>OX352230.1:12910762-13510762 GCA_947086465.1 Eupithecia exiguata
ATTTCCTGAATTTCTTCATGCTAATGATTTCGTTGCAGAACTTTGTAGCTTTCGCGACGTCATCCGCTGTCTCTGTCGCACACGCCGCGGTCTCAGTGGGACTCGTCTCGCAAATATCTAAAAAATTAAAGGATTCAAGGTCATTACTTACTGCCTATCATCACAGGTGTCCGGGCTGATCAAAAGTTCGTTTGAGCGAAAACCTTCGGGGCATAGACCAGCCGAGGGCCGCAGGTACCGGATACTGAATAGACGAAATTAAATCGGTTCCCTAAAAATGGCGCTAGGCTAGGCTACACAAGATTAATGTATCTTTCAAAGGGCAATGTATACGCTTCTACAACAAAACCCCAAATGAATTGCAAAACTTATCCAAGAATAAATCAAAAAAATTTACAAACATGTCTTTTGTAAAAAGGCTTATACAAAATATCAGATTATTTAGATGATAAAAAATTTTGGACGAGTTTTGCTCCAACTCGAAAACTGACATTCTAAAAAAGGTTTCTTGTTCGATTATTTACTTTACCTTAAAAAGATTGAAGCGAACTAAAAATCAAAGTGATCAGATCACTTTATTTCCTAGTTTTACTCATGTAATTTGAATTTTGTGACGTGTCCAAGAGTCCTGTAAGGTCTACAGGAAATAAAGCATTTGATATGGAGAGAGTTCCGAGACGAGCTGCTTGCAGAACTCGTGTCGGAGGCCATTCACCATCTATCCATTTTGGGATGCAATGTCACAGAAATTTGTTCTAATACATCCAATCTTATTTAGATTCTAGACACAGACCTTCCGTGTTGTTCTATGCTCAGCTGTGGGCGCTCAGCTAGATAAACAGACATACCTCCAATCTTATTCAGCTTCCAGGAAGAGGCGACGACAAACTTGCTCTGCACCACCGCCCCGTCCTTAGTCATTAGGTCATTGGCCGGGTTCCCGTCCAGTACTCCGCACAGGCCTTCCGTGTTGTTCCATAACAGGATTGAGCCTTCGATTTGGACTAGATTCTGTAAGGAAAACGATCCGAAAAACATTTGTCCCGGCGGGAAACGAACCCGTAACCTCCTGCGTTGCAGGCGGATCTTCCCCCGCCGCGCTACTGGGGTTGTCTCAATTGCATTACATATGGACAAATGTGTGTACGATCTGCTAATATTGTTCTGGGTGTTCTGGGTATTTTCTATGTATAATAAAAATATCTACCTATGTAAACAAAGATAAATATTTTTACTAAACATAGTATTGTATTTAATTCAATTCATTTATTTCAATAAAAACAAAATACATTGTGTGTGGAAAACTTAAATCTAGAAAACACAAATGAAAGAATAGTGTGAATACTATGTGTATCAGTCGTCTTCTCACTTGCAAGGCAATCCTTATGACAAAAAATTGCTACACAAGATTAGAAGAACCTAATTTCTGCAGTTAGGTAAAATAAATTTTGAGAAGGAGATTGTGGTATCCTACCCATTTAATGTGTGCTGTTATTATTGAGCTCCCACTATTTATATTAATAAATACCACTGGCGACGAGGATGGGATGGATCACTGAGATCAAAAGGAAGATCCAGCTAGGCTGTGCAGCGTTTGGGAAACTATGTATTTTATAGTCTTCTCGTCATATCAGTATACCGCAGCGCTTGAAAAAAAAATTTTCAACCAGTGCGTCTTATCCGTCATGAATACGTGACTAAACTCACATTAGTGTCCCACTTGATAGCGACACCCACGGCGTCCAAGTTCACGGCGACATAGTCACCGGGCATCGACACGCGTATCCCGGGCAGCGAGGCGGGGATGGGGATCAGCCGTTTTGTGGTCCGGAATAACACTGAGCCATCTGCTGTAAATTAAATGATTCATTTAAGAATTTTTCCCATGGTCCTATACTAAATTTATTTCCGAGGGATAAGTATTTATACCGCAAAACTTAAAACACCGTTTAAAAGTAAGGGATTCGAAGTCGGTTTTATTTTTTCAATCAATCAAATGATTAGTTTCTACTAGTCTCAAGCCGCGGCTTCGCACGCGTGGTGTGCGGTTAGGTTCCATAACTCGGTTCGCAATGCGAACTGATTTATGGAAAAAAAGTATCTTGTATTTAATTTCAGGCCTAAAACTACCTGTATGCAAAAGTAGTTATGACGTAAAAAGGTAACAAACATCTACACGCACATCCAAACTCTCGCATTTATAACATTAGTGTGATTTTACTATAAAAACTATCGTAGTTTGACGAATTCATTACGGATGTAAGCGGGTTAACTAGGGTCTGCTCGGAGGGACGTGGAACGCGCGCGCCTAGAACCGCACTCACCCTGAAGAAGTCCCTCGTTAAGGGTTGAAACGTTGGTGTTCTTCCAACACAAATAAGGTTCGTAGTTAACCCGCTTACATCCGTAATGAATTAGTGTGATTATAACTGTAAATAACTATAACTCTTATCTCCTGATAGTTGGTGACCTGCCGAAGGTCGAAACAACTGGATGCGTGAGCTGCGCAGGACTGGTCACTGTGGTGATATTTAGAGGGCGCTTATGTTCAGTTGTGACCGTTTTTCGGCTTAGATGATCTTACCTTCAACAGACAGCGTGTATGGCTTCTCCTCCAGATAAACTGTGAGCTCGCTGGGACAGTATCCCGGCCGCTGGCACTCGTTCTGCCGGATGACTACAGAATACTTGTGCTCTTTGGGCTCGCGGACCAAAATGTGCTGGCATGGCGACTGGAACCTACGCACAAAGCAATCAAATAAATAAATAATAAATAAATATTATTGCTGGACAATGCACAACATTATCTAGCCCCAAGCTAAGTAGAGCTTGTGTTATGGGTACTAGATAACTGATATACAATAGTTTTTTTATTATACATAGAAAACGACCAGAACACCCTGAACAAATTTCTGCAGATCGTACAAACATTTGTCTCTAGGCGGGAATCGAACCCGCTACCTCTTGCGTCGCAGGCGGACCTTCGCCCACCGCGCCATAGCGGTCGTCGAAATAACCAATAGCAAATTGCGTCATGACGTGTAATCCAGATTGAATTGTTGTACTCTTTCTCAATCTCAACTTTTAGGGCAATTATAGACGAAAGGCGACCTCTGTGGCCAAGGGGCAAAAGTTTGCCATATATGCAGAAGGTTGCCAGTTCGATTTCGCAGAACAAATGTATATATGTCATCAGGAAATACATCGGTGTGGAAAAAAACTGTGGTCTGTAAATGCGACAATCTTCCCTGTATTAAAACTATTTCGGCCTTCGTTACATGACGTTTATTTTGTCACCCTCAAGGGGGGGGGGATTATCTAGAACACGTCAAAACGGTACAAAATGTAACGAGAGGTAGCAATATACTTACGTATACACTGTTCCATCGAAAGTCTTGTAATGCGCGCCCGCCCAAGTCAAACAAGTTCCACCCTTGGGCGTCAAATCCTGCATTATCACTTGCACGTTCGAACTTCCGAGATGCGTGCTGCCATACTCCCCTGAACTACTGCCGTAACTTGATGACCTCCCGTCGTGGTGTGACGACCCGCCGCCGTAACCTAAAGTTTTATTAAACATGATAAACCCAAAGTACCTAACTTTCTATTTGAATATGAATATATAAAATCTAAAATCGCAACTGATTTGAAAGTTTATAAAAAACATGCCTTTAAGTCAATTTTTTTTATAAGACAGTATCTACTTAGAAACATTTTTATTTATGCACTGTTTTGTATCTCACTCAGTAAAATACAAAAGAAAAACTTGTTCTATGAGAAAATAAAAATCTTTAAAGCCTCACCTGACGAACCACTGCCGTAACTTGACAACCCACTGCCTTGACTTGACGACCCACTGCCGTAACTTGACGACCCACTGCCGTAACCTGACGACCCACTGCCGTAACCTGACGACCCACTTCCGTAACTTGACGACCCACTTCCGTAACTTGATGACCCGCCACCGTAACCTGACATTCCGCTGCCGTATGAACCATAGCTTTCAGAATGCGATTCGTAGCGTATCGTCTCGTTGTATCCACCTTTCCGTCCGGAATTGTACGAGTAGAATGTCTGGACACATAATATACACATAAATATTAACTATTTATTACAATTTGCATCTTCTCATAATGTGTAAATCCATTAATCTATATATTATTAATCTATAATACATATATAGTTGAAAAATGTTTTCTATGTATACACACACGTAGAAAACATTTTACAACAAGCATCCGCCGCGCCTTCGCGAGCGATCTTCCTGGATAAAAAGCCCAAATACTACTCAAAGGGAATCTGAAACACATATTAAGTTAAAGAAATATATATTTATATTTTTTTTTTTTGTATACTTCAGGTCTAGTCTAGAATTACGTATATGCAAAACTTCAGCCCGATCCGTTGAGTAGTTTTGGCGTGAAGAGGCAACTAACCTCTAAAGTTTTACATTTATGATATTTAAACAGGGAACCAACCGGTGAAATAGATTTTGATTGGATAAACACGCAACTTCGGGAGGCCTATACCCAGCAGTGGGTAAAATCCGGCTGCGGATGATGATGATGAAACACGCTTAATAAATAATCCGCTCTTAACTTGATGGCAATGACAAAGAAACTTACGGTATTACGCTGGTTCGCTGGAGTAATGACCACAACTTCAGCTGTAACAAAAGAAAAGGTTAAATTGGTTTTATCCTTTGGAAATGACTCTATTTTTACCTTCAAATAATATGAGACAGCTACTTAAAAGATACTTAACCTTTTAAACAGTTGTCTAATATAAGTTTGAAACGTTTAAAGTCGGTAAAACTCAACCTTTGCAGAGCTATTTAAATGTCTTCCCCACGGAATCCTTGTATAAACTTGAGGCAGAAGCCCATTACAATATCAGAACGCGGAGGCACCATTTCAAGGTTGCGAACCTACTTGAGCCGCCCTTGAACGATATCTTGCGGTTATGCTTTATATACATATGTAATTATTTAAAAGCTGGCGCGTTTGTCTTCTTTTTACAACTACCCAAGTTGACGTTACAATTCCAGACTTCCAGTATACGAAAAACTAAAGAATCGCGCGGCAGCTTGTAAAAATATATCTATACTTACTGAAGACACAATGCGGTAACGGCTGCGGCAGAAACACGCCCGAGTCGTACCGACACGTGTAAACGTCGGCAGGCGACGTACTGAAGTCGCTGCCATCGGGGCATGACAGCTTGCATTTCTGCGTCGCGTCGTCGCCGAGGCACTTGTAGCCGCCGTTGAATGATAGCTTGCGGACGTCACACGCGCTGGCAGCTGCAATTGAAGGTAGCTTTTAGAAAAGTATGGTTATGGCTTTGAATTTGCACCACTCCAACTCTTCCCGCTGGTTTTGTAAGAGGTGACTTAAGGATATACACCAGGGGGCAGCCGCAGCGCCTTTTGCAGAACTATTTCACCACCAAACTGCGATCCCGACATGCCCGGCGTAGGGATACAGGCACCCGTATTTTATAAAAGCGCTTATCAGGGGAAGGCTTGCGTCTAGCAGTGAGTTACTAGCTGTAGATTTTTAAGAGAAGCAAAGAAAGCTCTTGTCGTGTATCCCAACAATCCTTCCTTGGATATCTTTAGAAGTGAATAAGGGGTTGCCCCCTGGTGCAAGTCGGTATCCAGAGCTTTTTACGAGAGGCCCATGTCTGGATTTCTTGGGTCTGATGGACACATCTAGGCGTAAAAGAGCTTGTCCAAGGAAGCACAACAATATTGACATTCAGAGCCGCCAGTAGCGTTTATTGCGTTGCGTATAGTTTGTGATTGCATGTCCGTCTGGTCGGCACGAGAGGGAACGTAGCTTTCACCTAACTAGGACTCAGGTATGCTTACAGTATTGACACTGCGGACCGCGGTACTTGGCGGGGCACTGGCAGGTGTTGAGCGAGAGACAGACGCCTCCGTTCAGGCAGGGCGGGTCGCATTCCGGCTGGCAGTCAGGTATGACTGTCAGGTCCGCACGGGCCGGAACCCACTTCCCTTCTTCGCACCGCATGTTGGCGACCGTTGTGCCGTCTATGAATCTGTGGCCTTCGAGGCAATGGATCGTGCACGTTCTGGAAAAGATTGCGAAAATTAAATTAAAAGAAATTTGATAGGTAAAGGTATGAGAAAATATAAAAGAGAACTTGTGTCTCTAGCTAGAGTAACCAACGCGACACATGACACGACTCAGAAGAGATTTATTCTACGGTGATGGTTCGCGCCGCGTCCAACCAGTGACAGAGTTTTTGTGTAAAACTACTACTACTTACCCCGCATTCTGGGTTCTACGAAATTAAATAAGTTCCAAAGGTGTGAGATATGAATTTCCGTTCCGTTTCTTGAAAAAAATGGGTTCAGGTCACCGAAATCGAAATTTTTTATTTCTAAGATAGGTACCTAAGTTCCTTGTTTTTTTAGTCTGTGGGTTTTGGTCATAATTATGATGTATGTTTGTTTGTTCCCTTTGCAGGCACTTACTCTGCGCTACACTTGCGGTGCGCGTTCATAGGTAGAGGCGGGTAGTTGAGACAGGGAACCTTCTCGAACTCGCAGTAGGTGCCGTGGTAGTTCGAAGGGCAATTGCACGTGTTCTCAGACACGCAGATGCCAGAGTTTTTGCAGTCGGGCTCACATTTCGCTAGAAAAATATTATTATTATAATGTTTTGCCGTTACTGTCCCACAGCTGGGCCAAACCTTCTCTTTTCTCCTGTCACTCCTCGCGATCTAACGAAAAAAAAAGATGTTACAAGGATATAATTGCCTAAATTCAACATTGGTTGATTTACAGTCACTCAGTGAAAAACTGAAAATGCATGCTCTTTTGATAACCGACAAAGCCTGAATTAAAAACGCTTCTTATGTACCACAAAACGTAAAATATGATATCTTCTGAAGGAAAGGGCCAAACTGTCCAAATAAATACGTTTATAAATAAATAAATACCTACATAATGTTTGACCATCCACACAGCATCATCTAACCCCAAGCTAAGCAGAGCTTGTGATAGCTGATATATGAGCAAACGTTCTATAGCTACGATGAGTAGCTCTTAAGATTGTGTAATACATAATTAATTTATGTAATATTTTATGTAATACATTTTATATTATATACTAATTCTTAGTTAATTCTAGATATGATTTTATTGCATGCCATTACACCAAGGGCGTAGACCTTGCATAGTTTGATTGAACAAAGATGACATCCTCTCCTCTCCGCAAAGGACCGTTGAATTTTTTCTTTTTAGGAAAACGCTTCTTTATTCATTCATTATCATCAGGCTATTATTCCGCTGGACATAGGCCTCCCCTAATGAGCGCAATAGCTCCCTATCTTCAGCTTGCAGCATCCAGCATCTGCCAGGAGTCTTTCGCAGATTATTCATTCATCTCATCACAATCTAATCAAGAAAATCTTCGAATCTCAAGTCTATCTGGCGTTTGAAATTGCCCGGTGGCTTTGGGAGAGCAAAGAATGCTACAAGCGGCCATTCGTGGAACCCGCTTTTATCTAGCACACATGCCCCACTTCCAGCACTGCTCATCCCAACCCTGACCCAATAACTGCATATCACTGCATTATTATCGATGACATTGGCATTATTTAGGTCGCAAATATGTTAAATATAGTTTCAAATCGACGGCCAGCGGACGCTTAGATCTGTGGTTTCCGCCAGGCGCCCACGCATCCCGATAAATAGCGGATTTTAGGTTTAATTTTCATACTTGGAATAAGCTTATCTGTTGTTTAAAACGCGTGTGAACGGATTTTTCAGAATAAAGTTTCTACCAGCTTCGCATGTTTTTATGAGATAAAATTAGTTACCTACTTATGCACCGATTTCAATCCTTTTTTGTGAGAAATCTAGAAATTTAAGTATTTCTCAGATAAGTAAATATTTGATTAAAACCGGTGAAGAGGTCCTCGAGAAGGACAGAAAGAAGTAAATAATATTTAGATACCTACCACCTATACTTAGATACCCCTATTAGAAACATAATATATGTATATGTACACAGGTACCTACTAAATCGTGTTACATAATACATAATCATTTGCGATATTCATATTCGAGTTACAAAGTATCTACGCTGGGGATTCATCGCTCACGCCTCCAAGATCAGGGTGTACGTCACGGGCACTCAAATGTTTATTTATCTAATTAGAAGACAGTACAACATAACATGTTTTTAAGTATTAAAAATTCGATAAAAAGTATGCCAGTTTCGCCATTATTTAACAAAACAAATACATTTATTTATTAAAAGAATTAGTAAATATGTAAATGTATTTATATCGTCGTATCGTCAGGTACGACAAGGAGGACGATAATATATAATGTAAAACTATGGACTTGCTTGACCGAAATAAAGATTATTATTATTATATATATTCTATAATAACATTAATTTAGAATTAACATTTTAACTTACGTGCATAACTTTTTGCCATCTGGTGGTAGTTGAAATAGCCTTGTGGCCTGAAAAGACAGACAGTAGAATTAAATAAAAATAAATTAAAAAATTCAAAAAATTCTTTCAGCACCATGGCACCATATACAATAAACATTAAAAAAATAGAGTTACAAACAGAATTAAAATTATGCACTTCGAATTCCTGGTGACAAAAATAAACATTACAATTTATAAATTTACCTCCCTCCTCCTCCTAAACGCCTCACGTAATTAATGGACACCCTCTATTGTCCTAGTACAGCGATTGGTTACAGAATTCGGCCCCTGGCCGTAGATTTGGCGACTATTAAAGATGATGATGATCATGAACTCCTTTTCTTTAAAAATGACACTTACATTGAACCGGTATCGGCAGACTCCCACTCTCGCACATTGCTGTAGCTCCCAGCACCACCGTACCCGTTCTTAGTACCCGTATACACGATCTTGGTAGTACCACGCGTATTCTTGCTGAAGATCTTCTTGGCACCACCGTACGAGTTTTTGGTGCCAGAGTCAGAGTTCTGTTCTAGCTGTCTGAGATAGGCAGGCATGTATGCAGGGGCCTGCGCGTCGGATTGACTGGAAGAAAAATGTAAAAGGGATGGAAAGTCAGCGACATTACATAGAAAACGAACACCCTGAACAAATGTCTGCAGATCGTATAAACATTTGTCCCGAAGTGGGAATCGAACCCGCAACCTCCTGCGTGTATTCAGCCTCATAAAAATAAACGGCAAAGAGTGTGTCGGACTTGCACATGAAGAGTTCCGTCATCCGTGCCGTCGTACAAGATTTAACACTATGGACCTACCTACTCTTAAATCATTTTTTTAAATCATTTATCCTACCTACTCTTATTGAATAGAGCATTAAACGCACAAAACACGTCTATTGTATGAGAAACCCTATTTAGTTTTCAACTGATTAATTTTACTATAATCTATATTTATAGTTCTAAAGACTACTTAAAGAAATTATCACAATAAAAAAAAATTGACCTGTCCATCTAATACGGTTCAACATTCAAGCGATTTTTAAGCCCGGGTAAAAATTCGAGCCAAAAAAGTCATGTATAATTTAAATAAATATATTTAAGTTATTATTTTGCTGTTTTAATGGCAATAGAATGAACAAACTCTATTAAGATTTGACTGTGTACCTATTACTGTTCATGAAATGCAGGTGTTTTACGCCAGCCTATCCATCGGTAGTAGCAAAACGTTCTGTTTTTAGGGGTCCGTACCCAAAGGGTACGTAGGTTCTGTCCGTTTGTACAGACAAACGGACAGAAAACCTTTGGGTACGGACCCCTAAAAACAGAGCGTTTTGCTACTACCGGTGGATAGGTTAAGTAAAATACCTGCTTAGTTAAAACAACACCACGGACATTTCTTTTTTTTTACCGCGTTAAATTTTCGGACCGATATCCTCTGTTTGAAGCACAATAATGTAAGGAATGGAAGCTTTCACTGAGTTGTTATATAACTAGCTACTGCCCACGGCTTCGCACGCTCTTTTCATATAGCCTACGTCCGTCCCCGAGATATTGTTTAGTTCTCCGCCAAATTTCATTACAATCTGTTCCGCCGTTTAGGAGTGAAAAGGTAACAGACAGGCAGATAGTTTACTTTCGTGTTTATAATAACTACTTAATTAGTATGGATGATTCTACTTAATTAGTATGGATGATACGATCAGATGAACGCGCGATATACTCATCCACTTTGTACTAAGGTAAGCCCTTTTTAAAATGTTGAGAGCAAAAAATAAACCTACGAAAGTAGGTAGGTACTACTTTATTGGTTGAAGAACTCTAATATTAAAAGGTAATAAGATATTTGTATGTTTCTTACAATAGGGTCAGGAACAACTGCGCTGAATCCCGAATTCAAATCGGGATCGTAACTTTCAGGAAATATCCTAGAATAGGTTTTATTCATCCGCCTACAAGTTTCACTTCTAAAAGGCCATATTGCCCTAATGTCTTATAAAATAGAGAATTAGTCCACAATAAAAAATATATAGTTATTACTTACTCATGAGGTGCTGCCGTCATAAAGTAGTTGTTTTGTCCAGTTCCATATCCAGCGTCGTTCAAATAAATCCCCAAACAAAATATAACAGCTCCTAACCAAAACATGATTGTCCGTTATAGAGAATCCATTGTTAAACAAAAAACTTTAGTCTACACACAGGGATCGTCCGATCCACACTGATTATAATTCGGTTACGCCGTATTATGTTAACTGCCATTCCATAATACTGGAACGGATACCGAATGTACCCATCGTCCTTTGATAACTGAAAACTTATCAGCGAATGCAGGGTTTGCAGACCAGATTGCGGATTCTAATACGCTAAGCTAACCTTTGACTGTATATTATTTTTATATCACGAATTTAGAACATTCGAAATACTAGAAAAGTAATTTTGGTAGAATGCACAACACTTTCGTTCCCATCACAAATTCTGAAAAAGAAAGCACACGATAATTGGACTTTTGGAAATGGAACGTAATTTTACGCGGGAAAGAAAGGATTGAATTGAAAAGTGAAATTTTCTGTGGCTTACCAAATTCTGAAAGTTAAAAATTTAAATTAAATTCACATTTCGGTTTTCATGAAAGGATGCCGCGTAGAAAAAATAATCTGCCCGCGAAACAAGTAAGAACACAGCACAATAGAACATAATCCATAAGAATCCAACTTTGTTTGTTTTCAAAAGGAATTTTGTTTTCAGAAAAAATTTATAGCTACCAGGCTGATGCAGATAAGTTTGCTGGTCGACGATTATCTTTACCAACAACAGCCTATGTCCGAAGAGAGTGCAGTTGCCTACATCAATGAGATCGCAAACTACAAGGACAAATGCTACGAAGATGCGCGCTCTTTACAAGTATTTTTGTTTTTATTTCGATAGTTTATTATAAACACAGTTCTCTCTCTAGGAACAACAACTATTACTACATCTAGCTCTTACGAAACTGAACTGATGTTATGTTACATGACATCAGCGCAATCTTTGTAAAGAACAAAGAATCAAAATATTTTCTAAATATTAGATCACCACGCTACTGCCCGTAATCATATCTGATCATATCTGAAGCCACCGTCTGAAGACATTAATGTAGGCAGATGCAAATAAAAACTTATTTATTCTGGTCTAGGCAGAATAACAGCGCCTACTGTTACAATATAACAGTTGGCATTATGCTGAGCCTGGGCCCATTTGGTACTGCAGCACAAACTGATTACCTACCTACTTATTTTTACAATTTTTTTTTTTACATTATTGTTTTTGTTTGATGAATATAATATTTATTTAAAAAATTGTAAATGTATCTTGTGTTGTAGTAGCAAATAAATGTTATGTCTATGTCTATTTACGGAATACCTACGGGCCATTTTCAAACAGAGTAATCCTGCCCCAAAGAAGAGCTTGTCTTATAAAGAGAGATCATCTAACCAAACAAGCATCTGTAGCAAATAATATTATCATCGTCAATGATCACCTCTGTGGCGCGGTGGGCGAAGGTCCGCCTGCGACGCAGGAGATTGCGGGTTCGATTTCCGCCTCGGAACAAATGTTTTTACGATCTTCACATATTTGCGCCGGGTGTTCTAGTCGCTTTCTATAAATAATAAAAAATATCTATTTGTGTATTGTATTTTGTATATCAGTTATCTAGTACCCATAACACAAGCTCTGCTTAACTTGGGGCTAGATAATGCTGTGTGAATTGTCCAGCATTATTTTTTTAATGGTAGGTAGGTACATACTGGTTCTAGCTTCGAATAAACTGATGTTTTTCGTCACGTCTCTATAAAGCTTTACCTTTTATTGTGAGAAATAAAATGTGAGGACAGTGACGGCTGATAGAGTGAAAGAGAAATACATGTTGTGCCGAGTCACCTTACGTGGGATAAGGACGGAAGATGGAGATTGTAAGAAATGAAAGCTACTTTTTGGACTTCAAGCGTGCAACCGTCTCGTCTAGATGATAGTTGACCATTTGTAAAAGATCCATGAAATCAAAGAACCTACGTACCAAGGCTTTTCTACTGGGTACCTACTTTTACGGGTAGCAAAAGCATCATCATCATCAGGCAATATACTAGTCATCAGGCAATGGAGTGCCAGAGCGCCCGTCCTCAGCGTGCCGCATCCAGCATCTGCCTGCAGTGCTCTGTCTTTCGCAGTTTATTATCCCACCAAGCATTGTCTTACCGTAAATGATATTGGCTTGACATTATATAGCTAAGCTTTTTTTTGTTAGCAAGGACTTACAAAAAAAAACCTATCTGTTTAGTTTTTTGTGGCTAGTACATAGAAACCTGAACCAGTGTAGGGTTAGCATGGCAATAACCTAATTCCAGTGCATAGGATGCAGTTCCGTTGTCCGGCGGATCCCTCCTACGAATATCCTAGTGTCCTAGCTCTAACCGGATATAGCATGACAGAGATTGTATGTTAGAGATCAACATCATCATCAGGATATGTATCGTCTTCTCCAACTCGCGTCATTTCCCCGTTTTTAGAATCGGCTTCTTTCATTCCTACTTTATCTTGATTGCGTAGGAACTCTGCTAATTTTAGACGTGTATGTCTCAAAACATATTAACCCTTAACTACCTACCCACGGTCCCTCAGACACCAGCGATGTTATTTTTGTCAATAACTATAAGCGTGTGCAATTTTACATATCGTGCGTTCATGTTCCTTTTTCCGTCTATCAAAGTGCGTACGCTTTTCGATGTCATACATGCACAACTACTTGTATCAACTGCCTAAGACGTCACCGACGCACAAACTTCTGGTGATACAGAATTACCAAAATATTTTTTATTCCATAGAATCTCTAAAAAAATTTAATCAAATATGTAATATAAACGAATTAAAACTAGTAGTTAACAATATTGTCAAGAAAGAAAGCTATTGATTGAAGTCAGACCTTTCCTGTGGTTATTCTGTGCTTTACATTGCATATTGTAAAGGCACGCCTCAGTATTCTCAGATTGGTGTTCAACGTGTCATGACAGATTGTTGTATTTTGTAGTTTTATTTTATCAAAATAATAATTCATCTCGATAAAAAAAAACCTGTTTTGTAATCTATAACTCAGGTATAATTCGGTAAATAGGTAGGTTCATAATTTTGGCGATTTTTAGCTACTGTTATCATCCCTATTCATGTTACTTACTTCTGTATAAGTCAGAAATCGGAACTGAGCCGGACTCTCATAGCCAGCTCTGGACTCTCATAGCCAGCTCTGCTTCTCTGCTACATGTCATGTCCAGTCTTATCGGCGAAGACCACGTTAGAGTGAAATGCACAAGATGCGACGTGGACTGGACAGCCCAGGTTGACATAGCGTGCCGAACTTGTTTGACACACCTACCATTATACCTGCTTCGGCTTTGTTGAATCACAAGTAGTTTCTAGTACAATCATTTCACCATTTTGTTCTAGGTCATTGACAAACTCACCCGCTGCATAACAGCGATTATACAAGAGCAGCAGGAGTTACAAGGCAAAGATGATATCAACGCTCCTCAATACAACGTTAATGAAACCAACGTAATTCCTGTTCTATATGAAACTCAAGAAAATAATAACAATCTTATGTTGTCCCCGGTTTACTCTGAAATAGACGAAGATTTGACACAGATACCGCAGTACTTCGAGGTAGAAAACTATATAGGACTGACTGCGAATCATATAGCAAATGATGTGGACAGTTATAAAGATTACAATGATCAGGCAGATATCGTTCCGCTTGGTATGAAAGAAATCGAAACGAACTCTACTATAAATGTTCAAAATAGAGATGCGACAGGAATATCACTCGGTATGGAATCCGTTAGCGAAGTTATTAATCTTTGCGATGAAGACATTGGTGAACTGATCGAAAACCTCACCAGTTTCCGACACGAACCAGAGTTTAGCATCCAGAAAGCTATATCTAATCTTTCTATTACAGACATTGATGAAACTTTCACTTCTTTCTCTCAACAATGCTCGCAAAGCATTCTGGATAGCTTAAATACACAAAACATTACTTATCAACAACAAGATACAATGGTTCTTCCGAAAAATTATAACAATGTTGTGAAACCAACTGCAATTTTACAAAAACCTACAACAGAAATGGTAACATTTTGTCATGGTCCAACAAAAATCGTACTACCGACTACCAAACAGAAGATACATGTCCAAGATAACTTTAATAAGCCATTGAAAAAATGTACAAAGAAAATTCAGAAGAAAGAAAAAGTATGTACGAAAACCACTGCGCCTAAAAAACAAAAACAAACCAAACGTAACTACACAAAAGACGTAAATAACTGTGAAATTAAGGCAAAAAATGGTATTGAAAAAAATACTAAAAACCGTAAAATAAAAGCTACAAATAAAAAGCTGCAAGAATATAAAAAGCCGAGCATAAAAGAAAAACCATTACCAGAAGTATACATAAATATAAACAAAACAAGCGTGCAAGGCCACCAAAAAGATACAAATATTATAACACCTACTTACCAAAATATTCAGACAACAGCATCTACAAACACCAATATGAGTCACGATATATCAGAAAACGCAGTAGCTCCGGTAGAGAACAAAATCAAAACGACTTATGTTCAAAACTTGTCTTGGGTTGAAAATCTTAGATTTGTAAGAGAAATACAGATCGAAGAATTTGAACCGTTTACTGACGAAGGATTTTGGGAAAATTATGATTTACCGGCCAAGTTCAACGAAGATGATTTTAACTATTAAAAGAAACAAGATGTGCATTGAATAGTTTTAATAAATAGATTTAATAGTAGAATTAAATTAGATAATAAGAATAACATTAAAGCAATAACAAATTATCCTATGTATGTTAAGTAGATATAGAGAGATTTTTCATTAGATAATTTCTTGATTGTGATTTCTGAGGACCCGATATTTATATGAATAATAAATGAAAAATACAAATACATTTTAATAAGATTCAATAATTGAATATGACTTCACCCAAAATTAGGCCTTATTTAGACCAACAATAAATGCTACCCTATAACAACTATAAAAATAACATCACATTTTAATAAATTCAATAAAATCTTAAATAATATAGGTAACAAAAATACACCAAAATATTACTAAATACATAGTACCTTTAGATATTTAAGTACTAACAGTTTACTATTTGATAGCAATAATAAAAATAACCCAAATAACTACCTCACTAGGTAGATAACCCATACCAGAGAGAACAAATATATTTACAATATTTTTTTATGAGTTGTTTAACGGCTAAAGACAGACGAGCTTGGAGCATTTATTTAGTTTATTTTAATTTATTTAGTACTTTAAAAACCATTTTGAGCTATACACTTTGTATAATAATTGAGTATTGTGCCATAACGGCCGTTGGTATTCCCGTCTATCTTTAACCTTCACTTAGTTAAGACCAAAAAAACAAATGAATAAATGGCACAGACCAGTGTAAAATGACACACAACAAAGATCTCAAAGCATTTCGAATTCCTATAATTTATTGTTATAACACCCCTATGTCCGAAAAGCTTTATCGAGGAGTTTCACAAGACTTGCAAAAGGTCTTTAGGATGGATAATGTCTGAGCTCCAGGACCGGGGACCAAATGTGTCCTTGTGGTTCTCGTTAATAAATACACATAATAATATGTTCATATTGCATCGCCCGTTTCTTTCCGGACTTAGCTGAAGTTTTATCGCGGGTCTAGGTTTCAAAAGCGACCAATCAAGATCACACTAACGACCATAAACGTTCTCCATTTTAAACGACAACAACTCTCTTTCCTTCCAAAGGTGGCCTGGAAGAAATCGCTCTTAAGCGATAATGCCGCCCATTGCACTTCTATGTTTCACATTAATGTCTATGTTTCTTTTGCAATATTTTGAAGTGTACAATTAAGAGTTTTGTATTAAACTCTCACTACGCACAGTGAAAAATTTTAGAAATTTCCGCATTTTCTAGCTCTAAACTGTGGTAGTGGGACCGAGAACCGAGAGAACCGACCCCTTCAACTCAAAGCGCGTATGTCCCATCAAAGAAAGAGCAGAAGCTTCATTCTCTGTGCTTTTCCTCGTTGCGATTTATGTGTCTGCTAAGCTATGGTGATTTTGACAAACCCAACTTTTTGGGGAGGCATGCGCTGATGAATAACGCTAAGACCCATTATATGAAAGCTTGCTCAGTCATCGATCTATGCTTGAGTGACGTTTATGCTATATACAATCATTACTCAAGCATAGATCGATACCAAAGATGTGCCGTTACCACGTCAAGGTAAGTCGAACCGGTATTCCAAGCCTTGCTTAGCAATCTTTTTTAGTACGCCTAAATGTTTTTTTCGCTAAAACTAAGCAGAGCGTACTATGGGAACCAATCCTGTGATTCTGCGGTAGATCATGTTTGTACAGTGATAACAATGTTTTTCCCCGATAAACTTTTCGGAAACCGCCCACCTTATAATGAATCATGCAAAAGCTACTCTGGTAAGTAAATAAATAATCTCATTTTTTTAACAATAACAATTCAACACTCTTCTAGCTTATCTAGCGACCTCACTCACTCCGTGAAAACTGAGCATAATTCACCTCACACATAGTACCTAAGTATAATATGTATTAGTATTATAATAGCTATTAGTTGGGATTACTTTTTAATTATTTTTATAGAATCGACTTGGTATTTCCAAGGGCAGTAAACATACTTTAACGTTTTATGTTTTATATAAGTAACGTTTGTCCGTATACAGTACAAAAAAAATCTAGCATTTTCTAACTTTCTACTATAACAATCAAATTGCTTAGCTTAATCGATTATTATTACCGTTAATTTTGTAGAATACTAACCTAGACGTGAAATAATTTTAATAATCAGAATCATGACAATTGTGTGCAATTCATAGAGATTTGCAGTTGAATTTTCATACTTCTTCCATCCATTTGATGCACTTCAGTTCAATTCATTTACTCCTTGGCGTTTTCATTAAAAACATCAAAATATTGGCCTTGCATAATAGAAAATGCAGCGGCTGAGCAAAGTTGGTTCTTGGATGATAACTTGATAAGTTAAAATAACACATTATTAGAGTCTAGTGTTTGTACCCTTTCCTTCATCTTCCTATTCTCTCTCTCTTCGTGAAATGAAAGAATAGTGAAAAAATACCTGATACATCAATCAAAATAATCGAAATAAAATTACTAATAGACTGAATGACAGCATGAGAGAGGCGATCATTTTCAATACCAATCTTTATCTACGCGATTTATAGTAATTTGATTTCGATATTTTGTCTTATGCATCAGGAATTCATACATCAACTCACATACATATGAAGTATGACTACATTGATTATGCATAGATGCAAAAATCACTGGCATAATTATTATATCATTCCCTCCCCTAGCTATTAAACATTGACTAATCCTACATTATTTGAATAGTGACTTCACCTTTAAATGCTGGCTAGCCAGCAAAGCTATTTGTATATATTTGCTCGGCAAACCACCTGCAGGACAATCAACTTGCCTGACATAAATTACATACAGTTGTAACATAATTATTCCAAACTTAATATATCAATATGAATCTATAATCTCATAAACAGACAGCACACTGCCAGCGTCTTATTTAGGGACCAACTCCACAGACGAATGATTAGCGGCGAGTCAATGCATGCTGATATCGTTGTGTATAAAGGTTTTTAAGTAGAACGGGACTATCGCCAGCGATACATTCTACCGTTGAGGTTGTCTCTTATTTAATTCGTAAGAAAATCAACAGATAATGTTCTCTGATAAAAAAATGAACGATCAGCAGTTTTGTTTGGTAACTATGACGCATAACGGATGAAAACTAAGTCAAACACGTCAAATATAATGCAATCGTCCAATAATCTATTAGAAGAACACCACTTTAAGTAACATAGCTGTCAAGATTACTGGTATGAGTTTCAAACAAGTCAAAATTAACTATTTGTTAGTCTATCTACTTAAAAACTGAATTTTCCCCTAACCTTGAAGAATCCCATGCCGGTCTTGTTGTGCAGCATTGAAGCGACGCCCACATAGCTCTGGATGACGATGGGCGAGTGATGGATGCAGCAGGATGATGACGCCATGCTCTCGATGGCGCGTTGGAGCTTCTGTGCGAAGGATTCCATGTCGTAGATGGTTCTTTCTTCTGGGCCGCCTTCTGTGGGGAGAATGCGGTTGGGTGACGATCTTTACAAAGATACAAGATTTATTCAATTTCAGAGAAAAGTAAAAGCCCAACCAGCTCATATTCTTATTTACTAGCAGCTGCCCGCAGCTTCGCACGCGCTTTTTAAGTAGTCTATATCCATCCCCGGGATACTATTTAAATCCCTGCCAAATTGCATTGAGATCCGTTTAGGTGTGAAAAGGTTACAAACACACGGACAGAGTTACTTTCGAAAATAAGGTAGGCTTTCAAAACATAACGGCCAAGTGCGAGTTGGAGCTGCTAGGTAAGGGTAAAAATTAATACCTATATCTGTATGACCATCAATTCACCGCTCAAATCATCTTTTCAAGGTCTCTTGTAGGTTTTTTTAATGTGATCACACTAATATTATGAATGCGAAAGTTTGGATGTATGGATGTTTGTAGCCTCTTCACGCCAACAGTACCTACTGAACGGATCGGGTTGCAATTTTCCAAATATTTCTTGCTCTTAAATACTTTTTTATCCCATAGAACAGTTCCTATGGAAGAGAAATAACGAGCGAAGCCGCAGACTAGTGTGTTTATGAAATAAAGTCTTGGCCCATTTCAGTTTTGTGCTTCACATTAAGAGGCCTGCGGATGATGATTTGCCCATACAAACGTACTACCAAGATGATTTGTAATTCGAGCATATTTCCACTATATCTTATTGTTTTTTGTATTTGAATAGTATATATCTAGGTCTCTGGTTGGTTTTTTTCTTGATAATACACACCTATAATGAAATATAAGCAAAAATATGCAAAATCGAATTTAACATATTTTAACGTCTAAAATGACATGTTTTCGTCCTATTTGTTTTGTATTAAAAACAACAATATCGTACGTTTTGTTTGTTTAGGAACATAGCTTATATTGTCTAGTTACAGAATAACAACACAATGTCGAAGATTCAACAACTTTTCAGTCATCATTTTTGGTATTACGGAACATAATAATTCACGAATTGAAATTGCGAGCAGCTGTCGCCGGTTTCTTAAGATCTCGATACTATGATAGGTATAAAGGTACACCGTACCTTTATGCCAGTAGATAGGGTGTGACGCAAAGGTCAGGAAAGGAACATCTTGGCTGAAGGGGTTCCAGACCGTCTTCATTGGAAGAGCCTCGCCCTTGTTCCACATCATTCGGACTCCTCGGAGATTACGCTCTCTGTAAAAACAATTAAAAATCTTTATAAAAATCTTTCTTTCTCTATAAAAATCTTTCTATAATGTGAAGGCATTTTTAATTTACTATGCTCTTGATATTTTCAACTGCGACATTGCAGCCTTAATCTAGTTCACAAAAATAAGCCTTACATAAGCAAATGTTTTACATGCATTAATATCTCAAAGGCATTTAAATACAGGGTGGATTTTTGAGACAGTGAGGGCAGGTACCTTAACCAGTGTACCTACCGGAAAATGGTCTTTGGAGACAAATCAAAGATCAAAAATCCATGCTGATCAAGATCAAAAATCCATCCTGTATAAATGCCACGAATAATATAACATGATAAGTTATAAAGGTTATAATAACAAACAAACTAATAACAGCGAATTGATGAATTCATAATGAGAATTATGAATTCATAATTCTCATGGCATTCAGTAGGTATTCATAATTTAAGCTTTACTACATGACATCTACTATCTTTAGTAGATGGAAAGCGTTGTGATTATTTTATTTTAAATAACTAATTTTACACAATTTCTAATAATACACACAACACTACAGCGACATGAGAATGCAAAATAATGGTAAAGCTCCGTGTTATTTTTATTACATTTCTGTAGAAATTGTTACATTCTTTGATATACGAAAACGATAATGTTTAAAATTTGATACCAATACCACAGTATAAATATAACATACAGTAGGCCGACGCCTTTGATATTGCGGTACATGTCGACAAGTGACGCGACAGCGTATGTAGGCCAGGGTTGTCACCATGCTAGTGTCAAATGAAAACTTTTATTCATTTATTTTAGGTGAACATCGTCATCAACGTTACGAATATTAATGATTTTCAAATCCAAGATGGCGGATATTTTTAATTTCAAATTTTACTCATGGGTATCTTTTTCGACTAATTCGAGGGTATAGATTACGAATATGCGGTATTTTTTCAAATCAAAGATGACGGATATTTTATTATTTCAAATTTTACTCATTTATATCATATTGAAATGAAAAAAGTTCCCAAAAATGTTCGATTTCGGCGGGACTCGAACCCGCGCCCCACCCTAAGTACGGGTGTGGTCTAACTAACTAAGCCACGAAATAACATTAGCTACCCAGAGTGCGGGTAAGCACTACAACTATACAGGGTTATTGGTAATTAGACCGGATCCTTTTAGGGGGTGATGGGGGAGGCCATTTGCAACTATTTTGACCCTATATCGTATTATGCAAAAGTTAACCATTTTTGAGATATTCGCAAATTCTTAATTTTTTGGGAAAACCCCGATTTACGTCTTCAAAATTAAATTAAAAAAAAAGTGATCATCCAATTCAAATTTTAGTGACTGATTTAGATAGCCTGAAGTCTAATTATTAATAACCACTAACACAATCGTATGAATCTGTACCCATATGGAAGCTAAAGGACATGTTTATAAAAACAAAGTTTATTTTTTTTGTAAAGTCCTTACAAAACCCCCATTTAAAAAAAAATACTCCAGTGAATTTGGTCGGCATGTTATTTAAAAAACATCTACACATCTTTAGCTATCCAAAGAGGTATAAATCAATGCACTTTGTAACACAATTGCAGAAAAATACGGGTAAATGTAATGTATTACTACACCTACGAGGAAAAACATCTTGAATCTTCAAAACCGCTGGAGTAAATTCAAATTGTAAACTTAAATAGCAATAAATACGTGCTTGCGCGATTTTCACTTAGTTCTTTTTTTGAATTATTGTTCCGAAAACAGAATAGGCTGATATCATGGCGGAGTAAAAACTTTTTGTTGTTATTTATCAACAATTATGGCTGCAGTGCCACGCATCCTACCACCTCCTCGAGACTTTTCAAACGAAGAATATGCGGATATACTGTTTTGTTATGGTTATGCAAACGGTGTCTCTACACGTGCACGGGCAGAGTATCAATCTCGGTTTCCTCAGCGCCGGTTACCTCATGAAAGTGTATTTGATAATACATATCGGCGACTTCGAGAGACTGGCAGTGTTCAAAAAAAAAAAAATGAAAATAAATTTGACAACAAGGGTTGTTAAAACTGAGTTACGCCATCGTATGCGGCTTTGCATACGGAATAGAGGTGGACATTTTGAAAACGAATTGTAAATTAAAATTTGTAAATTGTAAATTAATAATGTAAATTGTAAATTAAATAGTAAATTGTTTTGATAGTAATACATTTTTTGTTTGTTTTACAAAATTCATAGTTTGATTTATTGGAAGTTACTACCTGCTTATGGTTTATCCATATTTTTTCTGCAATTATGTTACAAAGTGCATTGATTTATACCTCTTTGGATAGCTAAAGATGTGTAGATGTTTTTTAAATAACATGCCGATCAAATTCACTGGAGTATTTTTTTGTTCAATGGGGTTTTTGTTAGGACGTTACAAAAAAAATAAACTTTGTTTTTATAAACATGTCCTTTAGCTTCCATATGGGTACAGATTCATACGATTGTGTTAGTGGTTATTAATAATTAGACTTCAGGCTATCTAAATCAGTCACTAAAATTTGAATTGGATGATCACTTTTTTTTAAATTTAATTTTGAAGACGTAAATCGGGGTTTTCCCAAAAAATTAAGAATTTGCGAATATCTCAAAAATGGTTAACTTTTGCATAATACGATATAGGGTCAAAATAGTTGCAAATGGCCTCCCCCATCACCCCCTAAAAGGATCCGGTCTAATTACCAATAACCCTGTATATTATTAAGCTTGAATAAATAAATAACAAAAAACCTTTATATTGTATTACTTATTCTCTATTTAATTATCCCGAATGAATTATCATTTGAAAACAATCACAAAAAACTACAAAAAAATTGTCGCGACCATGTTTTTTATTCTACAATTTTATTCTTTCATTTCTACCAGTGCTATACTCCACCTGGGATCACTTTGACAAACACAAAAACACAGTCTGTCAACCAACGCATTTGACCCCTGTTTAGGGTCATTTTGGCCACTTCTGCAAAATAATGAAATTAGTGAAAAACCATACCCATGAACAAAATATTAATAAAAATTATAATACCATCTTGGATTGTAAAAATAACCCCATTTTCGTATTTAACACCCTGGATTTAGACAAAAACGATACCCATGAGTAAAATATTAATAAAAATTAATCCGCCATCTTGGATTTTCAAAATAACCCCATTTTCGTATTTAACACCCTCGAGTTAGTCAAAAACGATACCCATGAATAAAATATTGATAAAAATTTATCCGCGTGCGCGCGTGGAAATTGATGGCAGTGCAAATCTTTATTATAAGATGATGCGTTGAAATTTCGAACGGCACGCCTCGCTTATAACATATTGTTAAAAACTCAAAAGTTTAACAAAGTACAAAATCATATAACATGCGTCAGACCAGACGGTCATCCCTGAAAAATATGGAGGGAGTTACTACGACGGTGGATGTATGCAAGTGCGGTCCCCCCTCGTCCCTTGCCCCTCGCACGATTGCCCTGTCAAAACGCCTTCGTCGAACGACTGTATGCGTATAGGTAGGCTGTGCCAATACTATGTATTTAATATAGAAAGAGCAGTTAATGACACAATACAAAGCAATAATAATTTCCTCGACTAATACCTACAATGGTTACCACCATTGTAGGTATTAGTCGAGGAAATTCAGATTCAGATTCAGATGCCGCAAAAACTAAACTATCTAATTTGACAGCACTAAAACCTTTCATACTATCCAAATAAAAAGGTGCTATCATTTTATGTGCCATCAAATTAGTTAAGTTTAGTTTTTGCAGCACCATTGCCAGTATTGCCACCAATGGGTTTATAAAAGCAAGGCATTAATGTGTGATGTTATTAATACAATCGACTCTCAAACAATCATGGTGATCCTTCGTACATTTACTTTTGTAGAAGTGTCGATAAATACTCATGATTAGAAGTAAATCTCAATGACTTGATTGGCCATAGATAAGTGCAACTTGATTATGTCAAGGAACTTATATATTTCTTTCTATAAATGTCTTAATGAATCAGATGTTTATGTCTACTTTATTGATACTACACCATAGGCGAAAATCCAGTGAAATGCATTGGAGGGTTAAGAATTTCTCATTCTGTGGTATCAAACGAGATTGCTAAACATCGACAACGAACGCCAAAGTAAAACTAACACTACTAAAAGTATGGGATTGAGAATGTCGTCATCTCTCAAGCTTTCTCGCTCAGATAGGATTAGAACTGAGCAGGACAGCATGAGGACAGCGAGAGATGTTGTCATTCACAAATTGTCAATCCCAGTCGTTTAATTTTAGCTGTTGAATTTTTTTCATTTATTGTAGATAGATAGATAGATAGATAAAGACTTTATTTGCAACTTCAGACACACACATACAAAATACAACAATTTTACAGTAGGTACATTACTAAAAACAAACAATAATAAAATATAGGTGACATAAAAAAACAACAATAATTAAATCTAGGTAAGGTGTCTATGTGTGCTGCAGTATGTCAAAAAGGCCTTGGCTCAGTGTAATATTTTGCTAAAGAAGCAAAAGCACTGATTTTCAGCCATGACCTATTGAGAGCAAGCAGAACGAGTTACAAGTCAATGTGTTATTATTATATGTAATCTAGCTACTTAATATTTTTGTCTTCGCAGTAATAACTAAATCCTTTTAGTGTGGCGTTTCCTACCTCAGTCTTACGATTAGTACTTTATGTGAACCATAACAACAGAGTGCGAGACGATAATAGTATTTTTATTTTTGGCAAACGAAGCGCTTAGGAATTCCCTCAAATGTTTCAAATTGTACTTGAGTTCCTTAATAATCCTCAGCAAGAAACTAGTCTCCCTCTACAAAGCTTTTCACATGGGTGAAGCTGCTTCCACAGCAGATAAAACTTCCTTTGCAGCCAGGCGAAAAGTAACTTCTGTGGATGCACCATTAGTGCCTTAGGTGTGTATCAACTGAAACTAAAAAAAAACAAGCCCATAGAAAGCCTTAAAACGCGCTACAGCAACTGAGGAGTACCTAGGTTCAAAATACTTGGAATCGAACAGTCTATCGTGCGGTTGGGGCAGCTCCGATTCGTCGGGGTGGCTCGGCCGCCGGCAGAGGCGGTCGATCACGCAGTCCTTCACCACAGTTGTCACTCCGGTCGCAAAACCGTTTAGTCGGCTGTATTACAAATCCAACTTAGATAGTTCCATTCTGTCTTGCTCGCACTGGTTATGTCAGAGTGCAAAGTAGTTAGTTTTAAGTAATGTTTCAGGGTTATGGACCTAAAACCAGCAGCGCTTGGAATACCGGTTCGACTGACCTTGACGTGGTACCGGTACATCATTGGTATCGATAAAAATTACCGGTATTTACACACCTTGTAATGCTTTTTTGAAATTTTCAATTCTTGACAAAATTGTTACACTAAACCTGCCTCAACATATAAACATTAAAGTTTTACAGGAATGAAAAAGTGACAATCTGGGACAGGCGCGTTTTTACTCTATGGTGGCAATAATCACTTACGGCACCAATGAAGATGGTGGATAGACCAGCTCTCCAATAACAATAGTATCCAGATCGTCCAGATAGGTCTTTTTAAAGTCCATCTGCTTCATGGCGATGAAGTCATACTTAATGGTCATGACTAGTCTTGATGTGAGGAGCACTATTCGCTCCTTCTCATTGTCCCAAAGAGTTATCCTGAAATCAGATTAAATCACAATCAAAACAACAAAAGTCGTAAATATTCCATTTTAAGTGTTTGAGTCAATCAGAAAGGCTTGAATTAAAATTCTAAGTGTGAAAACGTAGTGTATAATTCTGTTTAGGTTAAGAGTTTTTTAGGCAATACATGATTTTTTATTTAATTATTTATTCAAAACTGAGGGATCTATGATCTGCACTGACTTTTTATATGGGAGTGTGATGCAGCCCAATGTCATAGAGTAGCAGAGGAGCACCTTTAGTGCTTGACAGATATAATTCAGTGAAAGCAACAGCACTCTTCTTGCACTGAATTGTATCTGTCAAGGACTAAAGGTGCTCCCCTCCCTCTCTTCACTAAGTTTACACTTTAGTCCTTGTTCTAAACTAATGAGTACATAATATTAGAAAGAAGATTGTCATTTTAACATTGACTTGCTCGCGGACGAGCAAAGAAAACATAAAGAGTAGAGATGTTCTTTATGTTGTTGCTTTTTAGATCACTTCCAGTTCCAGGCAACCTTTGGAAGCAAATAGTGTACCAAATACTGCAATATACAACTTTCACTAGATGTAAACTCACTCAGTTAACAGCCAGCAGCCCAAATACTCCCCATCCTCAGGGAACAGCAGTGCCGTGATGCATTCCTGGATCGCATTCTCCACCACCCCCTTGCGGAATGTGAAGAAGTCTCTGATGTTGTCTCTGTTGAACGGCACATCATAGCGAGGATAGACTGGTTGTGATGTCTCTGTGGTGCCTTCCGCATTTTGTTGCTCTTCTGTTCTTGCATCTGGAATTTATGTCGAGGTTACTTGCTTATGCAAGAAACTACAAGACTTATTTAAGTTTGTTTAAGTTGTATTGTTATAATATCACTGTTGTTATTCATGACAACTATTTTCTATTTGTCTTTGAGGAACCTACAGGAAAAGGGATCCAAATTTTAGCTTACAAAAATATTTGCAGGCTTTGTAGCCCTGACACGGCCATGAAGAATCTACATCCAAGCTTAAATTCTTTGGATCTTGTACTAGGTACATCAATATTTTACATCAGATAAATTTACTGTGGAAAATGATCTGTGTGTGTGAGACAAAAAAGTATGTACCTAGTACAATACAATACAAGGCGTCCAATCGTCCAAATAATAATACGGGACGTCTAAATAAGGTAAGAGACGGCTCGTTACCAGCAAAGGAAGACGAGGAAGACGTCAACGAGTCCGCCCCAGACAGCACAGAAGGGTTCACATTAGTCGGCGTTCTTCTAGACTCCGTCGCGGTGTCCTCCGCAGCCACAGGCTCCGTCGAGAGCTGGAGCGTACCGCCGCGGAACTCCAGATCCTCGTCTAGTAGATCACTCATTGTATATTTGAATGAGAGAGCCCTACCCTTGCCCTCTAGGTTTTTCTTGAGTAAACAATGCGCAAATACTTTGTAAATAGAAAAAGACTGAGGCAAGCAAAGCAAGAAAGAGGCAAGGTTAGATTCAAAGAGTATACATTAACTACGGTTAGATATGGATTGGATTGGACTGGTTAGGGATGGGATGGGACTTAATGTTTTTTTTTATTGACGGTTTGACTTTGCCTTTGACTAGATTAGACTAGACACTTGAAGAGTTGAAAATCTCAAACTTTTGTTTTATCGCTATCGCTGCTGCTGAGCTGATTGATTAATTGATTCAGAAATGGGATTTTTTTTCAGACGGACTATCGTCATCAAAAGTTTGTCAAGTGAAGGCAGGGTAGGTAAGTACCTAGGTAGGTAGGTAATTGACTTTAGTGTCATCACAAGTTGTGAATGTGTATGTGTATGTCCTTGTCTACCGTTTTGTCAGTCAGTTGATGATAAACCATCTTCATAAACCACCTTGATAAACCATCTTCATCAGCAATCAGGAAACTGACCAACCCAGTTTTTGCATTCTAACCTTTGGTTTTAAGTTTAAATATTTAGTTTCTCACTCTTGTTTGATTGTCGATGGAATCCTTTGTTCAAAGAAAGTCACAACTAGGTATACTCTGGTCAAACTCAATATACAATATTCGTTAACATTGCATACTTAACCGAGACACCTACAAATCACTTTCTTCCTATTGATTTTTCACAGAAGTTAGACTAGGTGCTTGTCAATTTGCTCAAGTTTCAAGTGTTTTATTACTTTCATGTTGTACATTGGTCTTACGAAGGGTATAATCTCTTATTCTTTCCTACAGAGCATATTGTTTTGCTGAGAATTTTATTAGGTACTTATTTAAGTCGATGCCAAAAAGAGAATTTGGATTTTTTTTGCAGTACGATTTTTACAAACATTGAACGGTTACGTTGATCAGTCGTCACTTTCGCTATTTCGTCTCCTTCCTATCACGTCACTATCCTATGACGTCACTTTCTGCATCTAGTCAGTCACCTTAACTGGTCTCATGCCATAATTCGTCTCTTTCCCTACTCGTCCGACGAAAATGTATCATGTACAGTGTACAGTAAGGTAAATAAAGCTGTAACTCATCAAAAAAAACTATCAAGGAGTTTAAGTATCTACGTTAACCTAGTAGTAGTAGATCTTTTCAAAGCGTTGGATTGTCATCGTCTAATTATAGTAGTTACCTTCTATTGTCTAGTTATATTTTATCTAAAAATAAACTCGCTCCATAAATAAACTTGTTTTTCCTTGAATATTTATTCTTCTTCTAAAAAACAATATTTCTTTTAACTTGTTAGGCAAGTAATAATAATAATAATAAATTGTTTCAATTGTAAATACTAGTTTTAATTTAATTGTAGTATTTGATTGTAATTTTCTTTGTTGCGGCCCATCACTATGCCTCAATGTTTGACCGCTTTTGACAGTGACATCATTTTGAGAATGTCATTGACATTTAGTAACTCCATGCTACCAATAACAAGAAGTCAAGCCAACCCTACTTGGATGGTTCTATTAAAGATTGTGTAGTTTTGTACCTTGACTTGACCCTACATTATTAGTACGAGATCCGGCTGCAGAATTAGTGCACTCATCGAGTGTTAGATAAAAACGAAATTATACAAGTTAGGTTTCTTTGGTGTGGCCAATAATATAAGGGACCTAATTTAAATTGGTTTATGTGTTATAAGTATGTGGTTGGTAAACCTTTTTATCAAATAAATATTGACTAATAATAATAACTTTTCATTAAACAATCCAATAAAACAAAATAATATGCTACATGAAATATGCAGTCAAAAGTACCTACCTAAGTCACTGAATAAATTACCTAGACACTAGAACGGGAATTTAAAACTCTGTCTGGGTAGGTATTCACAATAGTTTATTAAATTTTTGTACAGAGATGATTGACATCTCATTTACCTACTTACACGTAAACGGAGAACGTTGGTACTTCGAAGGTAGAGAAGTAATAAAGAAAGCACTACATGCTTGACTAAATTTTGTGATTCTTGGTGACAAGCACCTACATAGTCAACTTTTAACAGGGTGGCACTGTTTGCGTAAAAATAATAAAATGACTTAATATATGATTTTTAAAGATTAATTACACAACTAGGTTCAATTATGTACGTACCTGCTTACATATTTTGTAGTACTACCAAACATTTAGGTACTTACATATTCTTTATTTTAGGCCTAAATTAAGATCTTAAGTACCAACCTATGTTGTACCTTCTTATATAACAGTAAATAAAAACCTAAAACATGACTAAATACCTAATAAAAATATACAATACAATCTGTACAATTAAATTTTAATATGACCTCAAAGTTGTAACATCTGCCTAGTTTAGTGTTATGGAAATATAGGTAGTACCTAGGTAACTATAAAAAGGACGATGAAGAAAAAAATTATATTCCCAGCTGGTGACTTACTGAGGACATCTAAGAAACTTTTGGTTACCACCACTACACGAGTTGTTTTTTTATTATTTATTTAAGCATGGTTTTCTAGTAACACTGACATCTGTTGGCAGGACATTTTGGCGGGTAAACGATGCACTGGTCCTGGCAGTACACGTCAGCGCCCTCTCTACCCTCCAGCTCGCCAATTGCTTCGCAGACTTGCCTGGAAGATAGAGAAAGTTTTGTTAGATTTCTTTGCACTGGTTGGTCAGTTTGTGTTGTTAATCTTCAGGACGACAGTTATAACGTGGAGTAACTCAAAAGCTAGGAAGGTTTACCTAGGTTGTTTGTTAGTAGGTAGGTACCTACCATATTTCTCAAAGTGTAGGTAGTGCCATCTAGTTTGGCCTTTGTAAACTTAGCCTATAAACAGAACGCGGCGCGAAAACAACCACTTTTCGCGTGAGTCTTACGTAGGGTGTAGGTTACGAGCACTTAAGGGATAATTGCTCGTAGGACTACTAATATTATAATAGCCTACGTACGTTCCGTTTAAAAGTTCCGTTTGTTATACATTCCGTAGACGTCCTGTATAGAAAGCTATACCTGGCGTATATGTTCTGTAAGGAGTGCTACGCAAGGCGTAGACATCCTACGCCGACTGTAGAATTTGAACAGACTGTTACGCGTGGTGCAGGCATCCATAAGCGAGCGCTACGCCACCGATTGTACATTTTGTAGAGACTGCTACACATGGCGTAGGCATTCTATAGCGAGTACTTCGCTGATTGTAAATTTTGTAGAGACTGCTTCGCATGGCGTAGACATCCTCTAACTAGTGCTACGCCGATTGTAGATTATGTAGAGGCTGCTACGCGTGGCGTAGGCATTCTGTAGTGAATGCTACACCGATTGTAGATTATGTAGAGGCTGCTACGCATGGCGTAGGCATTCTAAAGCGAGTGCTACGCCGTCAATTGTAAATCTTGTAGAGTGTCGTCGTAGATGTTTGTAACTTACAAACCATGTATAATACTTACGGGCAGCTGCAAAGCGCCTCGGGACAGTGCGGGGGGTACCGCAGACAGTTGGTCTGGCACCAGTTCTGCATGCCAGGCAGTGCCCGGAAACTGGGGGAAGGCACGCACACTTGATCTCTGAAACATTTAGAAATCAATGTAAGCGTTTTTTAGGTCTTAGTTTTTTTATGTTGTTGACACGGTCTATTCACTGTTATATGGTAGGCTTATGATACAACGAAGGGAACTGTTCTTTTGATAGATAATCGGAAACCAGCTGGTGGTTATCTATTAAATAGAAAACTAATTGGTTTAACGTATTAAACCCTGTATTAGAAACGAAAATTAAAATGTTAACCGTCCGATTAAGTTTCAGAAGAATGCCCTTTTTTTTACAGAAGCGACTAGCTAAAGTGCTGTTATCATAACACAAATTTTACCAAATCGGGTTAGCCACAAAATATTGTACATCATTCTAATATGTACTACTTAGGTTGTATGTTCAGAGTAGGCTGTTATATTTCACAACACAATTAAATTTGGTAGGTAGGTCTAAATTAATACATGTACAAAAATTAGAGGATGCAATTAGACACAATATTGATTGACTTAAACGACTAAATTAGACACAATTCTGTACATCAACAACACAGAAAGTTTATTCACAGAAAATCGAGCCGTTCTGTAAAACTCCAGACAACTTCTCCATTAGGGAAGCTTCGTTTTTGTCATCGTCGTTTCCGTCACGGGAGTTGAACTTGCACCCCTACTGAAAACTGCCAAAACGCGAGCATGTTACATGCGGATTCAGATTTGTGAAGAGCTTTTTGAAAAATGTAATTAAATTCAAAGAACGGCTCGTCAAAAGGACCACCAGGCTTCCCCAGGCGGTAGGTATATACACAGAGTGGCCCACACCACAAATACGTCGCAAAAAACGAAATACCTAATCACACGTGGGTCAGTGACCTCTTCTACTTCAGATTCGATATCATTGCTGAAAGAGAATTGTACATTATAGTGCATGTTAGGAACACAAAAGTGACAAACTTTACATAGACAGAGTTTACCTAGCAATGTAAGATTCCATTTTGCGTGGTTGGAGCTCTTCTCTGAAATGTTAAGCAGTTGAGATAGACGACAACTTAAAACATAAAATTAATATTGCAAAATGAACCGTAAGAAAACAATACAAAATAGAAAATAGTTAAAGTGTGGGAACGCGAAGGACCCCATTTGTCGCCATGCCTGTTCCGATATATGTTGGTCTTGGGTACATAATCGTTTAGGTATTTTGTGGAAGTTATAGCTTTTTATTCAACAACAAACTCAATACAAGACATGTAGTCCCATCAAAATAGACATAAATAGGGTGCTAACCTCATAACCCTCCCCTGTCGGTAGTCGGGTAAAAATAGTGATCAAATAACAAAAATTCCGACAGAGCTGAATTTTGGTAGAGACTTTGGGTACACCAGTAGTATACATATATTATTCAAGATCAAAGGTCTTCGAAATTTCCGGTTTTTTGGATTTTTCTCAAAAACGGTCAAAGTCAAAGTTTTATCATAAATATAGCGCAGACCAAATTGTAGATTATAAAATTATCTACTAAAATGGCCCTAATACTTTTTTCCTAAGACTCACCATTCCTAAGATATCGTTGTCTCTCTAAACGTTATCTGTCTAAAAGTTGAAAGAGTTAGTAGTGAGTTGGTAGTTTCTACATGATATGCACACATGTACGTGTGAAGGTTCTTCTTCAAATACAGCGCCTCCTGCGAGATGGCTATGCAGGGCAGGGTGAGTAAGCCTAGGTCTTAAAGTGTGGTCTAGCAGAGAGAGACGTCGCTACGTATCCGCACCATCGCACGTATGGCCCTTTTTTGCATGCAGAACGCGCGCTCCCCGTCGGCAGTGCGCGACCAAAGTTCGGTGCTCTCTACCAAAATTCAGCTCTGTCGGAAATGTCTATTTTAACCGGACTAATGTTATACATTGAATAACGTTAAAACAATAACAGTCTTGGCGCCCAAACGTGGGCCAAACATTTGGTTTTGTTTACAAAGTTAAGAGAAACGTATATTCACGTGACAAGTTAATTATTTCACAATACAGAAAACAAATTAGTACAAAATATAGGTATCGTACAGTGACATTAAAACACACGTATCTAAACTACGTACAAATTCTCTACAAACACAATTTGGAGAATTTAAAAAACCTGTAACTCTATTTTCATACCTGACCACCAACGGGAAGATATTCCTCGGCATACTCAGATCCCTGTAATACAGTAGGAATGGATTGTCGTTTCGGAAGTCCACTGCGAAGGCGGGCGGTAGACCTCCAGTGCTGGTGATGATGCTGACGTCAGCGCAGTTCCGGAAGGTCTCAGACCTCCCGCAGCCGACTGCTTCGGTGCCGTTGGGGCAGATACCCCACATGTTGCCTGGAATAAATATTAAAACAATGTGAACTTGACGCTTGGATCAGGACCTAGATGACCTGAGAAGTCTTATGTTTCGGAGGCCGATATCCTGTTGGGAATTTGAACCACCGGAGTAGGTAGGTACTTAAGGAAGGCTCGAATCAAGCACCTCCTTTTGTATGAGAAAGCAGTTAGTAGTAGGTACTTGTCCATTCATAAAATAATTTTATAAATCTCCTTCTCCAACGCCATTAAAATACTTGTAGAACCTCGTAAATAATAATTAATGGTCAGAAAAATGATTTATAACAAGTTAATGTTTTCTTTCACATGTTTTAATGATTAAAATATTATAATTTCGTGCAAAATATGTCAATTTACGTCTTTATCATTGGTAACTATGTAGCCTGTCGCATTCAATTCTTGGAACATGTGCTGTAACCGCCAGAAGCTACTTCAATTTATACAGGTCATTGACATGATCTTGACCTGGGTTTATGCTTATGTTGGCCATGACAATGGTCTTCGGATTGTTTACTCTATCTTTCGTGGTATGACGAATACATTTTGGTTTGGAACAATCGATATTTCATCATGGAGAGTGCGGTTCCTGTTGATGTCCTCACCTAATCAATATATTTTTATTTTGCGTGTGTTTAAAGTTTGGAGTGTGAATCCTCCTAGGAGTTCGAAAACGACGACCAGTGTCAGCGGAGACTAGCCAGGTGCACAGGACCATCATAGTGCACAAGTGTGTGCACAAACACAGGTACACTCTCTACTCCCTCACTCTCATAATCCTATGGAGTGATTAGATCTCTTCCCCGAAATCGTTAATTCCGCATAGCAAACTTTCCATTCGCATTTTTCCCCACTAGAACTTTTACCCGCCACTTTTTTTTCTCATTTGCTTGCTTCCTTATTCTCAAAAATGGCCAAACGACATTTATCACAATATTTCTAATTCTTAAACGATATTTTTTCCATAGCAAAAGTTTCCCAGTAGCTTCTTTTTGCAATAGTTTTGTTTCTTACGCGATATTGTTCCTGTACAAAAAAAATATCCTACTCTTTTTTTGCAAAATTCGTATTCCTTATGCGATAGTGTTACTATTCTAAAACTGTAACCCTTTCAGAATAACGTCAATGTATAAATAACAAACTCACACACACATTGCCGCGAGTCGAAATACACGGCAATGTGTACTTCCATTCATCTTTTTCATAAATGTATTGGGATTTTCTTAAGTATCATTTACCATAAACACTTGAGAACGCATAAGCCCTCTTTTTAGTATCTTTCACTGATATACATGAGTTTAGTCAGCCACTTGTCATTTGAATTGTCGCGTCACTATAATGGTTGAAAATAATTGTAATTGCATATAAAATAGTATCATTTCTTTGCAACAATGGAAACTAGCAATGAAAAATGTGATCCAGAGAGTTCAGCTAGTGTTCAGAAAACATCATCATTCGAGTTCATTGATAGTACACATAAAGGAAAAATTTTAGTGAGAGCCGGATATAGACACTATCTGAAACGAAACAATAAAAATGGTTCGTCGGTCTGGATTTGTTCCGCAAAAGGAACATGCCAAGGCACGTTGGTTCTGAATGATAAAAAAGAAAAAATTATTCGTGAAACTGGACATTGTTGTGTACCTGATTTCGAGAGCATCGACATAGAAAAAAAAATCATCGAAATAAAGAAAAAGGTCGCGACGGATTATCGACCCATTCCTCTCCTTTATAAGGAGGAAATGAAAACTTTCATGTCACCAGAATACACGGACAAGTTACCGTCGTTTCGTGAAAAGAGAGATGCTATATATAGAGCAAGCCATAAAGCCTCCGGAAACTCAACATTTCAATCGTGCGAAGATGTTGTAATCGCAGAAAAATTGGTAGAAATTTTTTTATGCATTCAGATTGGCGGTATTATTGTTTTTATAACTCAACAATGTAAAGAATGGATACAAAATGTAAAAACTTTTTTTGTAGACGGTACCTTTAAAATGGTCCCCAAGCCTTTTACTCAATTATACAGTATACACGCCGATATTGGTTCGGATGATGCTTTCACCAAAGTCGTCCCGTGTATATATGCACTGTTGCCTGATAAGACCCAGGCTACATATGAAGAGTTGTTTCAAGCGATTAAGGAAAATATTCCTAATTTTCGTCCAGACTTTATCAAGAGTGACTATGAGACTGCGGCAATGAACGCTCTGAGAGCTATATATCCATCTGCTGCCTTAACAGGCTGCTTTTTTCATTATTGCCAGGCGATTTACAAAAATGGTGAAAAATGGGATCCAACAGATACCCGAGAAGGATGTGCTTATTTAGCAAGATGTGTAGCTCTTGCACATTTACCTAATACAAAAATACACGAAGGATGGCTCTCAGTGTTAGTTAAATCTCCAAACATGCCAAATATATCAAAATTTAATGATTACATGTCAAGACAATGGATAAGAATCGAAATGATAGATGTTTTGTCCTGCTTCGGGCACCGGCACCGAACGAATAATGTTACAGAAAGCTGGCACAAAAAAATTAATGGCAGAATGCATAAAAACTATAATCTGTTTCACTTTGTTTCGCAGCTAAAAGCTGAGGCAAATATTGTCGATTTTATTGTTTTGCAAAATGAAATGGGACGCAACGTTTATCAGAAACGGAACAAAAAATATACAGATAGAGACACTAAAATACAAAAAATTCTAAACAATTTTCTCATCGGTATGACATCCATTGACATATGTATTCAACAACTGTCATACTTAAAATACTAAGCCTGGATTTCACGAAACTTTTATTCGAAGAATAACCGTAATGTACCGGAAAGCTCGTGGGTACTAGCACAATAGCTTACGTTTATAATACATATAGCTCACCAAACGAAGACGTAAAACTGCCTGTTACTGCTTCATTTGGTGAACTAATAGGAAGGTTTTTTTTGTTGCTGCTTTGGTTTAAAGGTATATTAAGAATACAATTTTATCAAAATATTACATCGTTTAATTATTTTTTAAACTCATTTTTATAAATTAAAGTAACAAATCATATGCAATTCTGCTAGAAAACTTGAAAACAAATTATATTTAGTTAAAAAAGAGTGGTGAAGGTAAAATGGATAATATCATGGATACGTACCTATTAGGAAATCATTCCTCTTGTATTATGTAGATAAATGCTATTAGACAATTATGACACTGGGATTAATCACGAATAATAAATAAAAATATCGGTTATGTTCGCTATTAGGAAATTATAATTCTGGTAATATTCGCGAATGATAAACAAAAGGATCGGATAAGTACGCTATTAGGAAATTATGACACTGGAAATATTTTATGAATGATAAAAAAGGAGAATGGGTAAAAGTTCTAGTGGGGAAAAATGCGAATGGAAAGTTTGCTATGCGGAATTAACGATTTCGGGGAAGAGATCTAATCACTCATCCTATGAATCCTTGATCTAAATCTAAACGATAGAAGAGAATTATTATCAGTACCAGCTACAAATTAACCAAACCACCAAAACTCATAAAAAAAACGTTTTTTGTAAATAATTGATACACCATAAAACTCCAAGATGCCTTACGAATACCATCTTCAATACATGTTTCGCGGCGGGAGTCTAACCCGCAACCCCCTACGCCACAGGCAGATCCGCCATGTGGTCTAGGCTACACTTCTACTTGCGTGATCTTTGAGGTCATTTCTTATGGGACGATTGCCACTTATTATCAGCTATGCCATCCGCTAGTTTGTTTTCCAAGTTGTATAAAAACATCTCACCTGTATAATAAGTCCACTGGAGAACACACTGCGTGCAAGTGATGTAGGGAGGCAGTCGCACTCGGTACCTGAAGATCTCCTTCTTAGCCGTGTCCAAGGGGATCAGGAACCGGTCCTCTCGCGTCTCCGAGATGTATAGAGGAAACCTGGATAATGGGAAAATGATCTTTATTGCAATTTTTTTAATTTGAATTCATATCGATAGAGCTCCTCTAACAATCTCATAGTAAGTGGGCGTGAAATGGCTTTCATGGGCAAACTATATAAATTATCAGAGGAAGCGACAAGTTTCCTGAAGATTCAATACGGTAATAATCGAATAAAAAACAATTTAATGGATTAAATGAAAAAATATCGTTGACTTTTTTCAGTGGGTGGAATTCAGACGTACTAGTATTACTTATTACTTATTATTACGTAGTAGTATTCAAATATGCCCAGATCTTTAACTTTTTCTTACCTCCTCGTAACGAAACTGTAAAAGAGAGGCTATGATTACCTGTCAAAACACTCTTGTGTCGCCTCCTGTTTGGGGTTGTTGTTTGGACACAGCTTCATCACGAAGGTGCCGAGATGGTTTGCTGTTAGTTCCACTTCTACTTCAATTTCCTGAAATACAATAAAATTTGACGATGCGCCTTATTATCACTCAAGGTCAAGCAACGCAAACACCCAAAAGCAAACAGTGGCACCGCGCGCTGCGTGCGGACAGGATCCACTCTGTCTTGGTTTTTATCTACGGACATAAGGGCGCAGAAGGTCAATAACATGGGTGGATGTGGATACCCCGTAGACTTGTCCCTAGAGCTAAATCTTTTTTGCACAGATAGCCTTGTCTCTACACGCACCTGGCCCACACTGTAATGCCGTGTGACAATCCCCTTGCCGTACATCCCTCCAGCCTCGTGGGGCCGTGGCTCTGAGATGTGATGTGCGTCGCCACACACGCCGCATTTGCCTTCGTTCTGGTCCCATTGCACTGCCAACAAACAACGTCATTGAGGCTGTACTATATGGCTAACCAAACGTGTAAGTACGAGTAGGTACATGAAACTACATGAAAACACGAACTGTCGAGATGTCTTGACCGACTTGTCTTTATTATTATTTATTATTTTTATTATGTAGGGTAGATACAGACGCTATCCTACAATGAGGGAAGGGAAGGGAGGCCTTATCCTGAGAGTGGAGTGGAACACACGATGTGGGTGATGTACGCTGAGAGGCATTTTCTGATGAATCCTCCTTGAAAATTATCCATGGTCAGTCTCGATGAATCATGTGCTAAGCAATAGTAGATTGTTTTACAAGGGACTAAACCATCCCATTATATACGAGGTTGTTATACTCCCGAGCGTAGCGAGGGAGGATGACAAGACCGAGTTATAATGGGTGGTTTTGGCCCGAGTAAAACACTCTACTTTTCACTTCGATTGCGAGAAAATAAAACAATTCAAAATTAGACAATTTTCAGAAATTTTATTAAAAATTAAATGTGCAGTTAGAGCAATTTTGAATGTTTAGTGATATGTTTTTCCCGGGCAATTTTATTTCGGTTCTCTGTGATTGGGATGTGTGTGTAATATTTTGAGTTGATTGTTGTGGAGTAAAAGTTGGAGAGACTCGACTCATGCTTGAGTTTCGTGCATTATTAAGATCTGAGTGCGGCTTCAGCTGAGTTGACATATTCATCCAAACGTTGAAACATTAGTGGGACGTAACTCCTGATAGGCTTTAACTATATTAAGGTATTCTCCACTGATGACAAATTTACGCTCTTTGTTTGTTTTCGTGTTCGGCAGACTCACAGCTTGTAGGTTTGTATCCGTTTCTACGTCTTCTAGCGTTATATTAGCAAGCTCTATTCCTCTGCATGCACCGCTGATTCCATAAATTAAAGCAACCTGTTGAACAAAAAAATAAGTGTGTTATTAATCGTAATAACCTAGGTACATAATTTAGGTATGTAGGTAGGTATCTATTTATTTAGTTTGAGTTGAGTACATAAGTAGTAGGTTACCTTTGTTGCCAAGTATTGTTTATTTGGAGCGTTATTTAAAAATGTTTCGATTTCTTGTGTCGTCAAGACTTTAGATTTTTTTGCCTTGTATCCAGTGGACAATTTCTTCAGTAAAGCCGTTAAATTTACATATTTTTTAATATCGACGTCGTGTCTCGTTTGTAAGGTCATTCTTAACATTGAATATGTGCTCCAAAGAGTCGACGATTTGAATTTTTTCGATAATTCATCAAAATAAGTGAGAAAAACCCCTTCTGTAAAAGAATCCACACGTTTCTCATCTCTCCATTTCATAAAATTTTCGTAACTCTTTAAATATATTCCACGTGATTTTGTCGGCAACAGATTCATAATTATTTCTTTGCCCTTTTCTTCCATTTGCATATTAGCATCTTCACTATCACTTGATGACATTTTTCACGTTCACAATTTGGAAGTAAAAGTCAGGAAGTTAAACGTAAAAGTTTGTGATTTGGAATGAAGAAAATTCTAGAGATTTAGCGCCAATACCATCTTTTTTTTTAAATCTCTATTTAACCCGCAACGAAAGAGTTCGCATTCTACCGTGAAGGGAAGAATCAACCTTCATAAAACATCACCAAGACGGTTCTATTTTCAAAAAAAAGGTTGACGGAGCACCAAGAAGTCGAGTTTTTATGTAAGAGAACGAATGCTTTGTACTGGCTGATGATTTTAGACAAAAATTAAAAAGAAAAATTACTTTTTAGCCCGAGGGATTAAACTCGAGTTTTAGGCCTGCTAAGCTACACTATTATGATACACTTTTCGAGCAAGAGAAGTGAAAAATAAATTATTGATTTATTTGAGTTTAAGACGGTGTGAACGTCGGAAAAATTTCATAATAGGATATTTAGTTTCAAATGTTTAAAAAAATAGAGGTGAAATGGTAGATTTGTTCTCGAAGGAACATACCCTTCTTCTTAGGGATTCTAAGACCGCATTATCAGGCAAGATGACACACTCTGTCAAAGAACCTTCTACAGAACTCTTGAACTGCCTACACATCCGCATTCTTCAGCTATTATCTGCAATCACAGGCTATTTTCGTCTCTATATGTCCTAGGTAGGTATACATAACCACTAATGAACCATGAACTCGACTTCAATTCATCAAGTTCATCGAACTGATGAGTGAACATCAACACTATTGTGTGCTACAAAAACAGCAAATTGATTATTAGGAATTATGTACAGAGGGCGTTAATTTTGTCATTATAGGTATCAAGAAATGTACCGTACCGCTATACACTTATAAGTGGCGTAATGGAGGATATTATAGGTATCAGGAAACTTGAGGTAGGTAGATATGTAATTAGGTATTCATTCAAAAGCACGCTGGGCCCAGCGGGGGCGAGTGTCAGTGGACAGAAAAGTCTTCATTCGTTACCAGGTTATTGATTAAACTGCTGATTCATGATTGAAAGGTCAAGGTTTTTGGATCTTCTATATCTGCGAAATATGTTACTAAAGCGAAAGTTACAAAGCTCCAGGCGGCGCCGGCAACGAGTCGAAGATAGACGACCACAGTTTCGTGCCATCAAAGAATGAAGCAATATCGTATAAATAGCAATCTCGACTGTTTCCTCTTCGATGGCGATTTCTGCTTTGATTTTCTCTCATGGACGCGAATTTGTTTAGCGCTACCCAAATGCATCCGAGAATTATCTTTACTTGAAGCCTTTGTAAGAATCAATATCTACACGGCGGCTGTAGGAAATAAAGCTGTCGTTATCGATTGAGTCGTCTCTCCTCTCTCGAGGGTCCATGTCTACATACCAGCATACCCCCCACAAAAGAGCTCATTGTCATTATAGTTGACGGGGTTGGGGAATCCGAAGCGCCACATAGAGTTGCGGGCCGGGGGGTCCATCAACCTCCCGTGGCCTTCCGCCCCGCGGCGGGCGCTGCCCAGCATCTGGAGACAAATTGGGCAGATCAGGACAAAAAATATAGGTAATGATAATGTGGACAAGCTGGGTCATGATTATGTATGAACCTAGATATTTTAATAATGCTGGAGAGTTCGTAGAAGAAAAAGTTAGGTAGTGTTACAGGTTCCAACATTAGGGACATATGTATTGGGCCTAAGGTTTCCAAACAAAAAAATCAGGCCGAACGCCCGAAGAGCGTTTAAAACAGGAATTAGCACATGACGTGATAATTATATGTATATCCATTTCATATCCTGCGATCTTTCTGTTGTTGGACTTTTTAATAAAGGCTGGGTATTCATTCAAGACTAAGTACTTAAGTAACATAGGTTTAAAAGCTTCGGTTACTAGCCTACTTTATTTTTTGCGCTTACTAGGCTTTAACAAGTTATGTTAACACACCAAGTAGGGAGCCTTGTATTTGCGTGGTGTTCGTTAGTTGTACTTTAAAGTAGTACCACAACTTACTTGCAGTAAAAATATCCAATACGTGAGAAAAGAGGTCCGACTTGTCTTAAAGCTCCTCATCTCCATCTGCGGATAAAAATACAAAATTAATATGCGTTAACCACTAATTTATTAATCCGGAATCGATAATACGGCAAATCTGGTGCAAAGTATCGATTTACAATCGATTGAAAACAGGTAAGGATTTAGAAAAGGGTCGATGACGACACGATTAAATAAAATTGACCTAAAAGATCGTTTAAGACTTTGTTTGTTTCAAAATGTATGAAATAAAATATTCTTTACTAGCACTACTACATTTACTACTAATTTTACAGCACTGCTATACAGGGGGCAATGCAGCTAGCGTCTGGGCACGCTTCCGACTGGTATGAATTATTCAAATGTCACATTTCTAGGATTATTATTCCCGTAAATATACCATGGGAATTTGATGTTTTACTAGTACAAAAAGTAGGCTATATTACTCTCCATGCTTTTAACTAACACTATGCCAAAAGTCAAGACGATTGGTTGCTTAGTTAGGGCATGAAGGAAGGGCAAACAAAAAAACACACTTTCGCATTTATAACATTAGTTAGGATTAAGAACAAAAATTAGCATCAAATAATAGAAACAAATTAATTAGAACAAGTATTCACATTGAAACAATTGACTTTCTGCAGGCTGTTACAAAAAATCCACGAAAATTAGTTTTAAGTTAGATTTATTGTACACCACAAAAAGTGTAAATGGGGGTCTCATTCGCGCCCTAAGCTGACTAACACGGTTTTCACGAAACCATTTGCATTGAATGGATGATTGAATTTTGTCTTGCAAGATTATTCTAAAGCCTGTCGTATTATAAATTCTACCAGACTGACACAAGGTTGAATCTCAATTAACAGCTGTTATAATGACAATACTGTGCCGAATTTGGTGCAATTTGTAAAAACCTCGCGTGTGACCACAACCGCTTAAGGTCTTTTCGTTTGTTATCCTCAGAAATAGATGAATGATGAGTTTAACTAAGACTTCGTCATGCAAATCCAGAAAAAGACTTCGAAATTGATTACCTAATACAGAAAGACCCACAGAAGCACTTAAGGTCGAATGCACAATCCAGATGAGATTACTTATAAGTACGTACCTCTTCTTTTTTAACTTCTAACTTTTCAGCGGAACAACGTCAGTATTCAAAAAGTTAAAAAAAAATTAAGACTGTTCAGCTAATTTGCTGTTGAAGTCTAACTTTTACTTGCACCTACTTGCGTGACTGCGTGTATCTAAGTTACGGAAGATTTTATTGGAGTGACTGCGTTTATCTACGCTACGTAAGATTTTACTTGCGTGATTGCGTGTATCTACGCTATACGTAAGTTATTTTCTTGCGTAGATATAAAGTAAATCTGGAGTGACGGTAAAAGAAATTAAAACCAAAACCACCAAATTCTGACTCTACAGAATACTGACCAGCAAAGCCAGGTTATCAATTCAATTCATCTATTAAAAACCAAACGTAACATTATTGAGTATAATATACTCCAAAGCGTTACATCTATACTCTATCCAAACTCAATATAGAATATTGACATAAAAAATAACATGCACACAAATCGATGATTTAAGTTGACGCCTCAATCGTTTCAAAATCGCTGTATTTTATGACTTGGGAGTTCTAATTCTTCGGGGCATTGACAGCACAGTTTGTAGGCGTCTAGGTCAAGACCCCGCTGGCCTTGACAGCTGGGATGCGCGTACGCAGGTACTTCGCAGACTAATAGTTTACTTGACTAGTAACCGATAACGCTGATTACTAGGAACATAAAATTTTCGAATAGGTATTACTTTCCATGCTAAGCGAATATTATTTTAGTAAATAAAATATCGCGATAAAATTATCGTTTTAAAATAACCGTTTATTACACGAACACAACGACATTGTAGGACTTTATTGGTGTCATGTTTTTTCGGGATTTCTCTTCTTCCGTGAAGCTTTCAATTATAAAATCTCATGATGCCCGTAAAATGTTCGAAGGAACTCATAATGGAAAAGGAAAATGGAATACCTACCATCCTCCTAATATTTAGCGTAGGTAACACTTTCAAAAATAAAGGAAGTTCTGTTTGGTCAAATTCAATGTATGTTTTAGGGAGATGTATGGCCAACAGCCTTTTATGTTTAAAACCGACATCAGCAACGGCAGAGCGTTTTCGATCACGTGCTCGAACATAAAAAAAAATGTAATTTAAATTCTCTTTTTTGCCTAAAATAGACACATTTTGACGGAAAAACGAAGGAGGTTCTCAAGTCGACGTTTATATATTTTTTTATGTTAGACCACGCATAACTTTTTACAGAGTAGGCCGATTTTGGTAATTCTTTCACTGTTGTATAGAGAATGATCCCCATGGATTAGTATTTATCCCGTAAAACTTAAAAAACTACCCTAGCAACCACCTCATGTGGCAGTTCGAGACAGATTAATACTATTTACCGAAAGAAATCGGTTTAAAGTTTTTTTGCTTGGTTATGAATGAATTAATTAATATGAAAATGAATTGATTAGTGACAATACAACTATTATTTGTTATTTATTATTGAAATTGAATCTTGTAAGATGTAATATTATTGTTCATTTAATTATTTTAATTTTTTAATTAATATTGTTGTAAGTAAACATCATACTTTAAGTAAGAATGCTTTACGACAAGAGACCTGTTACTGTGTTGCCAATAAAAAATCTGAATCTGAATCTTTTAAACAGGTCAAATTATTGATGAGAGTAATAGAGGTAACAATTATTTATAAAAGGTTATATTGTACCGTCCGAGTGATAAAACGTAGTAATTTTGTACTCAGTGATTGATAAGTGATGAATGAGCTCAAATTGCCAACTCTACATGGTCCTTTGCGTTGCTGCTCCTTGTTTCGATCCATTGGCAGACTTTCTGATTTATCTTACGACAAGAAAACCATTATCTTTAACATTTAAAACTTTATAAACTTTTGCGATTTGTTAGCGTATTAATGATATAAGAAAACAAGATACGCGATAAATACCCGTTTAATAATCTTAATATCTTTCTTGTATGTAGAGTAGATTTTATCACTGACATCATTCAGCTGTTTTGGAGCATTGTATATTTTTTTTATAAATTCGTTCCTACTGCGGGAATTGCAGAAGCCTAATAATATGTTTAACTCAGAAATAATTGGACAATGTTAGTTCAATCTCAAAAATAACAAAAAAAAACTCTATAAATATTTTTATAACACAAGCTCTGCTTAGCTTGGGGCTAGATAATGGTGTGTGAATTGTCCAGTATTATCTATTAATATTATTTTATTAGTTTGTAATGTTCACCCTGAAGTATAGAAACGAAGCTCGTCCCTTTTTTCATTACTTTCAGTCCTCTGAAAGGACGGCCTTACGACCTTTTAAGTTGATGTTAAGAGTGCAAACGTCGCGTAGTGACGCGACAGCGGAACTGCGCGGCCGCTGCACTTTATGTCCAACTAGCAGCGCCTTGCGGTTTCACCCGCGTAGTTCCCGTTCCCGTAGGAATTCCGGGATAAAAAGTAGCCTATGTCCTATTCCAGACTATAATCTATCTCTGTGCCAAATTTCATCCAGATCCGTTCAGCCGTTCTGGCGTGATAAAGGAACAAACATCCATCCATCTAAACTTTCACGTTTATAATATTTGTGAGATGAGATGAGATAAGAACAAATCACCAAATAAGCCACGCGGCTTGTTTCGTCATTTGTTCTAATTTGACGGGCAGTGCCGCGGCCGCGCAGTTCCGCTGACGCGTAGTGCGCTTCCACGTTTAAACCATCTTTACCTACCGATTAACTGATTCATGATTCATCCATTGCCGATTTACACCCATCGTTTCCATGTAAATCATGTAAAAGGTCGCAATTATGAGTGCTATATCAATATTGTGATGACATTCTTCACTCGCCATTCAACGGTTCATTTCAATGCACGTTATTATTATTTTTGTGTCAGTATAAATGGTTTTATTAAAATAATGTTGAATTGTATGCCTTCCAATATTTTAAGTTATTTATATGCATATTTATATTTTAAACCTTCCAATATTTTAAGTTATCACGCTGAAAACAGGACGCTATGGCGCTCATGGGGAGGAGGCCTATGTCCAGCGGTGGACTAACATAAACTGATGAAGACGAATTTAAGGTATAGAAGTAAACGAGCTATTATATAGGACCTACCCTATCAAACGCTCTACCTGTAGCAATTGAGTCGATTTGTTAAGATCTAAAAATCTTAATTATTATAATTAAACCATGTAGGTATTTGGGGCTAAATTATACTAAGAATATATTATATAGACAATTGAATTAACTGACTGTTGATGATTATTTGAATCAACGATACCGATGATGATGATTAAGCTAAATGTCTGATTCAAATATTCACTAAACGCAACCCTGTACAAACAGCTGTTTTGTTCATCTCTGGTCAGCGACCTGTGGTTTTGTTTTGTTTGTTTGTCATGTCTTGTGTTTTTAGCGGATTACTTATGTAAATAGACGAACACTTGACCGACTTTTATGTACATAGTTTGAGATACCTAAAAAATAATAAAAATATGTTCGGATTTTTTTCTGCACAAAAACTTGGTTTTGTGGTTTAAAAATATTACAATCAAATCATAAAGAAATTTGTCGTAGCTATCTTCTGCGTCCAGATTGAGTAAAAAAACTTACTATAAAACATATACCTTATTTAAAAAACATCTTTTTTTCCACAATATAGGACGTGTTATAATTTAACTTTATAATACTATTTTACTATAAAAATGATCATAGTTTGACGAATTCATTACGGGAGTAAACGATTATAACTACGAATATTATTTGTTTTGTAAGGCCGTTTAATTTTAATACTGTGGACGTATACGGGACGGAGACGGTAATACAACTTAAGATACATTACATCTGATGTATGTTATCTATTCTGGAAGCACACTAAATACAAATTATAACATGCACCCCCGGCCGAGCGATTACATATGGATGGAAGATTTTAGCGAATCGCTCTGCAGGTTAGTATTGATGTTGTTGGATTTTAGTAAATCGATATTTATGTGCAAGTTCCAGATAATAAGTAAAAGGTATCGTAACTTGCGCTTATCGGAAATTAAGATAAGATGAGCATGTTTACGCGGTAATGGGCATTAAGTTGACACATCCTACCATATTACAAGACCACACCAATTTACTACAAAAAACCTTCACTCTACACATAGTAAAAAAAAACCTTCGCTCTACATATACACCTGTGACTCTACAGCCATTTATTTAAATAGGTACAATGAAAAAATAAAAATAGAATCTGATTATAACATTTAATAAAATTAAAACAAAAATGGAGATTAAAATGTGATGAAGCGCGTTGAAGTCTTTTCTATGAACTTGAAGCCGTAGCTCCTCGTAGCACTTCGTAGCAAGTTGCTTCCATACGAATTTGACATAATTTCATACTTTTTATAACAGCTGGTCAATTCTTATAACATTTTTGCCGCTCCGAGGTTAATTTTTGTTTCATCAAAATCTAAATGTAGCCGATGATCGGCGAATACAGTATAAGAGATACACTCACTCACGGGTATATCAGAATAGCCTAGCATGCCTGAGGGCAATAATCGATACCAAACGCAAAAATCAACATAAAACCTTTGAAAAATTACGACTAGCTATAACAATTTTGGTCTTATCTTCGCCAATTCTTATTATATAGATTATGATGATTCTTTCGTTGTTGTAGTACATATAGAGTGATTCTTAAGTGCTTCCATAAAAGTTTCATTCTCGAGGAATTGATATGTGTAAAAAGTATCTAAAACATCATCACATGACTATTTTCAAAATCACTGGTACCAAATGGTTTTCATGGCAACGGGCGTAAACTACTTTGAAAAACATATTATAAAGTTGACGATGAATTGCGGATCATCCTTAAAACTACTTCCAAACCTATTTTCTATAGCCAAATTATTATTAATTAGAGAAATATTTACATAGCAGTATCTACATAACCATTATAATAAACAAGGTGATAAAACACTGTTTTTACCGGATTGATCGCGTATATTTTATATTTTGTTTATAACTTGACGTTTCGGAGGCTTCTCAGCTTCCATGGTCACAGGCAGACTGAGGTGACATTTGTCTTTACAAGTAATTTGAGTTTTGCATATCTACCGTCAATTATACAACTTTAATCATAACGTTCCGTATGTACGCAGTAATCACTAACAGTGTCTTGATGGGTTGTAGCTATGGAGTGCTGGGTGTGGGACCTGACTCAATGTAGGACTGGATCCCAAGCAGCAGGTACTCTCCAATCTTCTCTATTGAAAATTTGTTTTATTATGAGTTCTCGCGAAAATAACCTTAGAATATACTATAAACAAGGTGGTTTTATAAAGCCTTTTTCGATTTCTGCAATGAATTTATTTAATTCCTTTCAATTTATATATAAACTTTATTTCGATTGGGGTCAGTAACTGTATTTAAATATATTTCCTACACCGCTGTTACCTCGGTTGACATCTTTATTTCGAAATTTTGTAAACAGTCTACTCAAATTACATTAAATTCAGGATCGGGGTAAGTTGATATCGAAGGTAGTAAAAGTTTAGTGTGGAGATAAGTTATTTTTAAGCTTTTAGGTGTTGAAAATTTCCATAAATAGGTGTGTCATCTGTCAAACAATTTGCATTCATTCCAATAAATTTGATTGCTCAACCCACCGTGGATTTAACACCTGACGATAAAGATTTTAATTTATGCATCATTTTTACAAAATAACAAATTCCAACACGGCAGCAACACTGCTAAAATGTCGTGAAAATCAAATAAAAATAAAGAAATGCCGGTAATCAATTTAATTTTATCATCAAAAAATATTCAATGTGTGATTTACTTATAACACTGTACCAATGTCTGGTCGAAGCGAAACGAAACCCGACAGCTGGTAAGTATCTGGCGCAGCGCATCAGCTATGATATACAGCGAGGCAATGCAGCCAGCATCATGGGGACGCTTCCGACTGGTATCCATATGGATCAGTTGAGCTATCTGTAGATTGTTTACAACAGTCTGCAGTTAGTTCAATTGTTTCAATTGTTAACACTACCACGCCGGCAAAATTAGGGGAACTTAGGTAAAAAAATGATTTTATCGTTTTTCGACACACCAACACTACTCACTGATGGTAAGAGTGACCTGCCTCGATCATTGTTACGGCTCTGGCAACTTCAGGTGCAGGCAAATCACTCATTTTGTATTCAATACAAAGTATACTCTTCAAGGACAGTAGAATGATCTCAAGCCAGTTTTAATACGTTATCATATTTTTTGTGACCGTAAAATTGTCAACAAACACCAAGTGTTTATAATTTAATATTTAAACATCGAAAAACAGGATTTTTTGTGGTTATCATTCCAAAGAGGTCAGGGATAGGTACAAAAAAAAATCTACTTGCAAAAATACCCAAAAAGTTGAAAGAAAGGTTTCTCGCCTGTTCCCCTAATTTTGCCGGCGTGGTTTTAATAGCTAGCATAGATTATTATCTAATTATGATAATACAAGATTGTTTGATGTATCTATTACCTAAAATGTATTTTATGGCATTTTGGGATCAATGATACCATTTAAATAAATAACCACTTAACTCCGATGTTCTCTTTGTTTCGAATTATTTATTGGAAACCATAACGAGAAACGTTTGACAATATTGTTATAGTTTGATTTATCGCCCAAAAATCGATAAAATGCGTTGCGAAGATTCTTTTGAAAAAGTATTATGAATGAACAGAAGTGTCGGAATGAAATCCAGACGAATACAAAAGTAAACTAAAAAGAGGTTACTCTGGTACTTAAACAACCAGGAAGGTATGGGTGCGGCGCCGGTGGCCAGTGATCGGAATCCACGATTCACAATAAAAACTTGCCAACAATTATTACTAAAACCAGTTTATATTAAACCCTAGAACTAAAAACAATGTGTTGAGCTTTCAGATTGCTCTACTTTTTACATAGAGCCAGGAAAATGGCAGAAGTGGCAAAAATGAGATAAAAAGGCTAATAAGTCAATGTTACAAAAATCTGGCGTCTGGACCAAAATTACCTGAACCAAATGTATAATGAGCGCAAAAAATGTATGTACCCAGTCAAGCCAAGCCATTTGTTTAAGGAGGGAAAAAATACCGCTTTAAATCTACTGGACAAATGCCAATCAGCATGATTATAATGAAAAATACTTGACAACCAAATAATAGCCTTTGCATAGCAATTGCGATAAGTATACCTACTCGAAACGGAACGGAACAACAGCGCAGTTTCTTTGAGGCTTTGCAGAGAAGAAGTCCTGATTTATTATTATTAATGAATTAAATAAAGAAAGCGAGCTCTTTATTATTGACTGTTCATAATACGTGCCTAACCAAATGCATCGCGTAACGGTTTTAGGCGCGTGTTTATAGCCTCGTCCTCTGCGTAGAATTCTAGTGGTATAGAAAAATTACAGGTCAGTACAAAGTAACAAAATTAATCTTGCTTACTTACGACTGTTACGAGTGACGACCTTGTTTTTTTAAAATTATTTCTTTTAAATAATAAAACACATTACATTAGTGAGGTACAAAAAGATTTTCAATTAAAATATCCATAAAATGCAATCGGACACCGATACCAATAACAAAAGTCCAACAAAATACGCCAATGATTTTATCAAGACTCTCGAAATCACTTGTATTATTTTACCATGTCTATCAACTTCTTAAATCTGTAATAACCGTCACATAAACTCGGTCGAGCCCCCGGCTCTTGGTGAATGCCAAGGACGCAGCGGTGACGTACAAGCTACATAAAAATGGTTTAATTACTACCGCGCAATGCTGCTACGCCTTTTATGGAAAGTCGGTAAAGAGGAGCCTTAGAACACGAATCGGGGATGTTAGCTATGTCAATTCTGTTCTAATTCAGAAAATATGACTATAGCCAATTGCATAGATTTTACTATTACCAGTTACAATTGGCTTTTAATGGCTTTGCTTATTGCCAATTTGGACTACTGCAACATTCAAAGCAAAAAATAGTTTTTTTTCTACGGAAATCTCAAAAGTAGCGAATGTAGAGCGGACGCTAGAACCACACTGTGAGTATCGTTACTTCACATGTCAGAAGCTTATGCATGGTTTCATACACAATATTACAGCGACACAACGCACCACTACACACAGTAAAAATTTATAAAACCGATGATGACACACTAAAGCGCATCGTTTTAGCTACTTTACTCTGCTACTATTTATTTATAAACAAGCTTTAGAAGAACAAATGAAACAAGAAGCAATGTTTGGGTGACCGCTATTGTATCTATACTACAGGGTTCTGGACCCCTAAGATATAAACTTCTGTTCTATGATTTTTTGAATTTCGGTCATTCTTTTTTTAAATAGGTATACCATTAGGTATACGCGAATTTTTTATTGAATTTAAGAAAATCATAGAACAGAAGTTGATATCTTAGGGGTCCAGAACCCTGTATAGATACAATAGCGATTTTTTCTTCGATTTTGTGTTCTTTTCGCGTATACTTACATTATTATTATTCATCATCATCATCAGCCTATATCAGCCCACTGCTGGACATAGGCCTCCCCCAATGAGCGCCATAGCACCCTGTCTTAATTTTTTTTTTATTTTGAAATTTTAAAGGGTTTGCATAGTTTTTTGCAATAATTTCATGACTAAACAGTGGTTTTGATAAAATAAAAACCATATTTTTTTAAATTTTATACTGCTAAATAACGCAAGAGTGTGAGTAGGTAAAGAACACGAATATGAAGATGATTTTTATTTTCTAAAACAAAAGAAAAAAAACTTACAAAAGAAAATACAATCAACTTGGTGTCCAGAATCACAGTCTCTTTTGCCTTAGTACACCTACCCCCTGGCACCCTGTATAATTCTGGATAGGTCAATCTGTTTCTACAAGCGAATTTAAAGAGGAATGTAGGAAAGCTACTGACTTTATGATAACTGACTCTAGTTATGAGAAGCTCTACAAAGAGAATACTAGTTGAGGAAGCCACAAGACAAGACGAAGAATGGTAAATATAATTTAAAAGCAGGAGTTCCTACCTACTTGCACGGTATTTAGTAAATTACCGTGTAATGTACCTACTAGTAGTTAAACCTTAATGTGGTAAGCGTTCCAAAGGCGCCCTCAGGAATGCTTTTATGACAGTCGAGAATGCTGGTAAGATTTCGCTGTAGGTAGTTGACAAACTAGTAAACTATACGAAATTTCTTGTACATAATTATATTATGATTACCTTTATGAAAGACAATTATTGCAGAAGATGAAACAGTGATAACGTAGGTATCAGGTGAGTGGGGTAACTCTTGTAGAACCTTATGCATTTATTCCTAAAATTGTGAAATTCAAACAAAATCTCCAACTATAGGTAAATATTTTTACACCAACACATAAATTTTGAATAAAAAATTCTTCCTACCATCCAATTAAGTTTACATAACTGTTGAATTCCTCGCCCAAATACGGATAAAGTTCTCTGCGCCCGCGCATATAATAAGAACAACTGTCTACTGACTGACAGTTGACTAAACGCCCAGTCGCCTCATTCATCATGTCGGGTGTTACCTTGGTTACCAGCGTTTTGTAAGTTAATCTTTACATGTGGTGCCTATGGGAGCTGGTTTTCTGTAATTAAGACTTTTTGATACCTACTTAATATAAATTGTTTGGTTGACACTGTCATAATGGTTGGACACAGGATTTTAATCTTCTAGGACTAGCTCTGTATATGCTGTGAGGTTGTTTAGAAATCTACACCAATTTCAGGAGATATTGGGCATGTAATAACTTAAAAATATCTTAAAAAAAGAGATAACCCCCGACCAACTACTTGTAATTTGATGGATGTAAGCTGGTTAGGCTTACATCCGTAATTAATACCTAATGTAACGTAACATGTAACGAAAATTATACCAGACCTAACATGTTCGAAAGAAAATTAAAGTTAGGTACTACTTTTTTGTTGCTCTATTGAATAACGCCAACACTCCCTAACCGATGTAAATAAGATAAACTATCGAAGGTACCTACCTAATTGCATTGTTTACTCCGGACACCCACCACGGCTCAAAATCAACGTCTATCAGCTGAAACCCGATCCGAGAGCAACTAGATTGTGCGCTAAATGCCAAGGTTGAGTTGCGTAAGGGACGCCGGAAACTTGGAAATAGCTTGGACTGATGAGTTCAAGAGGAAATAACATTGTAGGAAGAGTAAAAACAATATGGTTGCTATTCCGTACAGCTTTTGTGGAATATGTAATATGAGAAGGTGTTTGACTCTGTCGAAATCTCGACTGTTCTGGAGTCCTTACAGCGATAGTCCAAGTAGACTATCGTTATATCGCGGTGCGAAGATGTGTTTACGAAGCTGCCACCATGAGTGTCCAAGTACAAGGCCAGCAGTCTAAGCCCATCCAATTGCGCAGAGGATTGAGACAGGGGGATGTCATATCATTTGAAACTGTTCAAAAGCAGCGCGAGTTATAGGAACTCCCCACTGTTCACACAAGCATTTCTTTTGCACGGATTAAGAGTGAGTCGTAAAGAATTCTTCCTTACGAAGTAACGCTGCACTTGAGCACCGCTGAAAACCAGCCAGCGCTGCTATCGTACTTGTACCAACAACATTTAGCTGAGCCGGTGACCTTTTTGTGTTACATAAAATATAATAATCAAAATTTAACCACTAGGTATCTAAATCTTAGCATAATGTAACTGGTATTTTTTACTTGTACTTTATATACGAGTACCTAGTACCTACGGTCCACCGTCCACAATAAGTTACCTAAAGAATGACTTAACTTGAAAGCTGGCAGGAGCGCCAAACACTTTTTGATTTTAATTTTATCTTCATGATTTTAATTTTATCTTCATGACATAATAATTTTTGTATTTATTCTTTGAGTTGCCTTGGTTTATGCGCATACTGCGGCCGCCTATAATTTAGAGAGCGTATATATATATCTAAGAACGTTATCATTGTTCTTTATCTAGTTTTATCTCTAACTAGCAGCGCCTCGCGGTTTCACCCGCGTAGTTCCCGTTCCCGTAGGAATTTCGGGATAAAAAGTAGCCTTTGTCCTATTCCAGACTATAATCTATCTCTGTGCCAAATTTCATCCAGATCCGTTTTGCCGTTCTGGCGTGATCAGTGTTCAGTCGAAAATCAGTGTTTATCATTATGCCCAAACTAAATAGCACCTGAGGCAATTGCTATGCCATAAGTCAAGTTTCTTTTCATACAAGCCCATGACAATCAATTCGCTTCGCTTATCACATCAGACAATACACGCAGGTTTTTCAAAAATATCTCCCAATATTCCTTACAATGACTTGGCATTTAACTAATTGCCTCTGTCGCTCTCAAAGTTGCGTCTGATCATGTCACCGTATCGGAATTGTTAATTACACGAAGGATTTATGTCGGAAGCCCTTTTAATCCTTCATTAAAAATCTTACGTGACAATCTGACGATCTAATTGGTCGGTAAAACCTTGTAGATTTTTTTGCTATTTATGGGGTCATCGGAAATCACGGATGCATTCTTGTTCCGATGTGAGAAAATGGAATGAAATATTTATTGTGTGTGATATTATTTAGAACAGACAGTCGCGCTATAGATATTAATTTAGTAATTCATGAATTATTAATTAGAACGGCGGCGATTGTCAATTACACTAGGTAATTTATTAATTATAATTTATATACAAACAATGAAACACACACAAATAAAATAAAATAGATAAAAAGGTTATGATGTAGAGATTTGACTCGTGTATCATTAAAATTAGTATTGAATAAGTACCAATGTATTTTGTTTGATATAGATTTAGTATTTATATATTTAGTTCGATTTAGGCATCTTTTATTGACTGCCAGCCAAATAATCACTCGGCCCAATTTGTGGGATTTATCTACTACATTGTTACCGAGCGTTTTGTACATATCTATGATTTTTTTGTGAGCATTAAAAATTAAGAATTCTGTGAGTCTAAAATTCAACGAAAAGGTGTTCTACATCTTTCGTTTCGAGACACGTAAAAATAAACCAGTTTTATTATTTTTCTCTGATGTTTGCTTCATTCGTTGTTACCTTTGACTATTTATTTGTCCTCATGTTACCTAATACTCCGATATCATGATAATAAACCCTAGACACGCGGAGTTAATGTTAGGATTCCACGTGCGTCCAATGCGTCCTTGTTTGTTTATTAAAGAAGGCCTATCTATGATCAAAATGGATTTTTATACACATTTTCCAGTATGTTTAATTCATTTTTAGATTGAGACTTCGCAAAGATTGGTTGTTTATTGATGACTAAAAAGTTGATTGTAATTTTTATGCGTATTCGACTATTCGTGCTCTAAAATATCTTTTAGGGACCAACATTGCAACATTGATATGAACAATTAGACGAGAGAACATTAAATATCCCCTTCTTCTTCCGTATCCATTCCTCCACCAAGGGTCATCGACACGTCCACGGGTGTCCCCATAACTAGGTACCTATGTTAAACGTGAACATTATCCGTATAAGACGTGTTAAGATGGTGTTAGTTCCTGACAATTCCTGATAATATTCTCGTCTTAAACAAATAAAGCCTGTATTCGGAACATTCTACATTTCGTGTAAACCTGTAGCGTGCAGAATACCAACGGACAAAGCCTTTCGCTTCATTTACATAGTTTTAATACTAAAAAAAAGCACTCGACTCAATGTAGCGAAACTGGCTTCTTGGCCTATCAATGAAGACTTATCCGAGGTATTTTAGACTACCTTAAGATACTCCTTTTCGACCTAAACACTTTGAGATAAAGTCCAATAACATCGGATAGTTTTTGTTGAATAGACTTGATCCATTTTCGTTTCAAATCTATCTGACCTTTCTGATGGAAATAAAAGAAAAAAATGCCTTTTATTGCGACGATAAACAGCGAAAAAGTAATCAAGTTTAATAGTAACATACAAATTATAGTTGCTGCTTGATCATGTTCCCATAAGATGAAGTCTGAACCTGAACTGAATGTTTGGATCATTAGACACCACCCGGTGCTTCGTACAAACTATCAATGATCGCCATGAAGCCATAGGAATCCTAAACAAGGTTAAGCGATACTTCACACCGGGACAACTTCTATCCCTATATCAATCACAGGTCCGGTCTTGTTTGGAGTATTATTGCTGCCATGTTTGGGACGGCTCGGCCAAGTACCAGCTTGCAGCCTTGGACGCGATAGAACGAAGAGCCTTTAGACTCATTGACGAGCAGTACCTTGCAGAGACTAAGATCAAAGTTTCGAACACCGCCGCAAGGTCGCTTGTCTCTCGATAGGATAAATTTCGGAGAATGCTCACAGGAACTACATGACCTGATACCACCATCCCACTCCAGGACAAGCAGACGTACAGCGCTTTACCGTAGAATATATTATATGATTTATATATATTTAACGTAGAAAAAGGAATCTTGTTTGAGAAACTGCTTGAAAAAAATGATTTTAAAGTTTATCGTGTAAAGGCAGAGTGAATGATATTTATTTATTTTAACCCGTTCCACCTTCCACCCCACACTTGGGTAAAAGGTTCACTTTCATCCTTGTGCTCTGGTAAAAAAATCAATGAACAACCACTGTCGATACAGAAGCGAGATTGATATCAAAGCCCGTGTAAACATGGGCATCCTTTAGTTTGTCTCAGCTGATCGGATACCTCATTAATCATGAGATAAATCATCTTTTATTCATGCTTATCAACTGTAGTACAGAGAGTGAGCTGAGGGATATTCACCAAGCTACGGTAGAAGATATGGACGAGATGGGTGAACCAATGTATTTGTATCAGTTAAATTCGGCTTGACCATAGTATCGAGTCGTCTCTGTAGTTCCATGTCAGTGGGATAGAAGCGCTATCAGACGTCTCGATGACGATGTCTCGATACCATCGTCTTAATAACCGAACTCGGTTCAGTTAATTAATTAACCTCCTCAATACTACGATTAGCATTCGAACGTAACTAAGTAATTAGTAGGTACCAAACGGTAATGTCGTGAAAAAAATAGGTACTTTTTTTTGGTATGGTTTTGGTTGCTGTACCTATTCATAAATAAAAATACGTTTTTCCATAGTAACAATTTGGACGTCCACGTGAGTGATCCTCACGAAATAAACCCAAATCTCGTATCATCATCATCATCACCCTATATTAGTCCATAGCTGGACATAGGCCTTCCCTAATGAGCACCATAGCGCCCTGTCTTCAGCTTGCCGCATCCAGCATCTGCCAGCAGTCTTTCGCAAATCGTCATCCCACCTGGTCGCAGGGCGTCCTACACTACGTTTGCCGTGTCACGGTCTCTGGTCTTAGAGCTATGTCGATGACTTTGGTTCTCGGTCGGATGTATTCGTTACGAGTCCTATCCTTCAGAGAAACTCCGAGCATAGCTCTTTCTATAGCTCGCTGGGCGACTTTAAACTAGTGAACTGTCAGAGTTCGTTGCTATCGAGTATATCCACTTTATTCTTACTCTGAAAGGTCACACATTATTTTATAGCCGTTTTTATAAAAGTGTAAGTAGATAATTTCGGATTTTTATAAAGAAAAACGTATAATTAAGCAAGAATAATTTTTAAGTAGTGGTTGTAAAAGCTGTTTTTGTTTGGCTCATCAATATTCTTAAAATTCGATATTGGCTCGTTTACAAAAGATGTGCTTAATATCAAGGTGAGCCGCTGGATTGATTGATCTATGAAGGTAAAATAAATATAAAAACAGTGAGAGGTGAAAAATTATGCCAAACTTTGGCAGAAACGTAGAATTTAAAAGACGTGACGTTCCAGAAGGATTTGCCATAATTTGTACAGTGGCGTTCTTCACTAGCAGGTTCCGAGTCTCGTAATTACCTCGTTTCCTAAGAAAAAAAATATTATTCTATTTAGTCCGTCTGTCTGTTACCTATATTATGTATCAAGTTAGGCCTAAGGCAAATTAGTAAGTGGACAACATTGGAAGTGGTCAAGTTAGGAAGCGGACAACACTGGAAGTGGTCAAGTTAGAAAGTGGACAAAGTCGTCCTGAGGGGATTAATTATCATAAAATATTGGACATAACCAAAAAAATTACAAAAACTGACCAAGATAAAGCGCGTCCTATATCTTCTCTGATAATTGTTCATTGTATAAGCCACTCTGGGTAATCTCTAACAAATTTATTAAGTTCCCAAAAATTTTCGATTTCGACAGAACTCGAACCTGCGCCCCACTGGTACGGGTGTGCTCTAACCAACTTTACAAAAACCTTAGAATTGAGCAACGGCAACACAACACCTTTCGTCAAACGAACTAAATGTAACTTTAGTCTTTGAACAGTTTTGGATAACTGCAATTGTTTCCTCTGTAGGTGGCGCTAACGGCTCCAGAGCCGTAAGAGGTCCCAAAGATTTTCGACAAAACCGACTAGGATTTCGTGTTTAGTTGGTTACAACACACCCGTACTGAGGGTCGGGCGCAGGTTCGAGTCCTGCCGAAATCGAAAATTTCTGGTAACTTATTTAATTTCTTAGAGATCACCCAGAGTGACTTACGCACTATAATAATAAAAGGCAGTTATTTTCTCTCCTTACAATCGACTGTTATAACACGTTATAATAAGTAATCCAAAAATATCAACACGACTATAAATCAAGAATGGGAAACTTGGTGTCGTGCTATTATTAAATTGTAGTATTTTTTGCCAAAATCGGCCAAGATAACCATCTTAATTATATTCATTAAAACGTTTCTGGTGCCGCGTTACAATTACAATTAAATAGCCATGGCTGCCAGTGGACAAGTCCCATTATATTGACAAATTGATTGGTAGAGTCAGCAGATGAAATAATTACCTTGGTCTACGAGGTAGCTTCCAGTCAGTGGTATGAATGAATGAACACTTTATTGTACTAAACGTAAGTAGGTATCCATTAGTCTTGATAGTGATAAATATGTATTTTAGATTATCTTTGGTACACCCCCTGCCTTTCTTAAATTCACAATTCTTTCCATCCAAAGGTTGCCTGGAAGAGATCGCTTCTTACCGATAAGGTCGCCCATTGTACTTATCTTATGTGATGTCTCTTTGTAATGTTTATGGCGTACAATAAAGTATTTTTGTATTGTATTGTAAACATTTATATGAATAAAATAAAAATCTTATATCTAAATAAAAAAAACAGTACAAGAGGTGGCCTTATCGCTGAGAGCGATTTCTCCCAGGCACGTACTTACAGTGGTGGTACTTACAAGTTAATAGATGTGTAAACTTCTTGCTACGAAAAAGATAGTGAGTAAATTAAAACCAATAACATCAAAAACTCAAAGCTCGAAGTGCTTTAGGTATTCCGTTTAGACCTTACTGAATTTTGGACATTCCAGAAATTTAATCTTATGGGTGAGCTCGTATCTGTACTTAATCTTTTCTAGTAACTTTGCATGTTTTTTTTGTGTAGATACATCTGAATTAAACACATTTTAGTGAAGGTTCAATATCACTGTATTTTTTATTAGAAACTTATGTACCTACTGCATACGACGTCGATGATAGAGCGAACTGGAAGAAATCAATAAGAAAAACTGACCCCACCATCATATGGGATAAGCTGGGAAAAGAGAGAGAGAGAAAACCACTACGACGCTACGCTACGAAACCTAGATCCTGAAATCTTAAGATTGTTTTTGCTGAAGATTATGTTTCTTTCTCTACCAACCATACAAAATGACTCTATCAATGGCTGATGTGAGTCCTGATAAGCTCGCGCCTGAGTTACCGCCTGAGAAATAATATCAAAGCCTTAAAAGTAATACAATGAACGAACTTTAAAAAACAATGGCGTCATTGAACAGCGAGACTGCCCCTTTCTTCCTTTTCGAGTGCGTGAATTATAACTTAATTTCGTTTTTATTACGGTGCAAAATCAACTTACCTACTCATTACTTACTAGCTTAAGCCCGCAGCTTCGCACGCAATTTTCCAGGATAAGTAGCCTATGTCGCTAAGTCGCTCTCCTTAGATGGTTTCCCGGGGAAGGCCCCGGGAAACCATCTAAGGAGAGCGACTAAATGGCATGGCATCATGGCGCAAAAATCTTGTTCGCGGTGTCGTTTCCATACGCTAGTAATAGTACTTCAATGTTTAGATATGAGAGTTTCAATGTAGTGCCTACAAGGAACAGTCAATAAAAACCTCACGAATATAACCGCGATATTATTCCTGACCCTGAGTGCTAAACTACCTTTCATTCAATCATGAGCGTAGCCGGTAGATACTCGAATAGGTATCATAAAAGCTGATGTTTAGGAAATACCCGAAGACAAAGGGCTAATTGTACACCCATCAATATTTTCCTGTTATTTCTCTGTGTTTGACATCTCCATTCCCAACAGGCAGATCAGAGATAAGATCAGATGTTCAATCAGGTCGCGAGGCCTCTAATTAATGCAATTAATCTGTCACCAAAGATTTCTGTGTGATGGATTCCGACAAGGCTGACTCAAAGGTGAGCGCGGGACGTCTCCGTGAGGTAGTTAGCATGAATCTTCGTGTATTGATGGATATGCTCGGTGAAATCGAACGATGCTGGCAACATTTGTGCCACCCAGTTTTAATCAAGTCTTGATCCTAGATTCGCGCCAACAGATCGATCATATAAATTCGAGTAGAATTTCGTGGGTAACAGAGTGGGCCAAAATATATGATACCCGCACAAAACAGAAATTAGTGTTTATACGAGATTTAAAAAGACGGCAGACAGATGCTGGATGCGACAAGCTTAAGACAGGGCGCTATGACGCTCATTAGGAGAGGCCTATGTCCAGCTATGGACTAATATAGGCTGATGATGATGATACGAGATTTGGGTTTATTTCGTGAGGATCACTCACGCGGCCGTTTAAATTGGTATGTTCTATGGAAAAACGTATTTTTCTTTAGGAATACCAAAAGCTTTGCCTGAAAAGTGTGAGTGAACCATAAAATTGTAACCCACTTTTTAAGGTAGAGCCGATCTGCACTTTTCCGTTTTCAAGCCAGGAGAAAATACGGGCCCGCGATGAAAAGCTGGTCAAAAATTAGACACTCGTAAGACTTAGGTACCATGATGTCTTTTGTGAGACCAGCTTCACAACAAGGTTTGATACAAAATTAAATGTACCTACCTAGGTATCAATGTTGTAATAAATATTTTTAAGACATGATCCCTACCTACGTTATTTCGAAGTCAAATTTGTCTCCACTAAGCGCATTCCTACGTACGTAGGTATAGGTACACCTACTCACCAAGAAATGTCAGACCAGCTGATCCAGTTAGCGACCCTGACATTACCAGCTTCCGCGAACTAATGTGCTCCATTCGATTGGGGAAAGGCTTATGTACTAGTACTATTGTTTGTGAGTCGGTTTTATCTAAGGTTGGAACTTAGTTCTAGATGCATCATATTTCATGTCAAATATTGTTCAAGATGGATGGTCAGACGCGTCGTGACGTAAATGTGAATGGGTCCAGAGGCCCTATTGTGTTAAGATAATGGCTTTACTATGACTATGGTGTCGATACAGAATGACGCGTTTTAGTATTCTGACTTAGATGAAAGAAATTATAGATGGAGTTAAGCGTCAAGTTTCAAACCATGTCATGCCTTTTAGTGCAAGCAAATAGACACTACATTAGACACGAATTATCTGGAGTTTCTTTAATCTAAGGATTCTACGAGGTGACGAGATGATTCTGCAACCATACCATCGTCATAGTGAAACAATTGGTTAGTAGAGTTGGGTTGGGTCGTTAATCTTATTCTCGAAAACAGTTCCAATCTATCTTCCCAAACACAACTTCAACTCAAACGCTTGGTGCTTTTCAGCTTTTGCTAATTTGGGTGGTCAATCGAGCAAAGAGTGGATTGATTTAGTTTTTTTTATTCCGAACGAAATTGAACAGACAGTCCGTTTCATTTATTGTTTTAAATTTACTTAGAAAAGCAAAATTTATAAATCCGGCCGGCCGGCACGAAGGGTTCCGTACCATTATCTACAAAAACGGCAAAAAAAAACACGTTTACTGTATGGGAAATTAAATATTTGTTTTGTTTTAATTTAACTTTTATTTTTAAAGTGTATATATAACAAAATATTCTGTGAATATATCAAGCATCTACCTGTTGCCGGTATCAAAATCGAGCAACGAGCAAAAAAAAATCACGTTTGTTGTATGGGAGCCCCCCTTAAATATTTATTTTATTCTGTTGTTTAGTATTTGTTGTTATAGCGGCATCAGAAATACATCATCTGTGAAAATTTCAACTGTCTAACTATCACGGTTCATGAGATACAGCCTGGTGACAGACGGACAGCGGAGTCTCAGTAATAGGGTCCCGTTTTACCCTTTGGGTACGGAACCCTAAAAAGGTACTTAGGAACTGTTTTCACTTACTGTTGTAACGGTTGATGCTATAGATAGGTAGTGTCCTGGGTTCTATAAGTACCTATAGAACCCAGGACACTACCTGTAGCGTCAACCGTTCGTTTTTTAGGGAGTCCGCTGAGCCAATAACTATGTAATTTTAAGAGTTAATGAATATTTAATAGTTTTCTTGTTAAATCAGTAATGCGTAACCTACGTGTTAAATAGGATAATCAAGGCCAATCTATCTAATTGATATTTTAACCTATAAACCCAAATAAATTGTTCAGTAGGCTTTTAGATTAGGCTAATATGTTACTCAATTACACTATAAAAAGGTACCTACATACTACAGATGTCTCAATTAAAAAACGTAAACTAATTTATGTTTGATCTTATGAATTAAAAGAATGAAAGTTTAGTATTTAGGTACACTGTTTGTAGGGTTCCGTCCCTCAAAAGTGAGGAGTTGAAATTTACATCGTCTAAAGTTCCTAACATCTTGGAGCCTCGATATAAATCAAACTTCGAAGTCAACGCTATCAAAAGTTACATCCGTTTATGTTCAATTTTTTTTTGGATTTTCCAAGGGTCTTTTTTGTTGACCTAGAATCATGAAATTTGGCAAGAAGCAAGGTCTTATAGCACAAGTAAGGGGAAAATCCCAAACTGTAATATTTTTTGATTCCCGGGAAACAAGCAACAATTTTATAATTAATATAATGTTTAGTACGGAACCCTCGATGCGCGAGTCCGACTCGCACTTGACGTTTTATTTTTTAATAATCTATAATTTTGCCTATTTTATTGAAGATGACGCGACGTTCAAAGTGTTGCTTGACAAATATGTAAAGTCTGATCTTTACACAGAAAACTGATAAATTATTCACAAACTCACAAATTACGAGGACATTGAACTCGACTCGTTAGGTAGATACCTACTTATACGTAATCCAAACATGATTATAAAATATGTTTTAAAATAAACTCGTCTGAAATTATCTTAAGGAGCTATCTATTCTCATATTTTATATAGGGAAGTATATTTTGTTAGTTAGAAAAGTTTAATAAGTTTGGATGTAAGAGATTCCCTATTAGTGTGATAGCGTGAGATGTCTTGTACAACAGTTATAACAATAAATACCTACTCAGAAGAATCAGGTAGAGCGTGAGCAAAGACGCGGGCATAGCTTAAGGAGATTTGTCTGCCACGCCATTTTTAATGACAAATTAAATAAATAATATTATAAAAACCAGAATATAAACAGGGTGTTTGGTGGAGGGTTAGACCAACTCGGTGGGTGCGTAGGTGGACCTATTTGTAAAATACAAATCAAATTGAAGTAGAAGAGCCTCTAACATTTTTTTAAATCATGTTTTTTGTATTTTTTTAAGATTTTCCGAAATTATACCTCTACTCCTACAATTTTTTTTGGAACATATTTTCGATTGAACTTTTTATGTGATTTGGGTCTCAGATGTATCTTTCGTCTATTGAAGGCATTATGCATATAAAAAAAAACGAGTAATTAATTAGTTATAAGCTCTCAAGATAAAAAAATAAAAAATAATCGTCAAGATGGTCAACTTTGCATCGTTTTAAAAAAAAACGGAAGCGAACGAGGGATTCAAATACTTTTAAAAATTACTCTAATTATTGCTTATTACAACGGTATACCACATGTAGCCAAAAAGTCTATAAACTTGTCAAAAATTAACACTTAAAAGAAAATCAGAGTAAAAATACAAACATTATATTTTTAAAATTTACAAATTTTGTTCAAAAGCCTCTCCCCTATATCTAATACACGCGAGACACTTAGGTACGTCGGATTTCTACTGTAGTAGTAGGGAGCGTCATCTCGTCTTTCATCTTTGCAAAAGCTGCATCAAGTCTTTCAATTAATTTTTCCTTTGTTTGTATTACTTTTTTTCGTAAACCAGCTCTTTTGTACGTCCCCACATGCTAAATTCAAGAGGAGTCAGATCTGGGGACCGTGTACGCCATGAGATGGGACCAAGTTGTCCAACCCACGCGTTGGAGAACGCGTTATCTAGGAATTCTCTCACTGTCACTTTTAATATACCTATAATTTTTTTTTTTTTTGTCTTTGTTTCAATCAAAAGCGTTACAACGCCTTTGATTACAAAACATATTCAGAACCAAGTACGAGTTAGTTCGAAATTGACTGAGAATCATAATAAAGAAACATTTAAGTTGAGTAAGATTGAAATGTCCTTTAAGTCACAGACACACGAACCCAAGACATTATAAAAGGCAAAGGATACACACACAACACCAAGTAAACAATCTTATCAGTCGATCGGTGGATCCAGATTGATCAGTTTACATAATGTTGTATTGTATGTAACAGCTCATTGTGAAGCTGGTCGCATCTGAGGGCACGGTGCCGATTCTTTGCCAATTCATCGATTCAAACGTATTGTTAACGCAAAAAACCGCTGAGCAGGGGAAATGCCAAAACTGGTTAACACTTTATGCATTAGAAGTAGAATTTTATTTGGGAATATTACATTGCTAAACATATTTAGGAATTTTGGAATTCGTTTCTTTTTGTCAGTTCCATTTTAGAGAACTAAAAGAAATTTAACTTTACACGCAAGACTAAAACAAATCCCTTTGTGCAGTAATGATGGTAGCCGATGATGAACGATTATTCATAGGTACCTAGTTTGTTTTAGATATTTTTTATAAGTGTTTTTAATTGGAACTAAAAAAGATTAAGAACAGCGATCAATAACAATTAATCTTAGACGAATTTAAATATCAATCGAATCGATAAAGCTTGAAAAGTTTCGTTTTATTGGCGCAATAAATACATTCAGATCGTTATTTTAGTGCAACGCGCACTCAAAAGTTCATATTCAAATTCATTAAATTGTGCCAATTATCATCAGTGCTTAAAGTTTACGCCAATCAAGTTTATTTCATCATTTATCTTCCTATCTACGTTTAAATTATGTTTTAAAAGGGTAAATTTTTACGTTTGTAATGGGCAATTTGATAACGTAAAACGTATTGGAAAACTACCTACCTACTGAAATTTCTCTCAGTTACAGGAAGTTTGATCTTTTTCATACCACGTACCTACAGCTAAATAAAGCCCACAACAGACGGAGCTATAATATATATTAAAATAAATCATAGCAAGGTATATTACGATATATTTTCTATAGTAGTCTGTGGGTGACCACAGACGCAGCTATAACCAAAATATGTCGACAGTTATAGCACGATATATTTTGGTATAGGTAGTAAGACATGACGGCCGTGGAGCTAATAGGTGCAAAAATATACATGCTATACTATAGCATAGCCACCGTCTGTGGCAGCTTGCTATACCGTAATATATAGCATAGGTACTATATTAATATATGTTATAGCTCCCGTCTGTTGTGTGGCTTGAAACTGACGACTGACGACTATGCCAGTCAAATACAAAAGGATTCCGTATAAATTCAACAAAGTAAAAAAAAAGTCAAAATCTGAAAGCTTTCGTCTTATTCACGAAGAACCTATCAAAGCAACAATCTTTTCCAGCTGATTGAAAAATTTATCAGTGAACAATAAACCAATAGTCATAAACAAAAAACATAATGGAGGCATTTTAAATCAATATACACGCGTCGATGAACAAGCTCGCGAAAGCAACAAGCGTTATAAATAACGAAAAAACACATGTTATCGATAAAATATATATTGAACTGAAAGTTAAGGGAATAAAGATCAGTTTTGAAGAGCTGGATGATAAAGGTAAAGTTGTAGATAGGTTTGATCACGGTCAGTTAAGTAAAGGATTATCGGTAGTCGCTGTAATGTATTGCTTTACAGTTTACGGATCATTGGAAATGGCTCTTGATATTTTACTGAGGACCTTCGGAAAGATCCGCTTGTGCGAGCAATATTACGTTTTCGTGTTTCCTTATCACTTTTTCGAATTTAGTGTTGACTTCTGATAATGTTTTACGAAATTCGCGATAAAACTTGACTGGGTAAGCTTCACGAATTACGCCATTTAATAAAGGTTCTGAAAGGTCTACATGGAAAAGTCAATTGGGGGACCGGAAACACCGGAATAAGTAGGTACATTCACAAGTGAACGAATTCAAAAATAGACATAATATTTTGTTTAAATTTGAATTTATATCATAAAATAATAGAGAGGTAGACAATTATTTTCTCTGAGCCAAATTAAATATTCATGAAGCTGAACAATCACCTATAAATGTCAATCACCTAATTTACATGAAAAATAAATGATTCAAATTAAACGTATCTATTCAAACGACCAGGTATTCATTAAATAGCTCACACAGGTCTCTGAGCTTTGTCATAAAATCAAATACCAATCATAAACCTTTTGCATATCTAAACAAATGGTATTTGGCATGAGCTTTTGAGTGGCCTTGACTTGTTCTAAGCTATTTTATAAAACTGGCTTAATCATATAAGAACAGTAGAAATAGTTTCTTTTATACATTGCTTGCTATAATTATTTTAGATTTTGTTTAATTACTATCTGAATTTTCATATCCATAAAAGAGGTTTTACTAAGTTTGTATATTTGTGTTTATAGGGTAATCACGGTAAACACGGCAAATCTCCGTTATCCATGAGTGCAATAACTAGTAAGTATAGGTTTTATCCAGATACCACGTGAGCCAAGACGCGGTTAGAAGCTAGTAAAATAGATAAATATTACTAAGAATATCCACTCTCGTAAAATATTTCTTGGCTCAGTATTTTTGCGCGTTGACAACTCAACTGAATGCCACCTTCTGTTGATGTAAGACACAGTCTTACATGTGGAGAGTGGTGACACTGGGATGAACTATGTCAGAAATATAGTTAAAATATATACTAATTCCTATAGCTATTTGGTGTACAATAAGGGTTTCTTCAAATACGCCGATAGCACCTGCGCTGATAGTACGAGAGGTGTACTTTTGACCGGTATCTTTTAAATTCAGTTAAATCTGGTTACTTATACTCTTATCATACGATCGAACCGAAAGTATATTGTTAAAAGTTTGCTAAGGCATTGTATTTTTTTCCCTAAATTGTTATATGTTTCTAATTTATTTTAATTTTTTATTTTGTTTAGTTACTTTCTGATTTTAATTTCGATTTTTACTGTCTGTATTATAATTTTTTCTAAAAATTGTATTTTGTATAACTCAGCATAGGTTCGACAGTCAATTGAGGCTATTTTACTCCTTACCTCTCCGTTTCCACGATACAAGCCCAGCCTAGTGTGGGAATCGTTGTTATTTGAGTACCTAAGTAAATCATCTCTACAGTACTTACACAGAAATTATTTGTATTATGTACCTAGTTATAATTCTCTAATAACGAAATCTGTTTAAGTAGCAATAAATTTTTATTTTTTTATTTTTTCATTTTCAATTAGGTACACAATCAGTACGAGAGCTACTTACCATTCACTCGCGGTTAAATCGATCTCGTTAAAAAATCCAAATACGGCATATCCGTTGACAATCTTAAAACAAAACCTTTCCGATTACTCTTGATCCGTAAATGATTAATCTGTCATAGTTATATACGAGACAGTCGCTTATATGCAATCGCGGTCATAATTCGCTGAACAACTTATGTGATAAAACTGATGCAAAAATAGCATAAGAGAATGAAGTATGAAGCCATGACTATAAGAACATATTAGTCATTCAAAACTTGCTTAACACTCAGTCATATTTAAATGATGTGCAGGTATTTTTGTTTCAAAAACTGCAACCGTGATGTCTGAAGCAGCATCACACACACATGCCTATTTTCATGTTTGTCTTGTTCGGCTACTTCTGCAACCAATCAAGACAATCACCCGTCTTTGTACATGTAAATGAGAGTACTAAGGACGATGTTTTTCGTGACTTGTCGAGTGAATCACCTCGTGAACCGATATGTCAGACTGAGGCCCAAGACAGGTGAGAGCCTCGAAAGACTGAAAGGACACTTTGGGTGACGGAAAAGTAATCTAGTTGACGCTAAAAGACCTTATTGAGGTTGCTCATGTTGTTTATGGTAAGTACGAGTAATATTGGTTTAGAAGTGTCTGACATAATCGAGGAAGCGGTAAGGAAGGTGTAACCAGCCTAAGCGTGGTAAACGGGACACATTTTCAACGCAGGCCGGGCAACAGATAGTTGTCTTATAAAAGACTTTATTTTTACATATGGACTTACAGTTTAAAAACTAAAGCGTCCAAGAGTTAGGAACTTACACCAAATTAACTACTTACTTAATAGAAACACACATCATTTCTTAAACGATACGAATACAAATAATTTTAATGTCAATACAATAATCATTTTTAAGTAATAATAGTTATGTTACCTGTATAATAAATAAATAATTTAGGATATTGTCGCATTGTACATTTTCTGTCACATTTAGTATCAAAGCATATTGACATATTGTACTGTTGCACCAGGAAATGTGTATACTCTTCTTACAAAGCCGGCACATGTTTTTACGTAGCAAAAGCTAGTTTTAAAAGCAAAAACTGGCACCATTTCATCCGCACACGTACTTAAGTTTTTACTAAACGAATTCCTTTAAAATAATAACATACCATTGCCGGATAAGGCGGAGATAGCATCGCTTTACAAATAAGGCCCGAATTAATGTCAACTATATCAAGGTAATAAATTAGTAAGCACTATTATAATCTGGATTCTTTATATCTCGTTAAAACAGCTGCATGGTGCTAATGTGCAGAATGATTAAGGAGTGTCAACTTTGTGTCAGCTAATTTTCTATGGTTATAGTTATTTACCGTTTAAAAGATCGAAATTAAGTTTTAAGCAGATTTTTCGAGAGATGTTTTCGAAAGCGAGCCATTCAAAAATAGTTTGGTTTCTTTTCTCTAAATAGTAGTAAACCTTTGAGGACAATAAAATGGTTTTGCCTATCTTATCCAGTCCCTATCAATATGCTTGCAATAGAGCTTTATAAACCGAAATAAGAGATCAGTAGAAGCAATAAATTAGTTTTGCCAAAATCTTACATGATCTTAAAAACATAAATATACCTACATAGCGACAAAAACCATAAAATGACCTAACTTTATTGATCCTGAGTTATTGGACGTGTGAAAGGTCAACAGCCATTAAATTAAAGCAAACGACGAATTCAGACAATAATAATATTCTTTTGTAGCTAGATCAAGTTCATCAACGTGACAGATCATCGCTATCATCGTTCTAAAACGTGAAAATTATCATCTGAGGATTTTAGAGATCTTTCTTAGGACAGGGTTGTCTTTTCTGTAATTCTAATGGTACCTAATTTTTTACTTACTGAAAACATTTTTTTTTTACTTATTGAGATAAATTCAAGCTTTTGAATAATAAGGGAGAGGCCCTTATTATTCAAAAGCTTGAATTTATTTCTTCCACTGGACATATTAGAAAAAGAAAAAACCACTGCTTAGCAATTGGTAAAAGTTGATAGAGATTGGATAGAGCAAGCTAATTTTGAGATAGAGCTCCGACCAAAGAAGTATTTTAGTTACTAAAGTAAGGTTCCGATAATATTAATGAAAAAACTTTGAGAGAACAGGGAACTGAAGATCGTAACCAGAGGCGCAAAAGATGCTACATATTTCTCTTAATTCCCTAGGTGAAGGGGTTTCAGTGTATCCCTAGGTGTCAGCCCTGCACTGCACAGTAGGTATCAAAAGCACAACAAGCCGAACCGAAATCATCTTTTTGTAAAGCTAAAATGTCAGCCGCTACAAGTTGTTCCAATATTATTACTGGTTTGTGTTTGTCAATTTAAATTTTAACCAGGACTATGTTGTTCTTTTGTTAATTATTTGGAAAGTATCTGATATTTGCTACCTACTGCAGGTGTTTCATCGGTTGTTTGGCTTCTAAAACGGTAATGTTTAGGTTTATGGCTATTTAATAGCGTCTAAACATTCTCACGTGACACACCCTAGTTCCGAGAGCTTAAGTTGTAAAAGTTTTATTGTGCATCTTAATCGAATTTTTTATGCGAGTTTGAATTAATCATTGAAAGAAGATACTAGCTGATAATGTATGAATTTATTTACGATTCCAAATGAAATGAAGAAGGCAGGTAATAACAAAGTGAGCACACGTCATAAAAAGCTCAATTACGTCCATAAAACATAAAATGTGTAATTTAATATCTCTGGAAAAACATGTAGGTAAATGACACGGTAAATCGGAAAATTATACGTTTCATTCAATATTTTCAATTACAAAACCCAGAGACAGTAATAAGCAGGCACCGAGTGCACTTAACGATGATACGAGATTGATGTCATTAAATTGCCCTCCGGATTCACCTCTCACTTAAATAAACACTTGGCATGCTATAAGCACAATTATTATTAACGATCCGAAAGAACACGGTGCTTAAACCAATAACATGACTTATGCTTAAGGACTAATATCTAAACTCACCGTAGTTATTCCGAAAAAATCACAGCCAAAAAATATCACCAAGAAAATTCCGAAGTGCACGTAAATAAAGGCACAACACGATCCAAATTAGCGAAACGAAGAAAAATAAAACAAATGCAAAACTATTCTAAATTCAAAGAGCGCGCGAAACCGCAGAAATGTGTCAGTGGCGCGTCGCGGCGGCCTAGCCGCTGCCCGTGGCTTGAATAGCAATGGCGGGTGAGCCCAAATGATTTTTTCGAAATTTGGGAGCGGTAGTGCCTGATCGGTGGCGAGGATCTGAATGGCGCGACGCGCGGCACCTCCTTGCCTCGGAGACTGACCACCGAAGCGGCAGGACATCGACTTTATAAATCGACTTTGTCTATAGATGCGTAACTGTACGTACTTACCAACATTGGTACCTTTAATTTTTCCGAATTTTTCTGTGACACTTCTGTGCCAGTGCCGCTAATTGATTTCTACAAAACTAATGATTCATCAATCATCGGCTTCTTTGGTAGGTTCTCTCATTGCCCTACTTAAGTTTTTCTTAATTATGCATCAGTCAAAACTATTCGTTTTTGATCGATTAAGAGCAGAAAGAAGATTAAGATAATCAACAAATTGCCGCGTTTTTCGGATACAAGACCTACTTAGAGTGCTAATTAATTCATAGTTTCCACTTTTAGACACTAATAGGTAGGTACTAGGGTGCGTCTTGCCGTTACGCCAGATCAATATTTACGAAAGCTTAAAACAAAGAACGTAAAGCAAATATTTAGACAGAACCATGCAGTGAGTGTTGTGCACTTAAGTTTACGCAGAGATTAAAATAGAAAGGTAAACAACAACGGAACAACAGTTTTTAGCAAAAGTTAAAAAAAGTATTCAACAAAATGTTTAAGAATGAACGAATAAATAAAATGAAAGAATATCAATATCAGTGTTAAGCACTTATGACACCAAATAGCAATACTATATTAAGAAGCCCTTTACGCAAATTGACTGTCAAGGTCATTCTGATCAAAGTAAAAGTTAGATAGACACCTCACAGAGTGTTGTTTCTCAACGAAACATTATCTAATTTTACCTAAAGTAGACCTAAATCAACACTTTGTAAGTGTTCGCAGGTCGTTTTATACTGAGGTCGATACATAAAGAGTAGCAGCTCTTGATAATGATCTACCGGTTAATCGGGTGTTTGTTCGCACGGTCCAGGCCATAAGAAATATTTAGCAAGTTGGTTGTTTTAGCCGACACAAAGAAACATCATTGTAGTTTTGTATGAATAATAAATAATTGTTGGATAGTTCACACAGCATAATCTAGCCCCAGTTAAGCAGAGCTTGTGATAAGGGTACTAGATAACTGATATACATATAAATAACATAGTATAATATAGGTACACAATATAAGAATCTAAAAACATTTGTTCCGGTTTCAACCGAGGCGGGAATCGAACCCACCACCTCCTGCGTCACAGGCACATCTTCGTAACCGCGCCACAGAGGTCGACATCAATTACTCGGTCGTCAATACGTTTTATCTTATACAGAGGTATTTATTTATTATACATAGGAAACACCCAGAACACCCGGAAAAAATATCTACATATCGTACAAGCATTTTTTATTGAGGCGGGAATCGAAACTGCAACCTCCTGAGTCGCAAACCTTCGCCTTCTTCACCACCTAGCGCCTAGCTCGTCTTTTTTCCTCAGATCGTCAAACATGATGATTTTTCTTACAAATTTCAAGAAACTTACCGATTGCTGAGTCGGTAATGAAGTTATAAGACTGAAGCGTCGCAAACAAGCACACAAAAGCGTTACTGATGCATAATACACTCCCAAGCGAGATGTCAGTGCAGATCTCAGTTCCCCCACTTAGGAGCGAAACACTTTGCAAAATGGCCGTCTTTCATTGCTGACTATCAACTGGTTAGAACCCTGAAAAAATAAAAATAATTATTTTTATAACAGCTAACACAATATACCCTAGTGGCCTAATAAACTTAGTTGGCACAAGTGCCCTAGGCACTTGCACAACATCTCTACAATTTATTGAATTATACGAATGTGACCCGCTTACCTATTGTTTCATTTGGCCGGCTATTACTGCCCTTGGATTATTAAAACGTAAGGTGGTGTCGAACAAAGGTGAAAGAAGTAAAGTCGAGCTGTGCAGGACACCTTGCACGGAGACAAGATGACAGTGCAGTACCTAAGGCGTAGGAGGCAATATAATGGTTATGCCGGACGCATAACCATTATTTTACCCCTTACAAAATAGAGGTATCCAAGGGGATTCCCCCACTGAAAAAAAGCACCGTTTGGAGTGGCACTAAATTTTGGAGGCCTATACCCAGTAGTGAGTGAAGCTCACTACTGGGTATTCTTGTTGTTGTTCTTGTTATGCCGGACGCATAACCATTATTTTACCCCTTACAAAATAGAGGTATCCAAGGGGATTCCCCCACTGAAAAAAAGCACCGTTTGGAGTGGCACTAAATTTTGGAGGCCTATACCCAGTAGTGAGTGAAGTCGGGTCGCAGATGATGAAGCAGGTGGTTTAATAATATAAACATTAACAGACTTACTTTATGATTTTGCAATGGTTTTTTATATATACTTGTTTTTTTTTAGTTTTATGGAATTGTTTTTTTTAACTCACTATTAATTTCGCAGGTCGCTATTTTGGGAGGACAACAAACATATTATGCATGTTATTAGCTTTACGTAATGTTGATGAAAAGTACAATTAAATAATACAATAATATTTTATTTTAAGAAACAACCTCAACTGACTGTGTTCAGGTATTAATGACCACATCACTTTTGACACCCAAGGTGCTCAGGTATTATTGGTAGCGAAAATTTTTAATATAACCGTTATTGTTAAAAAACAAGAATATTTAATTTAACAATCGCTTTTGCCTTAGACCAAGCGTTAATATTTATTGAGATTTAAAAATGGTCAAAGCGCTTTTGAACAATGTTTTTGCCCGTACTAATCGGTACTGGTTACCATTTCAATTTGACAGATACTAGATTAAACATTATCAACTCAACGACTAATTTAGCAAATTGAATCATTATTAATCTAATCCTCAGGTGGATATATTGAAAGTATTAACACTTTCATTGCCCATGCCGCAAATGGACGTCTTGCCACTCGTAGAGCTCGGCGGCGCATGCGCATCCCTTTACGTCGTTATAGTTCTATGTTTTGTGAACTTATTTTACTAGTCTTTTTTATCATGGTGTTAGCTGCGTAATTGAACAGGTAAGATGGTTTTAGACATTTTTCTTCTTATGCGTACTTCCACACTTAGATCGTACCACGTGCTCTGTCAATAAACGCTCTTTAGTATGACAAGGTACCTACTAAAGCGTGTCTAACTCGGTTCTAGAAGCCAAGATATTTTATTCTAAGGTTTTTATTTATTATAGTACTCTGGGTAATTTCTAAGAAATTAATAAATCCCAAAAATTTACGATCTCGACGGGATTCGAACCCGCACCTTCCCCTTCAGCGCAGGGTTGCTCTTTTTCCAACTAAGCTACGTGATCTTACTAAGAACTAAGTTACGTGAAGAGCAACCCTGCGCTGAAGGGGAAGGTGCGGGTTCGAATCCCGTCGAGATCGTAAATTTTTGGGATTTATTAATTTCTAAGATATTTTATGTCAAAAACAACAAGGTAATAAAAACACAAACCTCAATATCGTAAAAAAGGTTCGAGTTCTAAAACGAATGTAAATATGATGAATGAAAGCTTTGTTGCGGTTTGCTCCGATCGTACCAATGTCGTTAAATTATTTTCCACCGACATTTCTTTGGTTTTGCAATCTCTTTGTATACAAAAAATATCAATGATACTAGAACCTCTTCTAGATTTTATACTTTACTTTTAGATAGGATGTGGTGAGGTTGTTTACAGAAGGTTATAATTATAAACTAGATATTAAAACAAACAAATCACTTATAGTAGGTACATATAATTAAAAGATCTTTTTTCAATATCATTTACATCAGTAAATTAACTCTTATTTACAAATCTGTCGCAATTCCAATTTCATAAAATCCCAAAAAAAAATATAAAAAAATCTATTATAAAGGCGACTATACAAAGTCATGTACAACACAGTCATTTGATTAGTATTCTACACGATGTACATTCAGCCCATTCCCACACGAGGTGACAAGGTTGGTCAAGCTATCGCATGTTGCACCTTCTCAAACCATTGACTTACGAAAATCTTAAAAATGCTGACAAGATGACTTTGACAGTACAAACATGTGACTGTAAAAGTAATTTGTACAAAAACAAAAAACCGACTATAATATATCGGTATATTTTTTTAAGTTTTCCGGGATAAATAGTAGTTACTCGGGAATGAAATTTTTATGGTACCACCCCGGGATAATTCTCTATACATAAGCAAAATCATCTTATTCAGACACCAAATTGGCGAAGATATCGCGTTATACCATAATTACAACGTTATACAAAAATGTACAGCCGAATTGAGAACCGCCTCTTTTTGTTTTTCGTCAGTTGAAAACTAAAAGCCGAACTCTTTTATACTTAAAGTTTTTGTTTTTTAATTTTGCGGGACAAGTAGGGAATTATTTGCTGATATTTTTTTTTTAGGACGAACTCGGATGGAGAAATTTAAAATGCTTAAAAACTTACAATCCTCTTCTTTTGCTTCTAAGAATACTATTCAGTTTTCCGCAACCGTAGACCAACCAATAGACTTGCTTGATTTTGAAAGCGATACGATTGGCTGTGTTTGACACATATCGCCACTTCAGCTACGCAGTAAAGCTCTGGTGGTCAAGCACTCCTACAAGTTAGTGGGCGTTCAAATCGCCTTTCCAACCATGGAACCTCGTGTGAGAAAGGGCTTAAAGATAATAACAAAAATACTGTTAAAAGGATGCCTACTGAAATCATTTGATAAAAATAATTGAGATAGTTTGTTTACACTGGCTGTTTGTTTACAATACATGGTATGGTAACAAGTACTAGCATGACTTTTACATAAAAACTCTTGGCTCTTTCTATGATTTCTGTGTTGTTTCTGTGTCAATAATATAGTACCTTATTTGATATTTAAACGAAAATTGTTTTTTTTTTTATAATAGTTCCAGTAAAGCGGCTATCTGAATAATATTTCTCAGTACAAAAAATAGTTTACTCATTAAAAGGTTATTTTTCCAAGCATTTGAACATGTAGTGAAATCTTGGTTTTTAAAACTTTTACTTATAAATAACGCCAACCATAGAATTGCATAACAAAAAGTCTATAGTTTCTGCCCGCGGTTTCGTTGTGTGTATGGAAACGGTTATCGGAACTGATTTAACGGATAAAAAGTAGCCTATGTTTTATTCCAGGCCTAGAACTAGCTGTACGCAAACTTTATTTGTCGACCTCTGTGGCGCGGTGGGCGAAGGCCTGCCTGCGACGCAGGAGGTTGCTGCGGACATTTGTTCAGGGTGTTCTGGTCGTTTTCTATGTATAATAAAAAATATCTATCTATGTATTGTATTATGTATATCAGTTATCTGGTACCCATAACACAAGCTCTGCTTAGCTTGGGGCTAGATAATGCTGTGTGAATTGTCTAGCATTATTATCCATTCGGAAGTATTCAAGGTTACAAAAGTCCATACATCCAAACTTTCACATTTATAATATTAGTAATTAGTAATATTTATTTTGAGTAAAAAATGCATGGCAAGTACTGATCAATATGTCATATATATATATATACCCATCATCAGCCTGCATTCGTGCACTGCACGACATAGGCCTCCCTTAATGAGCGCCCTGTTCAGGTTGCCGCATCGAGCATCTGCCTACGTAGTTTTATATTAGTGACTTCTATTTACATAGATAAATGATAGATGACTGACCCTGACAATTTTAAAACGAATCGAAATTATTTAATGTTGTAAACATTAAAAACACACATTTTAGAATACAATTTTGTCTGGTCTTTAAATAATTTTATGTGTAGAAATTGCAATCATTTTATGAACCAAATGATTGCGTCTTGGGCATGCTTTTGACTGGTATTGATATGGATCAGTTGAGCTACCTGTAGATTGTTTGCAACAGTCTGCAGATAGCAAAATTGTTTTGCCAAGCTAGTTTTAATGTAATTCTATTATTTGATTGTAATTTTCTTTGCCGTTTATTTACTAAATGAATACAAATATCGGACTCATCAAAATCATTGGCAATAAATCATAGTCTATTGTGGTGATACAAATTGCCAAATACTGCGGAAATTCATGTCTTTCTGATATCACAATTTTAGCCTATAAAAGTACAATATAGAACCAAATTTCAAAGGGACAAGGTCCAAGGGCGAGTGTAGCCTCATAATTTGTATAACAACTCCCAAGGCCCGTACAACGAATGCGTACTGTTCCATCATCTATCCTTGAGTAACGCTTTTCTATGACAATCGTCTAGAAAAGCGTTACTTAAGGATAGATAGATAAAGGAATCGATCTATCCTTGAGTAACGCTTTTCTATGACAAGCGTCTAGAAAAACTTTACTCAAGGATAGATAGATAAAGGAATCGATCTATCCTTGAGTAACGCTTTTCTATGACAAGCATCTAGAAAAACAAGGATAGATCGACGACTGAGCGAGCTTTCATAATACGAGCCTGAGATCATGTATCCGCCACATCGTCACAGCATTAATTTGTATTGACTCATGGTGAGACAATACAAATTAAATCGCCTGTGGATTTGCTCCCTTATTGCGAGATCCTTTCAGGAAGACATTCATTAAAGCACTTTTAACTCATATAAAACAAATAAATACTTATCTCATTTGTGCATCCAAAACTAAAAAGAACCGATCTTTACCACAGTCGAGCTTGTCACTCCACACCTAGCGAATTACACATTCACTCGCGCAATCCATTTACAACACTATTTACAAGTTCATAGAGTCTAGAGTGCGACTATGAGGCCCGTCGTTTTAACGTTACTTTGCCCCGCGCTAGCTGAGACACGTATATCCTTATTCGCTCTAGGGTTGACTTCTTTATCCATATCTGTAAAAATAAACAAAAATAGATATAAAATAATATAGAAGACAAAGAATATATGAAGATAACACGAATATTTTTATATATAGTTGTTCCGCGCAGCTACACTGCTGATCTGATTGAAGGCTTTGCCAATGAGGCTTGTTGTTGGCACCGGTAATACTTGTGGCGCAGGAGTTGTCCTCGTTATGACTTTTTATACAAAACGTCAGAATAAATTTTAAGAGTGCACTTGGTCTAACTACACTCAAGGTAGTCTAGATCGAGACTTGTATGTAACATTATGTAGAATTGGGATACTTATTTATTTAAAAGTGGGTATAGTTTAACCTCCTAGATCTAGCCTGTATCCAGCCCCGCTGATTAAAGTCGAATGAATTCAATACGTTTATTTCGCCTTTATAAGATACTAGTGGTCCGCCCCGGCTTCGCACGGGTATATTCTACCGCTTATGTTGATCAGGGATAATGTAGAATTCTAATGGTGAAAGAATTTTTCAAATCGGTCCAGTAGTTTCGGAGCCTATTCAATTCAAACAAACAGATCTTTCCTCTTTATAATATTAGTATAGAGAGAAGTACATATTTCAGCCATAGATAAGGATAATTAGGTAGGTAATTAAAAACAGAGGACTATAAAAACATTAAAATTTAAAGGGAGACACAATCTGCCTTCACAGACGCATAACAATATGTGTTCGCGTCCAATGCGTCATGTAAGCACAGTCTGTATCTAGACTTTCAGCTATAAGTTTTAGATAGCTACTGATACCGCTCCTCACCTGGCGCATCAGGGGTGCTGTTCTGCTGCGGATGATTGCGTTAAAGTCATCAACGCGGGACTCTGCAAACATCTCGACGCGCTACAGAAGCGGGGGATGGTTAATACTCACTGCGTCGTCAGTGATGGCGTGTATATGCCCCGCGAACTTGGGCATCTCGCGTCCCTCCACAGACACGCTCTGCCCGCGGTGGTACCAGCGTCGCTCGTACAACAGCTTGCCGTCTTCCACCCGCGTGTCTGTCGTTGTATCACTATCCCGTGGCACGGGGGATTCACCTGTAAAAGGAGACAAATAGATTTTTTATTCACACACACACAGCTAAACTGGGAAAAGAGATTTCAAGAGCTTCAAGTCATTATGGAACTGGGAACTACGATCTGCGCTAAAGCGGAAAACTGGTATTTTGGTGCAAGCGACAGAGAAACTTATTAGAAGTTTTTGTGTTTGTTGATATAGCTTCCGTATGCACGCGTGTCTTAAATCCCCCGAAAATATGCAACGTTGCGAAATCGCTTTGAATACCGGTATTTCAGAGCAAAGTATCGATACTCTAAGAAAATACCGTTATTTTCATATATTTATTTTCATATTTCATTTATTTTTGCTTGCACATTCATTCTTAGGTCTAAGGTGAATGGTTATTACTATATTCTTTTATGGGTGCATACATATACATGCACCCTGGAATGGCACTGCAAAACTGAGTTCACAATGTCAAATGGAATTTAAAATACTCACATAATTTAACAATAACATAAAATTCATGTAATAAAATAAATTCCATGAAAAATAAACATAAAAATTAAATTGAATTTAGAAATTTACAAGCTATAATGGTCAGTTGTCATTGTTTCAGTTGCGAATTGGTCAAAACAATATTAACACTTTTCTAATTTAATAAAATATTAAATAATTTTAGCTTATTACAAAAGGTGTATCTTTTTCTTCATTTTTTAAGTATTCAGGTACTTTATTGTAATTTTTTGCCAATCTATGATATGGGCTTTGACTAACAAGTTTAAGTTTTGTTAGAGGTACTACTAGTTTGTTCTTATTCCGTTGATTGTAGTCAATAATACTGTCCTGTTAAGTTTTTAAAAAATGTTTGTGTTTCCTAACAAATTATAATAAAACTTGCTTAATACAAATAGATGGTAATGTCGGTATTTAGTTCTTGATAAGTGGGGCCTACAGCTTGAGAATTCTTACACATTTCTTTTGCATGACGAATAGTTGTTCGAATTCTACACTGTCGCCCGTCGCCCCATAAAATTATGGCAGAATTCAGCCAACTATAGGCATAAACATGGTATTAAATCCTGATTACAGGGCCTACATCATGCCTGCCAGATCGGCCTCTGGCCTTCACGCGGTAAAAATACTAATTCTACTTGACATCTCGCAAAGAAACACTTTGCCACTGCTGCGGCAAGACGGTATCACTAAAGTCATTCACAACCAATAAAAGCTCACTCATAGTATTTTCAGTTATTCCGTGATGATGGCGCATGAAGGCAGGCTCAAACATCATATCATGATTAATATCCCGTTATAAATGACTTGTGTTAATAATCCTGATAGTTTTTTTGCAAAGTCTTAGGACGGTATGGCTTTAAAATCCTGGCTTGGGATACTAAGTATGGGTGTCATTGTCACAACTAATTTCTCTTGCAAGAAGATAATAGAGAGTGACGATATAAACAGGTTTGAAGTAAAGTAAACTAACAACTGCTAGAAATAAGGTGCTTTTTCGGTTGCTTAAAGACTAAGAGTCGGGATGCCAGGTCGCGACGGGCGACGCGAAAGCTCTGAGGTCTGATAAGATACCATCATCTAGCTAGATGTAAAGTAAAATAAACTTACAGCTGCTAGAATTAAGGTGCTTCCTTGGTTGCGTAGAATTGGAGTTGTGATGCCGAGTCGCGACCGGCGATGCGATAGCTCTCAGGTCCGACTCAATGTCTCTGTCATCCAGTTGGAAGGTGAGGGTGGTGGTAAGAGGTTTCCGCCTCTTCTCTGGCACTGGGGCTGGCTCGTTGGCGCGCCGCCGGAGTATCCTCTTCATTACTGGTTTAACCTGCAAAATATATGTTTTTTTATGAGAATAGGGAAGCAAGAGATTTGACATTTTGGATTACCTTGATAATTCTCGTTCAACAGTTGCAAGAAAAGGAGGCACAAAGAATGCGAAAAACTGCAGGGAGATGCTAGACGCGGCATGATAAAGATAGAGAGCACTATGGCGCTCATAAGGTGAGGCCTATGTCCAGCAGTGGACTACTATAGGCTGATGATGATGATGATGACTGTCCATATACTTTCTTTTGCATAGACCTGATGTGAGAATGATCAGCTTGGCAACATAAGTTATTCATCCTACATTTTAATTAAATTAGGCACAGACATAATGATTATGTACTATTTGTTTGTTTACTTGCCTCCATAGAATCCCCATTGAGCTCCATACTGTGCCGCTCACTCTCAATGATCCTCCTCTTGTCTTCGAAGTCAGTCAGAAGGTTCTCCCGCAATTCCACCTTCTTCTCCTCAAACTCCTTGGCCGCTGCCTTCTTCTCTGCTATGTACTCTCTCTCTACTACTTCGTTCATGTGATCCCTGGTGGTGAAATGTGATACTTTATTGACACAAAACATGCTAAAGTTTTAATATAATGATATTTCCCTGTTCTGAAATAACAATGAATGCTTAAAAATTATTGTTCTAGCCTAGACAAAGGCCAACATGCAATATTGAAATTGTAAGAAACAAAACTAATATTACAAAATTTTATGATAAAAAATGTATTCAGATATAGATTTATTTATAAAATGTATAGTTTGATTGTTTACATAATAATATCTTTGAGATAAATTGAGATATTATTGTATTGGCACACAGCATCAGATAAGATAAAGTGCTAGGAACTGAACAAAAGATCTATTCTATCATAATTGTAAGGTGCAACAGATGTGTATTTCTATTCCAGCATTCCGAAAGCTAGGTACAGGGCTCCATTATATATATTCATTTATATAAAGGCCTCCTTCCTTCAGTTTTTTCCTGTAATTCTGGTTCTGGTAGACTTTATTGTTTTCCACTTCTTGGTCCACTTATTTCTGTACGATAAATAAATAGTGCTGGACAACCCACAAAATATTATCCAGCCCCAAAAAATCAGAGCCTGTGCAATGGGTACTAGATAACTGAAAAACTTAATGTTACCTGTATATTTTATTGACTCGAAGCCTCTCATGGAGCTGATGCTCCAGCCTCTTGACCCTCCGCAGGAACTCAGGGTGGCTGCCATCCTCCAACTGCTGGAGTTGCTTCTTGAAGCCCAGCAGCTTATCTTGGTACACCCTGGTAAGGAAACCACTGTTAAAAAGACTAAAGTATAAGAACATACTTCTGTTGAATAGTAAAACAAAACCACTACACTATAAATTTCAATAATAATATATTTGCAGAGTACTAAGGAAGAAATGAATTCTCTGAAGTTAATGTATTTTATGTTCTTTGAGAAATTAATGTCTTCAAACACAGAAAGCCAAAAGGTCACACTTGTACTTATTTCTATACACACTATGGTATATTGTTAATGGGTAGGAGGGTATGTGATAGACATAACTTGCCCCTTGTGTTGATCGATGGACTCATTGAGATTTTTGGTAATTCTGATGCAGTCCCACATTCTACCCAAATATTATTGCAAAATAATTCTACTTATCATTTTTTATATGATTTTATAAGGTCTACCATTGGTGAAATTTAACTTGTAACTTTGTTTTGTAAATATGTACATATAAACACTAATTAAACAAAAAAAAAAAAATTTGGATGTAAATATTGTAAGAATGTAGTATGTTAGGTTGGCTTACTGTTCTTTCCTTTCATTCTGTGTTTCAGGTGGATCATCATTGTTTGGAAGTTCAGTTTCACTGGCTTCTTCTGTGTCTGAAAAAAGGTGATTATTTTATTGCCTTTATTTTAGGTCTGATACCAATAATATAGAAGTAAGTCATGCAAGATTTGTATACCTAAACCCTAGTTTATGGCTACCAACTAAAAATAACCTGTATGCGTGCCTAATAACCATGAGCTTTATAGACAAAATAACACATAGGCCTAGTTAAAAAGCCCAACAGTGTTTGCTGTTTGGTGAAAGTGACACAAAAACATCATTACGTCACTAACAGGTACCTATGTGCACGCGAATACGCGGGAACACTGTCAGCGCTAGCCATGGACGGTGAGCAACCTTGTTGATGTTATGCAATCGCTGTTTACATGTCTCAGGTCAAGAATATATCCTGTGCAGCTGGCTGCAGCCTCACGACTGTGAAAGATGCGAGAATTAGAACAATTGGAGCAGACAAAGATCGTAAACAACACTAACCTTCATCGCTGTCCTCGGCCGGGGCCACCTGCTGTAGCGTGTCTTCCCGTTCCCTGAACTCGTCTAGATCGTCGTACCCATCATCCTCGAAGTCATATTCGTCCCCCGGTCCCGAATACGGTGATCCCTGGTACGACATAGTCGAGGCGACGCGTAACAGTTGCATACAGATTGACTGCGATCACCAACTCGAAAATGAAATCTGATTATGACTGCAGGTTAGAAATGTCTGGATCAACCAACGGCGAACACCAGTTAGGTCAGTCATAAAAAGATTTTTTCTAATTTCTACTTCACTAAAATAATGGAATTGAAACGAGCAGCTTGCAAAGCGAAGAGAAGCTGTTTTACGTCAAAATAAAAAAAAACTACGACAGACAGAAGACAAGACAAGACACCAAAGACATAGCGAACCCGTACAAGTTGAAAATTTATTTGCTACATCAGTGCGATATGATTTCCTCCAAGAATAAAAGAGAGATCCGATATTTGTTTGATTTCCTAAAATCGGTAGGGTTTTAGTTCAAAGACAATATAGACTTGCATAACATCAAACACATCCTAGGTTTCGATACAGGTATCGATTCCTATTTTGTTTGAAGTACGATTTTTAAATCGGTTGCTCAGGGTTGAGTGGAATGGGACCACTCATCTAATTCAAAATTCAAAATTCAAAGTGCTTTATTTCCTTTAGACCTTACAGGACTCTTGGACACGTCACAAAACTCAGATTACATAAGTAAAACTAGGAAATAAAGTGATCACTTTGATTTTTTGTCCACTTCAATCTTTTTAAAGTAAAGTAAAGAAGCGAACAAGAAACCTTTACCTTGTTAGAACGTTTTCGAGTTGGAGCAAAAGTCGTCCCAAGCTTTTTTATCCTCTAGATAATCTGATATTTTATAGTAGGCCTTTTTACAAAGGATGTGTTTAACAGTTTGTTTGAATTTATCTATTGACAATTTTTGCAACTCACTTGGAGTTTTGTTGTAGAAGCGTATACATTGCCCTTTAAAAGATACGTTAATCTTGTGTAACCTAGTTGTGGGCACAGCGAGTTTATTCTTATTTCTAGTATTAAATTTATGTATATAGCTATTATGTTTATTTCTTTGAATTTATCACGCAGGAATATCTCTGTCCAGTGCACATTTTTCTATCTCTCGGTAAATTTTTGAATGTATATTACAATATTAATAAAATTATAAGGAGGATATATGTTTTTATTGGTTTGCATTGAATATGCTCCGAAACTACTGGACCGATTTGAAAAATTATTGAATCCAAGATAATAGTTAAAAAAAAAACAAAGAATAGTAATAATAACATCGAAAATATATTTCATTTATATTTTTTGTTAATAAAACCCGACACAAAAAGAGGGTTTTTATAAGTTTGACGTGTGGATCTATGTGTATGTGTCCATCAGTGGATTGTTGCGGCATCAGCTCTCAAACGGATGATTTTGATTGTTTGTTTTGTCAAAAACAGACTTAATCGAGTGTTGTTCAAGAAATTCTGGCGAGTCTGTTAAAATTTATATTTTTATTTTTTTATTAAATACCTATCTACCCGTGCGAAGCCAGGGCGGGCCGCTAGTATGAAAATATAATTTCATTTGTCATAAATCGATTATATGTGCAAGCGTGCATCACTTCGTTGTGTAAAAAACAAGTACTCTTGTCTATTGTTTTGATGTATTAAATTTTTTTTGAGTCGACGTCACGCATGTCATGTCACTCACTCACACTTCACTTCACTACATTTTAATACGGATGGAATAGGACGTCATCTTGAAAATTGAATGAGATTTTTCTACTTTTCTAAATATTTTTCCGATTACTTATACTTAGTCAGCTAGTGTTTCTACGTGTTTCAGACAATACTGAAATGCCAGCAAGCGAGCAAAGTGTCATGTGTTTTTAATTAAGGTGACGCTAAGACCCGTTGGATCGGTGATGTAATTTGGGAGATTGGGTGGCTTCCTTCTGTACAAACAATGGAAGAATCCTCATTCACGATCCCAGCTGACGACAACGGTGATTCTGAGCTCGACCCTAGAATACAGGTCAGTGTGTGAAAATTTAAGTACTGAATTACTGTAAACGTAGAGCCTCAAATCGCAAAGATGAGTGTCAACTTTGTAGATTACTTCGCCAACGAACACAATGGATACGATATTCTGTACCAAAACATGAAATACGGTTTGATCGCTAGCAAAGAACTGTCGGAGTACTTTAGAGAGCGATCGAACATCGAGGAGACCAACTCAAAGTCCCTTGCCAAGCTAGCCAAACAAGCGAACAGTAACTGCTCGCAGGGTACCTTTGCTCCCTTCTGGGGCGTGCTCAAGTGCTCGGCGGAGAAGCTGTCCAACTTGCACCAGCACATGTTTCAAAAGGTGAGCGAGCTGGTTAAAGACGTCGCCCGTTATGCAGAGGAGCTTCACAAGAAACACAAAGCAGTGAAAGACTCTGAGTCAAACACTCTTGAAGCAGTGATACTTGTACAAAATACAAAACAAGCCTTGCAAAAGGCATGGGATGTGTACTCAACCAAGACTGCTGAACTAGAGAAACTACGTAAAGACAATGGGTCTGCTAAGGATATCGAAAAGGCTGAAGCCAAGTTAAAAAAACTCCATGAGGACTACAGACTGCTGAATGAGAAACATAGTGTAGTGAGACAAGACTTTGAAAAAAAAATGACTCTGACATGCAAACATTTCCAAGATGTTGAAGAAGCACATCTAAAGCAAATGAAACAATTTGTCAATGTTTATGCTGATATTATTCAGAACAACCATGATCTGATGGGACAAGTGCACAGAGACTTCAAGCACCAGTGTCTCGAACTAACTGTAGAAAAGTTATTAGAACAGTTTGTCATAGAGAAATATAATTCCATTGAAAAAGCTATTGATCTTCCAACCTCTCTCCCTAAGCCTAACTCCGCTAATAACTCAATATCAGAGGCCGATCAAATATCTAACATCTCCAATGGGTCACACAAGCCAGTACAGGCCAGCAAAGCTCCCAAAAAAGAACCATCTTTTGCAACTAAGACAGGGAGGAGAACCACTTCATTACTGAATCTATTTACTCCCAATTTCCAAAGCAAAGATGAGCCTAGTGTAAGCATTGAAACTGCCCCGGTCTCTGCACCGTCCAGCCCCAGTGGCACCCCAGCTACTCCAGTAGCTCCTGAAAAAGATGAAAACATAGGCCGCACAACTCTCAGAGAATCTAAATGGTTCCTAAGAAGCAAGAGAACAAAGCCAAAACCGAAAAAATCCAAAAAGAAAAAAGATGAAATTTCTGAAAACTTAGGAGACAAGACTGACCTGGAGGAAAAAGAAGAGGAAGCTCCCGAAGATCTGATGAACTCTCCTGAAGTAGACGAAGACGGTTATTGCATAAGGCCCACAGAAGAAAAAGGAAGTGTGTATTCTTCATCAGACTCAGATTCCGAAGAAGAAAGGGAAAGGAAAATACATGTAGAAATCAAGCCAATTACTAATGGCACCACACAAATGTCGGCTAGTGTCGACGAGTTGCGAGCTACGGTGGAAAACATTTCTTTGTATAAGATCGGTACGACGAGACGCGGATCGAATGCTAACACGAGTAAAACCAGTAGCGACCAACTAGTAGACTTGCATAGCCCATCGGTCAGCAATCCGACGTCTCCACACGGAAATGTCTCCAACCCGTACGCGCCTTTGCAGCCTAACCACCCCATGTTTCTCGGAAGCCCCACTCCAATGTCGAACGCTAATATCGACGACATCTCCTCAGAAATGGGAGATCCGCATCAGAATAACATTCGGACCTCTACGCCTACTATTTCTTCCATCTCTCTTCCGCGACCGCCTTCGCGTCGGTCCGAGGGCGACTTCCGAGCAGGAGCGTCATCCGGCTCGCGAGGTCCCTCTCCCCTCACCATCGGCATGGCGGACACCATCCCCTTAGCCGTTGCCTTCCACGAGATAATCCATTCCTACTTTCGTGGGACTGAGGAGACTAAATGCCAGGTCAAAATGTCCGGTGATATGATGCTCTCGTTCCCTACCGGTATAGTTAGCGTTTTGACGAACAATCCGAACCCCGCGAAACTCTGTTTCAGGCTCAAAAACATCCATAGATTAGACAACGTCCTTCCCAATAAACAGCTTATCACCATCAATGCGATGCTATCGACGCGGGATAGCACAGTCCTGGAGTTTAACATGCCAGCACTGTCTTCGCTCTTGAAGCAGCAGTCTGAGAAGAATCCCACTGCCCAATACTTCAACGTGGATATCCTTAAGTATCAAATACGGCCGAAAACAGGAGCGGCGTCCTGCCCCTTCCAACTGGTGGCTTATTGGAAATGCGAGCAGGACCACACGGACCTGAAGGTTGACTACAAGTATAACCTGCACGCGATGAGTCCGTCTTCACCGCTGCTGAACGTGTCCGTGATTGTGCCGATGAGCGGGGCCGTCAGTAACGTCATCGCGATGCCAAAGACGGTATGGAACTCCGACAGCGAGCAAGCTCTATGGAGGTTCACTGAACTTTCGCAGCATTCAGAGGACAGAGGCGTTGGTTCTCTGAAAGCGCGCTTCGAACTCGGCGATGGTCCCTCGCACAAGGGCACAATCTCCGCTCAGTTTAACTGTGAGGGTGCGACACTGTCGGGCATCGAGTTCGAGCTCATGGGTACCGGGTACCGCCTCTCGTTGGTCAAGCGCCGGTTCGTCTCAGGGAAATATATTTGTGATAGTGAAGTGCCCTGATCCGAAATTCGCGCTTAAATATCCCATTATGTCAAAGCTTTACATAAACACCTTGTTTTGTACCTTTAGGACTGTTTCCTGTCCACACTTTCGATAATATCACAAATAGTTTGTCAATTTTGTCATAAAATATTCGGATAATTTTTTCTAATTCATAATTTGTAATTAAGTTTCTGTAAATCAACTTATTTACTGTTTTCAGATAAAACTGTGCCATTTAAGTACTGTATTATTCATGAGGTAACTCATTGCACTATGCTTAGGACATTTTCAAGTTTTAGTTTTAGAAGCATCACAGACTTTTTCATTTAATTTAGAATAATTTTAAACTGTAACTTACCTTGCAAATTATTAATGGTAGGTTACAGTTTCTCTTATAATTTATTAACATCTTGACTATTGGCAGTATACATAATATAATATTTCATTTATAACCATAATTATAACTAACATTAGAATTATTATTGATTGAATGTATAATTTATGATGCAGGCCTAAAATTTTGCACTTAGCTTGTTTATTAACTACTCACAATGTTAATTTTAAGCAATAACTATATCATATATCTAAATTTTAGGATTCTTTGAATCTCGATATTTTTTTACAATTCAATGTTAAATAGTTTAAAAAATGAGAGAATTAAGCATTTACCCATGCAATTTAGCCTCATCAAATGAATATTTTTTGTTTTTGTTAAAATATATGTTTATTGTTTGGTAATCTCACTTAGTAGGTATAAGTGAGTTGGATTTGTCCCAGCGGCCTAATATTTACAGACTTGCTGTATATGAGAAATAGCAAGCCTTACCAAAAGGAAAGTGTTCATAGACATGTTATTTATATATAAATGGTCAAACCGTTTAGTATACAACCAGAACCATTCCATTAAATCTATTTATCTCTTTATTTTAAGTATGTATTCATCACTTATTATTTTAAAGGGCCTTTCCCACTGAAGTCCAAGGAGTTATAGCTTAAGCTATGCTCTTTAATGGATGTTAGTATTTGTCATCTAAAGATATCTCTGACTGATGGGAACGAGGTATGAGCATAATACCCAACTACTATTGGCTGAATTTATATCTACACCGTAACCCAAATGAGATAGCAATGCAAATGATTCTACATCGGTAACAAAATATTTTTGTATTGTAAATTCGCATGTAATCTACTATAACTATGTTAATTGAAATAAAATTGTAATTTTAGCATTTAAATGTTGTTTATTTAACGCCTTTGTTGCCAACATAAGAAGAGTCGAATAAGTGAGTAAATTTTCATTTCTGTATTTAGTTGCTTTACAGTAGGGACAGGAAACATTCCTAGTGCTATACACTGCTACTTCTTGTAACTAGCTTAAGCTTTTAGCGTATAACTTAATGTAATTGTCAAAACTACTCCTAAAACGAGTGTTTTTGACCGAAATTTGTGTAAATTTATCCGTTGACTTAGAAATTTACCCGTTATCTTATCTGAACAAAGAGTAGCACGTGTGGTGTCGCTACATAGCTATCATGATCTCACATAGTTGTAATCTTTGCAGAAGTTTTTGAGATAGTAATGTCATTGTTTCCCGTCGCTACTTGTTGCTTGCTGTTGCCCCACGTTTGGGAGTACCGCGTGCGTGTGCCTTGTGACTGTCTCAAGTTCTTCAAACACTTTCAGGTGGAGCTGGAAAAACTGAATGCGGCTACTGATGAGATCAATAAGCTGGAGCTCGAGCTTGATGTGAGTTCAATCATTCTTTTGAAAAATTTCTTTAATATTTTGTTGCATAATTTAACTGTTCTTGAGCAATAGTTGCAGCAATGAGCCTATAAATCCTGTAATGCATTGAGATCATACACGTTGACTTACCTAATTAAGTTTTACTTTTACGTGTTTATGTATCAGTTTCCAAAAATAATTATTCCTTATAGAAGAAAAAATCTAAAAACGCTTAAAGTTTATTAACAAAGAAAATTACAATCAAATAAAAGAATTAAATTAAAACTAGTATTTACAATTGAAACAATTGAGCTAACTGCAGACGGTTGCAAACAATCTACAAGTAGCTCAACTGATCCATATCAATACCAGTCGGAAGCGTGCCCAAGACGCTAGCTGCATAGCCCCGCTGTATAGCAATGCTGATGCGCTGCGCCAGATACTCACCAGCTCTCGGGTCACGCGTCGCTTCGACCAGACGCTCAGATAATTTTTAGAAAACTCTGAGCCTCGGTACCCCACGGACCTAGGGTCTCGACTCCAAGGGGAGCAAATGCGTAGGCTGACGAGGAGGAGACCTGCATATTTGCACCTCTTTGAGATGTTATTTCGATTGTAGAAGCAAATCTATCGAACTGCAAAAGAAAACATCGTGACTAATAATTTATGATTTTAGATCGCGATCGTAACGAACTAGGAATTTATTGTCTATGTTCAAGCCGTGAAAGACTTACCATGTAAAGAAAGCAAATGACATCATTCATATTGTGTTTCTAGAGCATAGAAAAACCGGCCAAGATTGCGATATTTTGGCTAGAATCCAACCCTTTTAATCTAAATCTTGAAGGTCGAAGGGTGGAAGTTTGAGCAATGTTTCTTCCGATTGCCTTACAGAACCTAAATATGCTAATACCCACAATTGATATAAATACGATCATCTTACAGAAGCACAGAGTCGGAATCTCACTTGACCAGTTGTTAATTTATCTACGTAGCTAATTAGATTTTATTCTTGTTTTCTTTGTATTGATTATTCTGATGAGCGCCGAGCAAGGCCGGTCTAAAAGGTTTCCCTCGTGTAATATTCAGGCATTTTCTTTCCCTGTTATTATCCTCAAAATGCTTCCGGAAAATATTTGTAATTCCAATGTTCTAAGCATAATCTCGGATTATCCCGAGCTTTGATTAAAAGTATTGCTTTTCCTGAAATATTAACAAGCCTAAGTCGGGACTTTGATTAAAAAATATAGCTTTTCCATTTATAATAGTACTTCAGTGTGCTTTTCCTGAAATATTAACAAGCCTATGTCGGCTGAAGGGTCAAAAACTGATTTACTTTTTTTCTATTGAAGTATTTATATCATATTATTATATGATGGTGGTATACTCGTAACACAATGGGTTGAAGGCTATTCGGTCCAATGAATGCTGATTGTCCAATGGGGGAATTCAATTGCTAATTCCTGTGCATTGCGTTTGAAATGCATTGAGTAATAATATTTTAAGACCGATGAACATCCGGGCATCAATAACAATTATGTATTACGTAGGTTAAGTACCTAAACCTATTGAGTAATAAGTACTAGTTAATGGTTAAGTAGTTAAGTACGGTTTTGTAAAACTCGATAAGACATTTTAGTAGGCACAGACAGGCATCCATGGTACCAACGAATTAATAAGAGTAAGTACTTTTGGTAGAATGTTTATAACCATCTCAAATTATCTTTGAATGTTCCATCTTACTTTTAGGTTCAATAACGAGTCTTTATTACCTTTTCATCATCATCAGCCTATTTTAGTCCGCTGCTGGACGTAGGACTCCCCTAATGAACGCCTTAGCGCTCTGTCTTCAGCTTGACGCATGCTGGAGTCTTTCGCTAATCGTCATCCTTCCTGGCCGGAGGGTGTCCTACACTACCGTTAGCCGAGTCGTGGTCTCCACTCAAGAACACGTTTACCCCAGCGGTTGTCGGTTCTTCGTGAGACATGGCCGGCCCACTGCCACTTCAGTTTGCTAATTCTTTGAGCTATGAGCTATTCGATGACTTTATTTCTTTGTCGGATGTCGGTATCCGTTACGAATTCTATTCTTTAGAGAAACTCCGAAAATAGCTCTCTCAATAGTTCGCTTCTGCTGAGCGACGTTGAACTTTACATTACCTTTTGATAGGTTGTAATCATTCAGGCCAACATGAAAAGCATTTGATGACCTCTGTGGCGCGGCGGGCGAGGGTCCGATTCCCGCCTTGGGACAAATGTTTGTACGATCTGCAACTATTTGTTCTGGGTGTTCTGGGTATTTAAAATGTATAATAAAAAAAACTATTCATGTAATAGAAAACTGATAAATATAATACGTTGCGTATTAGCGTATGTGCTCTTCCAGACTGAAATCTATCTTTGTGCCAAATTTCATCCAAATCCGTTCAGCCGTTCTGATGTGATTGAGTAACAAACATCATCTAAACTTTCACATTTATAAATATATAGTAATTAGTGGGATATATTTTGTCCGCCCACTCCGCATCAAAACCAACAAGGGCTAGAATGTACCTACATTTTTTTTAATGTAGTTATAATAATAATAATATGCTTTTATTCAGACACATGATCCATTTTTAAATAATATTGGCATTAAATAATAATACATTACAAAGTAATTAAATAAAAAAAAACATTAAAATTTAAGGTACTTGCTTAGATTAAGTACATACGTCAGGTGGCAATATACACCCACCGTTTATAGGTGTCTGATAACATCAGACGGTCAGACAGGCTTACAATAATGTCGTTTTTACACATGTCAACTCTGGACATGAATGAGGCAATTCTCTTTCTTTGGATGGCATTGAAAGAGTCTACACGGGCTTCTGTGAACTTTTCTGAAGCACTACAATAGCGTTTCAGGCCCATGAGATGCCTAAAGATGTTATTATATGCCACTCTTATACCATTATGCGATCTTATGGTATAGTTAGTCCAAAGTTGACATGTGTAAAACGACTGACAAAATGACTTAAACAAAGTAACTTTCACGTCAGGTGAGGCTTTATAAAACTTCCTAGCGATCATGTTTCCCACAACGCACAGTGACCTTCGTTGTCGCTCCATGTCATCATCGTCTTTTAATGTGGGCGTGACGATATGACCTAAATATTTAAAATTCTCTACTATTTTAACAGGCCGTCCGCCAAGACAAACCCCGGGTATATTATCGGGACCTGATCTAAAAATGACCATCTCCGTTTTCTTTACGTTATAAATTAAGTCGTGATCATTAGCGAATTTTTCACAAATATTTATTAATTTTCTTAACCCTTTGATCGATGGGCTGAGCAGAACCATGTCATCGGCATAACTCAGGTTGTTGACATATCTGCCATCCAGCCGGAGCCCCACCGGGGTTCTGCTCAGCTCATCGATCAGATCGTTGACGTAAACGTTAAAAAGGTCTGGCGAGCTGAGCCCCCCCTGTCTCACTCCGCAAGACAGCTGATAACTGTCTGAGAGCTTCGTACCCCACCTAACATTGTTGACCTGATTGCTGTACCAGTACTCAAGCAGGTCAACAAGGTCAGGCGGTACCTCTGTGCGTTCTCGCAGCTTGCCCCAGACTAGAGCATGGTTGATCGTGTCGAAGGCGCGGCTGAGGTCAAGAAATACAGCATATACAGTAGTCCCGTGTTGCTTATAGTAGCTGACGACCTGTTTCAGTGAGAATATGGCCATATCAGTCGACACTTGTGGACGAAAGCCAAACTGGCCGTCATTCAGCCGCAACTTACCAAGATGCGACTGAATAACACGATCCAGCACCTTAGCTAGAATCGTAGCCAAGGAGATTGGTCTGTAGTTGGCCATGCTCGAGATATCACCGGTTTTGTTTTTCGTTATAGGAACCACTATAGTGCGTATAAGATCCTGTGGGAGGTAGCAGTGCTTCACGCAGAGAGTAAAGAACCGCGCCAGTACTACACAGATGTGTTGGCCCGCATACAACAAATGTTCTATGCTTAGGCCGTCGTGTCCAGGGGACCGACCGCGTTTCATTTTTCGAAGTAACATTTCTATCTGATTAGGTGTTATAATCACATGTTCGTTGATATCTCCGTCATTTATGTACCTACCGATGTATATGTACAACAATCAAATTATTCTTATATTATCTACAATTATCTCTACTTCATTCGAAACCCATGTCAAAATTTAAAACACCCCATTTCACGACACTAATTATTCATGACATTACGGGAATGTTTTCGTCGAAAACAATCCAGTATAAAACGGACATCGGATCGCTCAAGCATCGGAACATATCGACAGATGGATACAAAACTAACTGGCATTGCCGTTGGCAGAACGTAGCGGATCTTTTCACCCTTCGCTGGGTCGGATAGCAATTTCCTGTGTCAGGAAGTAGATCAGCTTTGTCTGACCTTATTATTTACTTTGTCGATCGTGTATTTTCTTTTTGTAAAGCTCTGGTCTTTGTTGGTACAATACAATACAAAAATTGTCCACCATAAAACAGCATTACAAAGAGACATCACATAACATAAGTACAATGGGCGGCCTTATCGCTAAGAAGCGATCTCTTCCAGGGAACTTCTGGATGGTTACCTGACCTAAGTACACTTTTTTGGGTTCTGTACCCAAAGGGTGAAAATGGGACCCTAATAATAAGCCTCCGCTGTCTGTCCGACTGTGGGCTGTATCTTATGACCCGTAATAGGTAGACAGTTGAAATTTTGACAGGGTCTAGATCACTACTGCCACTATAACAACAAATAAAAGTAAAATAAATTTAATAATTTAAGGGGCCCAATGTCCATACCAAGTTGAGTACCGATCACTGAAGATAAGCAACGTCGGGCGTGGTCGCAGTATTTGGATGGGTGACCGCGTCTTGATGGCTTTTTGCAATTATTTGAAATGATTTTACGGTTCCTTTTGCGAAACAGTTCTGTACTATGCTACGGAACCCTCCGTGTGCGAGTCGACTAGCACAAAGCCGATTTATTCTGTTTAAAAAACGCTGGAAAAGGAACCATACTCTTCTTAACTACAAAGTGCTTCACAAAATATATCCTGGATCTTGCAATATCTTTAACTATCATAGGCTGGTTTCCGCCAGAGTCACGCTGACTTGGCGCTGATCTACAGCAAGTGCTGGCCAGCGGTAATTTTATAAATAAGTGATTGCTGAATCATCTATTTACAAAATGATCATCATTTTCATCCCTACACTACCTAGATTGATACAACCAATATTCCAGCCACAGTTTCTATTAAACTCCTACATTCGTTTGGATCAGGGCTCGGTTTTACGACTGCGGTAGACTCGCATAAGCCTTGATCAGGGTCCACCATAGTCGTAAAACCGAACCCTGATTTGGGTCTAAATCTAAACTAGTGTAGGGGTTAAACTATAGGGGACAGTCTTACAATACAATGTTAAAGTTATAAAATAGGTTAAAACGTTAGTCAAGTTGTAAACCAGTTCTACACTATGCCAAGGACACAGACTCACGGCACTTGGCTTGGCTCGCGTAACAAGATGAAAGAAACCCTGTAGGTAAACTACAACACACTGTTTAGCACCGTTCCAACATGTTACCTTACTGTTATATTCATCTACTTCTGACTAATTGGGCACGCGCCGCCGCCCCGCCATGCTTGGGGAGCCCAATGCCCAACTGTAGGACCAACCTATTCAAGTTTGCCCCCTTGTCTCTCGCTATCTGTTCAAAATTTTGCCTGCGAATAACTTGTTTTTTTTTACAATAACCGGTCGAAACTCCTACAAATAGCACAGGTAGTTAAAGAAACAAAATGTTTAGATTAGTACCTACCTATCTTAATGTATTATACATAGGCATATATATAGCTGCTTACATACCATTGCCTTAGGGTTAAAAATAAAACCTATTATAATGTTATATTATTATATGAATAAATAATATTATTTATTCATATAATAATATAATCTAAAGAGAGATCAAAGAGATTATAAATATTTTTATTATACATAGAAAACGTCCAGTGATCTGGACGTTTTCTATGTATAATAAAAAATATTTATCTATGTGTTGTTTGTATTATTTATATCAGTTATCTAGTGGTGTGGTGGTAGTGGTACCCATAACACAAGCTCTGCTTCGCTTGGGGCTAGATAATGCTGTGTGAATTGTCCAGCATTATTTATTTATATTTATTTATTTATTATAGCTATGCTAGTGTATGTAAACACGTAGATACAGAAGCTCTATATGTACGGAAATGTGGCACCTTTATACATACCTTACTGATTGTATCTTATTTACGTTTGCCTCTTCGTTCAGCCTCGCCGCCTCTCTTATCTCTTATCAGTATGGTATACCTAAAGCGCATTTCCTGTCAAAAGTCACACCTAGAATCTAGATAGCTTAATTCATGTCTGTCTTGGGAAAATCCACGAAAACCTAAGTTAGTCCAAGTTTTCGGTGCTGAAAAAATGTTAATAGACACTCAACATATAACTCACTAGCCAAACTCGACGTAGAATGTTTGTAAACAATCCAAGACACAAATAATAGGTGTATATGTGAACCATAATCGAGTTAAAAGCCTCCACGCGATTTCACGTACACAAGTATGTAAAAAAACGTTAACCGCGAGATTACGTTTAACAGTTTGGTGAAACCCAGCCTAAGATCAATGCAGTATGCTGCAGTTGATAGATATTAGTTGTACGGCCATAACACATTTCCGTTAGTAATTACCACCTCCCTCCTCGCAGTTGAGCCTACACAAAGAAAACCAACACGTCCTTAGGTGATAATGAACCTTCGAGATAAAGGCTCTATTGTTAGGCTATATTCTTTATTTATCGTAGGCTTTACTTAGACAAGCACTATTTTCCGCCCGCGGTTTGGTTTGGTAAGGTTAGTACCAAGCTAGGTACTGTAAAGTTCTTCGCTGGGATATAGTTAATCTCCATTCCTAAGAAACGTTAAGAGAAAAAAGTACCTAAACAGTTACTATCGTATTAAATTTTATTATGTGAAAAATTAAAACGTTTTATTTTCATCATCATCATCACCCTATATTACCACTGTTGGACATAGGCCTCCCCTAATGAGCGCCTTAGCGCCCTGTCTTCAGCTTGCCGCATCCAGCATCTGCGAGCAGTCTTTCGCAAATCGTCATTCCACCTGGTCGGAGGGCGTCCTACACTACGTTTGCCGAGTCGTGTTCTTCACTCAAGAACACGTTTACCCCAGCGATTGTTGGTTCTTTGCGAGATATGGCCGACCCACCACCACTTCAGCTTGCTAATTCTAAGAGCCTAATAAGCAAATTTTAAATCCATTTCCTCTATCTAAGAATTTTAAAACGGTTCTCATATATTTTTGAAACAAGCCAAATTATTGAAAATCTAAAAATCGACATCGAATCCCATAATTTTTAAGTTTTTTGTTCTGAGTTGGAAACAGCTTAGGTAAATGAGAAAATTCAAAAACGTCAAAGTGATTAATTTTCTGACTTTCAGGACTCTTGCACACGTCAGAAACTTCAAATTGCATAACGAGAATGATGATGTATGTACTCAAAAATAACCTGTGATGACGAGTCTGGTATTCGAGATTCTATTGGTTATCTTCCATATCTCCTCTACCATTTGGTGAAACCGGGCGTGAAATTTCTATACCTACAAAACACACACATAACAGGTACATTGGAGCCGCGCCGCCGCGCCGCTGGCCGCTGTGCGCAATTGACCCAATCTAGCTGTGACCTCGTATAATAACCGTATAGTACGGCATTGTCCCTACGTATGTACAAGGTGGCATTCCAACTGGGGGAGTTGCAATCTGCACTCTTAATAATAATATCTCACATGGAATCGTATTGTGATAGAGGATTCGATCCCAGGATTCCGGACGTTTTCTAATACCGAAAATTAAATTGAAAAATCAATGTAAAAAAATTAAATAACGTTTAAATAGAAGTACGAAATAAAAACTCTGCTGGTACAAAATGGTGTACGATAATGCAGTATCAGAATCAATCCATTCTGTCGTACCGGGCTGTTTCGATAGGAAATAATAAAACCGGTCAATTTCGAGTCAGACTCGCGCACGAAGGGTTCTGCACCATTATCTATAAAACGGCAAAAAAATCACGTTTGTTGCATGGGAGCTCCCTTAAATAATTTTTTATTGTTTTTAGTATTTGTTGTTATAGCGGCAACAGAAATACATCATCTGTGAAATTTCAACTGTCTAACTATCACGGTTCATGAGATACAGCCTGGTGACAGACGGACAGCGGAGTCTCAGTGATAGGGTCCCGTTTTACCCTTTGGGTACGGAACCCTAAAAATGTACACTTAAAAAAGGTCAAATTCTTAAAATAAAACACTGACACGGAAATAAAGTGATATTTTTGTAGTTTGAAGTAAAGAAGCGACGAAGAAACCTTTAGCCTGTAGCCCGTCCCAAGTTTAAGTTTTTTTTTCGTATTTATTATTTCATTTTATTTTGATATTTATATTATGTATATCGCTATTTTTAGTTTAAACCTCAAATCTTTGCTTCTATTCCAGGAGTCTATGAAGAAGTTCCATCTCCAACTTAACGATACATCCAGAAGACTTCAAGCGCTGACGAAGAAACTAGGGACATGCGTGGACAAATCCAGACCTTACTACGATGCGCTGGGGGCTGCGGCGGCGGCCAGGGCGGAGTGCCAGAAGGCAGCTGTGCAGTTCCAGAGAGCTAGTGGTAAGTACCGAACCACACGAGAGACGTCAAACGAAGGTCTATTGACTATAAAAAAAACCACCAAACTTTGCAATCCTGAAGCTGGGAGCGGATAAAGGTTCCTTTGAACCGAAAATACAGACGGGGGTCTGTAATAATTTGTACTCAAACATTGCATGTAGGTAATCTGCTGATTATTTCGATTACCTTCTTTGAGCAAAGTCGACCTTACGGGGGCTACCCGAACAGGCGGACAGTAATATTATTACTGTCGCGGTTCGTAATGTATTTCGAATTCATTTTGTTCTGATAATAGTTAGGTGCAGGTTTTTTGCATACTGAGCAGAACAAGCTTCACTGGCTGGTTAGAATAAAACAAGATGTCAAGACCGTCAAGTACGAGTGTAACTCGCGCGCCGAGGGTGTCGAACATTTGCCAATTATACAAATATTCTATAGGTACCGGTTAGGAACTTTGCTATTTAATTCAGACAGTAAATTTTTCGAAAAGTATGAAAACTACAGAAACTTCGAAAACTGATTTGAAATGTATAGACCAATACCATTCATTTGATACCTAACTTGGTTAGTAGGTTAGCTTTCGAAAAATTTCCCCCCTTTTTTTGTCCATTTTTAAAAATGGGTTATTTTTACAGACTTCTCTATATTTTTCCTGTAAAATATAGATCCATATCTACAAAAGCCACATACATTGTACATGAATCGCTCCGCAAACGGTCAATTTCTCGATTTTTTTTTCAAAATATTTCAAAAAGCATGAAACCTGAAACTGTTTCGTACCCCCATAGGTCTATTTTGAAATTTCAACATCACAATTTGTACTGGAAATTTTGATTTTCTTTTTTTTTTCGATTCCCGCCTTGGTGGGACAAATGTTTGTACGATCTGCAAATATTTTTCCGGGTGATAGATATTTTATATTATACATAGAAAACGACCAGTTTTCTATGTATAATATAAATATCTATCTGTGTATTGTATTATGTATATCAGTTATCTAGTAGGTACCGTAGTGTTTGAGTAAAGCACTTTAAAAGCCTCGGTCCGCAATGACTGCCCTGCTGGCCACAATAAGCTGGCCTCAAGCTAAGTTTGCTATGATCTCGCCCTTCAAGCTTAGTCATCATTGCAGCCCTTGCTGTCCGCGCACTGAAATGGGTACATTCCAGTGCCGGTTCACATTGTTCCAGTGGCATTCCATCGCTGGACTGGAATCTCACTAATATTATAAACGTGAAAGTTTAGATGGATGGATGGATAGATAGATGGATGGATGTTTGTTCCTTTATCACGCCAGAACGGCAAAACGGATCTGGATGAAATTTAGCACAGAGATAGATTATAGTCTGGAATAGGACATAGGACCGTTCCCGTAGGAATTTCGGGATAAAAAGTAGATCCCGAAATTCCTACGGGAACGGGAACTACGCGGGTGAAACCGCGAGGCGCTGCTAGTAATCTATAAATCCGAAAATGCGTTTGTTCGTTTGTCCTTCCTTCACGCTCTAACTAAGCAACCTATCGACTCGATTTTTGGCATGGAGTTAGTTGAAAGCATGGAGTAACATAGGCTATTTTTTGTCCTGGTAAAACATCAAATTCCCATGGGAGATCTACGAGAATACAGAAAAAAGAGCTTTTTATGTGAGATTCGTATTAAACGTGGGTGAAACAGCTAGTACTGGGATAATGTAAACCGGCCATTAGTCATTACCACAACTCCACGAACGATTCTCCACATGGCGATTAGCTGATTATTTGTAACAAATCGCCGCGAGAGAATCGCCCGTGTACGTGCTCCCTTACTGGTATAAAACTATACATATTTTTCCAACATTGATTGTTTTTGTTACGCAACGCCCTTAGCAAAGTCACAGGTGTGTATTGTATTTATAATTCGATAGAATGGGTCAATGATTTGTATACTACGCTCGACGGGTCGTGGGATTATTTCTTATCTGTTATTGTTAAAGTGCAGTTTGAAATTGTTTAGTTACTAACTCTGTCTGGGGCTTTGACTACGTGGACTAAACGTAGCTAATCTACATATACACTAGGCGAAGTCGATGTGGAATGTTTGTAAACCAATGTCGGTAACTAACATTCAAACTAATCTCAACTATCTCTAGGATTTAGAATAAGTGGGCATTCGCTCTATCGCCACTCCATCTAATTATTTGTGTGTAAAAAGAGACGGAGCATTTTTTGTTGTTCTATATCTTTTCGTAGAAAAGAAGAAGGTAGATGACTAAAAGAACGTTCTTGTTTTATCTACGAGTATGTGTTAGTTTGATCTAAGCCCACCTTAAGAAAAAACTATACCTATTACTTTTTATCCTATAAATCAGTTATCATGGGATAGAAATAATAATAATAATAATATAATTTTATTTCAGACACATGTTCAAATAACTTTAACTAACACATTATACTACAGATAGAATACCTACTAAAATATTCGTTAAGTGACTTGCCTTGCAACGTAGGTAAACCACACCATTTTCCGAAATCTGCGAACTGCTGCCAAAGTACCAGACATCGCTGGCTTATCAGTGAGATAATAGCTTCCTGGATACGCCCCTCGTCGGCTCGCGTTCTGCCTACCACACGAGTACAGGCAGAGAAGCTACAATACACTTATATTATAAAGAGATAGGTAATGTTTGTATGATGGTAATATCCGGAATACTGGTCCGAGAGAATAATTCTTTTACCTATCCCTTCACAGCTGAATATACCTCCCCCCAACACAAAAAACGTGGTGAACAGAGCTCTAATTATGAATGCTTACTCAGTCATCGAATTATGCTTGAGTGACGTTTATGCCATACAAAAGCGTTACTCAAGCATCGTTTGATAACTGAGCAAGCTTTCATAATACGGGCCTAAGTCCGGTTTATAGTACGCAACGTGATTATGACGTTTTGTATGGGATTTGCGGGAACACGTCCGCAAGATAGCGGTGCTGTAACAAATTTTATAGAGAAGGGCGACGTGACTATCGCGTCTCGAATCATCGAGACGCGATCATAACGTCGCCTGAGATTGATATCGTCAAGCGAGCACAGGGGTCAGATCACCGCGGTTGGAACATAAAATTAATTTGTACATAAAATAATTTTTTATTTTATGTAGGTATGTTCGTCGATTTCTCTACATGTAGCTGAACATACAACCTCCTCCTGAAATCGGTAAAAATACGCATGTGCCCTTCCTCTGGTAGATTCCCTTAGTCGACTCTTACGGCATCCACGGACTAAAGTGGAGGCTCCGAATAACAATAATGCATTGCCATACAGCGGGGCAATGCAGCCCGCGTCTTGGGACGCTTCCGACTGGCATTGATATGGATCAGTTGAGCTACTTGTAGATATTTTGCAACAGTTTGCAGTTAGCTCATTATTTCAATTGTAAATACTAGTTTTAATTTAATTCTATTATTTGATTGTAATTTTCTTTGAATAAAGCGTAATAGATGGTTACATTATTTCTGAGTGACATAATGCTTAGTTTGATCCAGGTGCCGTGTGAGCGAAGTCGCCCGCAGAGGGTTTACCGATAGAATGTAGTAGGTACGGAACCCCTCGCTATCAGCGGTCAAGGGCGTTGCTTTGCTATTTTTAAACATTGGTTGAAAGGTTTTTTGTTTAAGTTTGACCTTTACGCCATAATAAACTTTTAAAATCCGAGTCGCTATGTATAGACAGACCATGACCCGGTGCGATGAACTAAATTTTCTTATATTTAGACAATATTGGTCCACTGCCTGGCTGTAGAGCAAAGGCCTTCTGTTATAAACTTTTTTTTAGTCCATGCAGGCAGTGTAAAGGTCATCCAGTCCAGTCTAAAAGGAGACTAGAAATGTAAGCGGGGCTGTTTGTGCTCAAGTGTGTATGCAAACACAGATGCACTCTATTCCCTCACTCTCATATCCCGATGGGATGGATACGGTTTGTCCGTCCAGGAAGAGGTCAGGTACAGGACCAACGGCTTAACGTGCCATGCATGATGAACCCTAATATCTATACGTACCTATTTATTTACATTACCTGCATAAAAGTATGACCATGCGGAAGGCCAGTTTTATAGTTTTCACCTTGCATTTACCTATACCGATGAGACTTAATGTAGCTGATAAAACTATACTAGCTTCCTTCGCTTCTATTAGGCCCGTAGCACATCTCCGCCGCGAAGTCATTGCGATTCCGCGAGTTGCTGTTCGCGATATTACTTACTACATTTGTCACCGTTCGAGTGGGTATAAATCGACGACTGCCACAAGATACATGCGAAACAAACGCGGTATTGCAGTGAAATGGCGGACCGAGCGCTGAGATGTGGCTTGCATCCAAGCAGATCGGTGGAATCGCGCGGGAATGAAATAGAATCATAGTCAAATCTACGCGTTAGAATAGGCAGTTATGCCTCTGTTTCGCTTGTCATACAACGGACAAGTCATGGCGAAACTACTGCGGTTCCGCTAAGGTTTTGCGGCGGAGATGTGCTGCGGGCCTTAGATAGAAACCAACTAAGTTTTACCACTCTCTACATGTACTGTCTTACGTTCTTTCTGCTCTTGTTCGCATTTTGCAATGTTCACTTCTAACATGTTAATGACCAAGTCACAATTTCGCAGAGTTGCACGCTGCAGCGAAAGAGACAGTGACCCTGGCGGAGCAGCGGTTCGTCAGCAAGCAGGATGAGTGGCAGTTCGACAGCAATTGGCAGGAGGTCCTCAACCATGCCATCATCAAGGTAAGGGCAGCTACCACCCAGCACTAGCAGTAATATACTACACCCGTGCCCAGTGAGTATATCTATTGCTCCTGAAATATTTCTCCCAGGAGTAATACCTACATGTCCATGTATTTCTACTACATTATGCAAGCACCCTGAGTAGTATTCAACCGTCGCGTCGACAATACCAAGCCGTCTGTACCAAGGAGATAATATACGAGTACTTATGACAGATTTATACATATCCCAATGTTAACACATGACTCTGTGTGCAATTATACATATACACACCCTTTCACTCACAGAGTCGCCACGAACTCGCCCCGCCCCCGTAGCGTAGGGGTTGAGCGGGCTTCGTTAAGAGTAAGTAAATATTGACCCCCCCATTAGTTGTTTATAATAATTGTATTATGTTGTTTAAAATAGTACGTACAGTGGAATAAGGGGTCCAAAAGTTCTGTGTTACTGTGTATGTAATACTTTTGTATCTGATTATCCCAAATAAATAATTTTGAAATTGTAAAGCATGTTGGATTGTACCAATAGTAATACATGGACATGTATTACTCCTGGGAGAAATATTTTAGGAAAAGTTTTTTTTTTATCTTACCTATGTTATCCCAGTGCTGGGCAAAGGTGTCCTCTAAACTTTTCTAAGAGTCGCGTTCGTTGGCAATGGAGTATGTCGTAATCGTCACAGGAAAACATCATTTTTTTTATATAGGTACAAGTGACACATCATCTAGTCTCAATCTAAGCAGAGCTTGTGAATCCATTAATTTTTTTTAATTTCCATAATTACAATAATGTACACTTAGAAAAGGTCAAATTCCTAAATAAAACACTGACACGGCAATAAAGTGGTATTTTTAATTTCTGTCGCTTCGGTATGTAGACTAAAGTAAAGATGCGACTAAGAAACCTTTAGCCTGTTAGTTGTTATTTTTCGAGTTGAAGCAAAACCCGTCCCAAGCTTTTTTATGTTCTAAATAATCTGATATTTTGTAATAAGCATTTTTACACAGATAGGTTTTGGCAATTTGTTTGAATTTATTTACTGATAGATTTTGCAACTCACTAAGAGTTTTGTTGTAGAAGCGTATACATCACCCTTTAAAAGATACATTAATCTTGTGAAGCCTGGTTGTGGGCACAGCGAGTTCATGTTTATTTCTAGTATTTATATTATGTACATCGCTATTTTTAGGAAAGCTTTTGATATTTTTATGAGTGTACAACTACGTGATATGGGTGCCTGATATACTTAATACAATACATTACATCCTTTGACGGGTGTGCAAAATTTTCATTGTTAATTATCGTTTATTATTTCAGGTAATGGACGCTGAGAAACGTAAAGCAGATAGTGGGAGAGAGCATCAGAGGAAGGCAGCCTCGTATATTGCTGCTGAACGAAAGGTGGGTTTACCTTACTTGACTTTTATGGACTCTCGTTATTGCTAGATAATTTTATTTTATTTATTTATGTCACAAAATCCACAGTCCTTATTCTAGATAAACTTAAAATACATGTTTTTAATAGTTAACAAAGAAATTACTACTTATATTATACCTTAGTAACTTTATTATTTGAACAGGATTGGATAATTTTAATGATTCCCCTGTTGGTGGAGCTAACGGCGCTAGAGTCCGTAGGAAGTCTCAAAGTTTTTCGACTCGGCGAGTACTTGATTTCGTAGCTCAGTAGGTTGGAGCATTCCCGTGCCGAGGGAAGGTCGCGGGTTCGAGTCCCGCAGAAATCAAATATTTTTGGGATATTACTGAATTAATTTCTTTGAGATAACCCCGAGTGCTAACGCACTATAACAACAAAAAACCTTAAGTACATACCTCAGTTATCGATCATTAAGAATCTCTTAAAACTGCTTCAGAGCGGTTAAACACAATGCATTATTATGGACATACGCAAGCATTGAGCTCTATTTGTAAGTATTTTAGAGTTCAGTGTACGCAAGCAAGATACGGCAGTACGCAAGAATGAGATACTATCAAATCAATGCAATTATAACTGATTACCATTACACGAACTATTTAGTAGATAAGCACGAACCGTAATTAACAAGTCGTTAAATTTCGTAGGTAACTATACTGGAAGACAACCTGAAACGAAACATAGTCAAATCCCGTGTGTACTTCGACGAAAAAAAAGCTTGCGACGCGGAGCTGCAAGCTCAAAACGAGAAAATAGAGAAACTACAACGACTTATAGCCGACGCAAAGTTCCGCTACTCAAGGTCTTTGAAAGCTCTAGAGGAGATATCAGAGGAAATTCACAGAAGGAGAGGCGAATACCCCCCAGGGAAAGACGCTATCCCGGTCGGGCCTAGGGAGCCAGGCGTAGGAGCTGAAAGAGAACCAGCACACGATGAGACCAAGCTAGAAGACAAGGACGAAGATTCCAGTTTGCAGGAACTAAGAATGCGCGTCAGAGAACTAGCATTGAAACCTATTGACAAAGACATCGAGACCGATGATGCTTGGGCCTTAGAGCTCAACGAAACCATAAACAAACTCGACCAGCTGCTCATGATGAAGGAAAGCAACCAACAGAAGCGATCCAAATTCACCGACAACTCGCCAAGAATAGCAAGCGCGCCATCTACCTCGACGAACGCTAAACACACGCCACCTAGCGACAGCATCCGAACTAACTTAGCTAGAACGAAATCTATCAGCAGAGACATCGTTTACGAACACACTAACCCGCCTATTTCCAAAACAGAGAAGTCCAAAAGCATGATGTCGTTAGACGTGCTTGCTTTAGCCAGAGATACAACTATAATGGACAGGGAGTCGTATCTAAAAGCTGTTATAGAAGACAAATCCCCTACTGGAACGTACACGGAGAGTAATTCAGATAGAAATGAAACTCCGGATGAGATTTTGATGGTGGAGTGTGACTCTAGTGATTCGGCGCAGAATCCTGTCATTCGGATGACGAGCTCGAATGTTTCTGACAGCGATAACAGCTAGATTCTACGGAAGACTTAGGGCCCTTTTTCTTACATGCGGCCCGCGTGCGGATTTGGTACGCGGGCGGGCCCACCCGAATACCTAAAATTTCATATAGGTTTTTCCTATAACGCGGGCCACACGTAGGCGGAAGGTGTTATGGCTAGAGCGTGCAGATCCGCAGTCGGAAATCCGCATGATAGGAAAAGGGGTCTTCACGTTAGATGATAATAAAAGTATCACGGGGGTTTCACTCAAAACTAACTCGTAAACTAAAGTGTCTTAGGTCGCAAATCGAAATCTCAGCGAACTAAAAATTAACTTGAAACGAGGAATCTTAAATGTTTCTTATTCTCGGTGTAAGTCTATTGTTAGGTGTTTTATGTCGTATTTTAATCCAAGTCTAGAAAATCTTTTGATTCTATAAAAACTAGCAAAATGTGCACGAGGTTGTTTTAGGTTGTTTGAACATCAAATTGTAAAAAAATTATAAGTTGGTTTTTCCAAAAAAATTGTTTTTGAGTTATTCAGTTAAAACAAATTTAAGAACATTTGTTACCTTTTTCGACACTTAAAACGAAAATTTGTTAAGTCAATATGTATATACAGGTAATCCTAAGTGTCAATTCACACTAGGATAGCGGGTCGCTGCCGGCCGCTGCCATTCCAGTGTGAATTGAGTCTACATCTAATAAAACAGTAGCTTATTATAATATTAATCAAATCTCAATAGAAAATCACAAATTGTGCATAAAATGCACCGATAGCTTGTAGAGCCATATCGTTCCACCGAATACCTACAAACTGTACTTGATGGTTGTATCACATAGTTGTAATTTCTTTATAACGTAGTTTGTATTTAGAAATTAGGTGTCGCCACTGACTTTTTGATATGCTCACGATTTTTATTATTTTTTATAAACTTTCTATCGAATGAGTGAACAAGAAAGACTGCAAAAGGATTGTACTTATGGTTGTAGAAGACGACCTTTTGGAGGCCAGTGTGAGGCCTCTCGAATGAAATTTAAGGCCTTAGAAGTAGAGGTGTTTAGAATTTAACGAATGCATTGACAATGGGGGTAATGGATTGCTGCTATATTAACTTTTAGGGTTAATTTAAATTGACGCATTTATTTGAACCATAAATATTTATTAAATGTATCCAGTGGTCCAAAAACATTTTAACAGTGAAGTTTGATGGAAAAAAAAATCATCATATTTGTGAAATTCAGAACATATTAAACTGAATAGAGTTGGATCGAAGTTGAGGAAAAGGACCAAGGCATAAGTTAGACAGGAAGAATATTTAAATTGATGAGTCAAATAGTAACTTTAAAATACACTTGTTTAGATTTTCTTACAATTGTTTCTGAAAGTTAAAAAAAACATGTAAACTTAATGTCTGAATGTTAAATGTTCGCACGTAATTTTGACTAAGCACCTTTTAATCACTTTGTACAAATCAAGTTAAAGAATAACACACACTTTCACTGTACCGTGCATTGTAATGTTTTTGGTCAATCAATAAATGTTGAAAATGTATCTCAACTTATCATTTTATTATCCCCATAGACTGACTGCAGTAATCTGCCTGTACCTATATCTGTCGCAGTACATTTTTTGATATCTTCTGTATACAGGCTGTCCCGAAATTCAACGTCAAGCCACCTGTCTTTCGTTTTCGGCTTGACGTTGAGTTTCGGAACACCATGTTCATAAAACAAGTCGTGTTAGTTACACCATTTGTAACTTAAACTCAGATAAAATGAAATGATCATTATTGATTGACTATGTATTTACATAAAAGTCGAGCAGCAAAAATTTACCAACATGAGTCGTTTTAGGCGCTACTAAAAAAACGTTTGACTGAAAAACAAATTGGTTCAAATGGTTTTTTTTTCAAGAAAGAGCTGATGTTTCAAAAGAAACTGTACCTCTGATTATGGGTAAGGTGGTCCTTACTGTTCAGTTACATTATAGGTAAGGCTGAGCGCATCAAGCTCTCCACCCTCTTTCTCAAACGGTCGAGGGCATGAAAAACTGTTGAGAACAAAATTTGTTACAAATTTAATGCTCTACAATTTTATAATAGACTAGCGGTCCGCCCCGGCTTCGCACGGGTATATTCTATAGCCTATGTTACGCAGTGATAAGATAATGTAACAAGCTTTCTAACGGCATAAAAAAAATTGAAATCGGTCCAGTAGTTTTTAGGGTGCCGTACCCAAAGGGTAAAACGGGACCCTATTACTAAGTCTCCGCTGTCCGTCTGTCACCAGGCTGTATCTCATGAACCGTTATAGTAACAGTTGAAATTTTCACAGATGATGTATTTCTGTTGCCGCTATATAACACCAAATACTACTCAATACTGCGGCCGCATCTGTCGGTCCCGTAGGCCTCGCATCACGCATGTCACCTACGTAAGTCCCGAAAAACTAACACTTCCTTCGTGTTCTTGGATGTATAGGACATTGATGATGATTATATAAATCAGAGAATACCTTTAAACGCAGGTCAGATATATAAAAATTCAATTTTGTTTACAATCCATTTATTCAAAAATTCATTAGACAGCTTCTAACAACTTACAACTAGAACAACGAGGTGGAACTTGTCCAGGACAGAAGGAAGGCACTGGGGATTAAATATACAATTACATAATACGATTAAATATGGACATAGCTATAATTTGTGAGTTTTTGTGGTACCCATAGAGATCTTGAATTCGTTTGGTTGGCCGGACTATACCCGTCATTTTGCATGGGAACTCTATGGGTTACATTGCCATGTAATGCCAAGAGCTATGCCCAGCTCATGCTGGACATAGCTCTTGGCATCTTCAGCTTCTTTCAGCTCTTGGCTATAATATTTGGAGACTCTTTTAATATATTGAAGTTTTAATTTGGCACAAAAACCCACTAACATTTCATAAATGTATCATAATATACAATTTCAAGTAAACAATAAATACATAAATGATGGATATAAATAGTATTTCAAATAAAGAAAAGTAAGTAAACATTAAATTGCTCAAAGGTTAGACTTATATGAGGGTGAAGTCCTATTTAGGTGGAAGAAATTTTTGGATATTTATAATTCCCTATTGAAAAAACATGTTATCAGAGGAATGTGTCTGAATACCAATTTTATAATTCCAGAATAAGTTATTTTTGTATAGATACAAAACCGTTGCCTTGATCTTATATTCGAGATTAACATTAAGTGACGTGGTGCTAGTCTAAAGTACATACAATTTAATGTGCTATTGATTCTTATGTAGTTTTGCAAAGTTGATACGAATCTTATGGATCTAACTAAGAATAATAATAAATTTAACATACAGATGACACTGAATTTTTAATAATTTTAATACTTACAGTTTAAGAATATGTATATTTTTCACGTGCATAAAACTACAAATTTATTGCCTACATAATTCATTGATATAACATAAAATAATTTCGATTGGTACATACAATTTCAATTACTTATTAATGATAATATAATTATATTCATGTTAATAGAAACAGAAAAAAAACATGGTTTTACCCTGATTACTTCATAAAATCTGAATGAAACTACGACTTACATATCAATGTGTAAGCCAAAACAAAAGATTTTGCGTATATTTTTTATTAGGTATTAATACCTCTACTTACTCATAAACGCCACAGCATTATGTGTTTTATGATTCCAAAATTCAAATTTGACACAAAATGCAAATAAGTGATTGTATAAAAATATGTTTGATTGAATATAATTTATGATATTTGCTATAATATTATAATGCAAGTCGCTACTATAATAATAACGAGCATAAAACTACATAATCTGTTGTTGTTTTTATGGATAAATACTTTGCATCATTGTGTTTTCATAAATAATACTTTAATGGGTAACATTAGAGTTGGATTTTCCATAAATAATAAAAAATATATTGAAAACTTTTTATATCAGACATAAAATAAAATTATTCAAAAAGGTTTGGATAGTGTATATGCTATGCTAAGTAGAATCATTTCAATACTCATTATACTAAGTGTTACTTTGCCAAACCTAATTTCTTGAAATTTATGTGGGTGATACATGACCGCAGGTAAAACCCGAAGGTATTTGTGGCACTGTTGTATCTTCACATATAAAATTATAAGTCGTGGTCGTACCACATAACTTGTTATTGATTTGTTTTTCAATCACATGTTGGATGTCCGATTTAATTAATAAATAAGGTTATTCTATCTTTGACGAATTCCGAACGTTTATACCAATGAGTCGGATACGTTCTATGTCAGCTTTGCACACTTAACAATAAAAACAATATAAATAAAGTACAGTTTGTACGCAACTATAAAAATGCAGATAAATGCATTGATTTAACTATTTATACACAGAAATAAAAGCAAAAAAAGAGTTGAGCATGTTTATGACAGCTTGAAATGAATCCCTGTAGGAATTTCTACAAGTAACTAATGTAGCCGCGATTTCGCGCGTTTATTCGAAAACGTATTTAGGCGATTTTCGACCTAAAAGGTACCTAATGTTAAGAAGTATAGGCCTTAGAAGTACCTACTTCTGAAATACAACTTGATATCGCATTTTCGCCTTTAAAAATGAAATCAGAAAAAACACTTCGTTGCGTTATATAAATGTCGAAAACTAGTCAATGAAAGCGCTTAGATTTCTGCAAATTCCTGTTATTAGCAATTATGATCGCGAAACAATGCGATCGTTCGTTTCTGATTGGGGTACATTTTGATTACCTTACTTACATAATTAAAAATACATTTGGTGCGACATAAATTGATAAAATTCACAGCTTTAGTACCATTGGGAAGTTTCTATTAAATATATTAACTGACATAAACTAAATTATAATTATTCGGTTTGTAGAATACCTTATTTGGTATTATTAATATAAACACTGAGGGCGGTGTTCTTTGAAAGATAATCGGACAGTTAGCAGCTTCGTCGGTTACCTGTACCTTGAAGTTTGTGGTATAAAAACTTTTATTATAAACTTCAATTAACATGTAATTGTCCATCTTCTTGAAGAACACATGCCTAATATCAGTGTTATAGTCATATATGCATCAATAGATAAATATTTTGTTTAAAAATAGTTTCTGCTAGACATGCGTCTACACTTTAGCAGACATAAGATATGTAATCACTCAAATATATGTAGTGGTGTCATATGAAGCTAATTAGACACATTGTGGTTATTTTTACATATCTTCGCTTTAGTGAAGTTTTAAACCGTGTAGACGCGAGGATCTCAATATCTATAATCATACTACAGTTTCTGCTTACAGCTTCGAAGGCGGGTTGATCATCTCTCGCCACCAGGGGGCGCGCTCGAATGCGCTGGGATGTGTGAAGAACGCCTTTTGGAGATTTTGGTATAGCTGAGGACAAAAAAACAGGTTTTGGTGAACCATCTAAAATAATATCTTGTATTGTAAGAACCTTTGTTAGTTATGTTCTAATTCACACCTTCCCATCACTCTTGCCGAGCACGGAGTTAAGCACGAAGTCTGTAGGAGCGAGCGCGTCCACTACACTAACCACGTCGTGCTTCAGCGCGGCGCAGAGCTCGAGCACGGCGGTACGCAGGAGGCTGGCGAGCGCGCCGCCCGAGCTGAACCCGCCTGAGTATAGTTCTACTAGGTGCTTGTCTGGAATAAACAAAAAAGTGCTTTAAAAATTCATAAGGAATGTGAGCGAGTTATCTAAAAACATTGTTTTTGTTGAAAGAACACCAAAATTTCCCTTGACAGATATATGTATAGGGTGGGGTGGCGCTCACTAATTTGACAGCACTTTAGATTGAAATAAAAGTACCATTAAATCATTAGACCTGTCAAATTAGTTTAGTTGCAACAAAATAATTTATAAACATTTTACCTAAGATTCCCGCACTAGGCTAGGCCCTAGGCATGTTTTGCGGGTGACAAGAGTGCATGTGATCTGCCTTAAGGCCGCCCCTATCTCTGAGCCACCAGTCGTGATTGTTTTGGTCCACAAAATCATCTGCTTTGCAAGCGACAAAAATTGAAGCTATTGAACCACACAATCCTTTGTCCAGACATAGATAAACTTTCACTCACCTAGTGACCAAAGCCCGTACAAATAGAACAGATTCGTCAAAACCGGCTGCAGCTCCTTATCCTTTTTATCCAAAGCCTCAAGGAAGAACATAACGGACAGGTACTCCGCATAGACTCTCGTGAGCACCCGCCACTTGTACACCTGGCTCCTGGCGCGCGCTGTGAACTTCGGAGCGCCCGCAGCGAGCTCGCTCTCGTATTTACTGTGGGTTTCTTTCAGCATATAGCAGAGGAGCCATTTGTAGGTCGAGGTTATGACTGAAAAGGAAAAAGATTGGTCAGGGTTAGATACTTTTTTGTCAGTAGTTATTGATTTAAGGCCCCGACGCACACTACACACGGCGCCACCTTTTTTATTATTACGTTGAACAAAAGATATATTAAAAAGGATAGGATAAGGATAGGTGTAGAATATTTTAAATAAATAAATAAATAAAATCTATTGCACAGTTTATGATAGCTATTGTAGTGACACAGTTCGTGAGTATAGAGTTTGGTCGATTAGGCATTTTCATTAGCTCTGTCAGACATATCCAATCCTCGCCTTATTCAGACCATGATACAACATAGCATTATAGAATAAAGCTATTAACGTAATTCCGTGTATTTGCACTCTAAAATACAGTTCAGTTTGTGTGTAATCTCTTTTATGGGCTATAAAATGATATCCCGCAATAGGACAGTTAAGAATCTACAGTAAAGACTTATTAGTCATGTAAAGAAATTAACAAAACTATTAAATAGTATAATATAAAAAAGCTTATATCAGGTATTACAAACTGTACGATGGATTTTGACTTATTTCAATCAATTTCACTTCATATGAAACTTACATTCCCTAGATTTGAGCTGATCCGTGGTGGTACAGTTGAAACGCTGTTTTAAAATACTGCCCATCTGTTTAAGAAAGCTGACAGTGCCAAGTGGTGAGTCGACGTCACTTCCGGCGCTAGCAAGCTCGTACTGACGTAGCAGCCAGTTTCCGGTCTGCTGGGATAGCACGTTGTTATCGCCTTCGTAGGTGACTGTTGGTTCATGGTTGCTGCGGATGTCGCCTATGTTTGCACACTGCAAAGGAATAAAACGTTAAGTGGACCTGATAACCTCTGGAGGAAGGCAATGGAGGGGTCTACTTGGGAAGCAGAAGGTTGCGAATTCGATTCGCGGATCCAATGTTTGAATTATCCGCAGTTATTTATTCAGAGTCTGGGTATAGACATAGGCATCCATAATAAAAGGGTTGTGATGCCTTTCGCTCGTCTTATAAGTAGGTAGTAGTCCAGTCGTTGTCAACAGCTTCGCTTAGCGGCTTTACCTTCAGGAAGCCGTGGCCCCCGCAGGCCTCGCGACACTGCTGCGCGGCCTCCAGCGTCACCCACGTCAGTAGCGGCTTGCTGCATGACACCATCGCGTGGATCTCTGATACTGCCTCACTCTGGTGAAAACAAAATAATAAATAATGCTGGACAGTTCACACAGCATCATTTAGCCCCAAGCTAAGCAGAGCTTATGCAGATAACTGTTAAAGTTAAGATGGCGCGCCATTTTGTGAAAAGGATAAATATAGGATAGGTTCTACTAGGTGCTAGTAGGTAATTTGCCAATTTCATAATCGAAGGTAATAAAATGGCTGACTTGGCTCTTCTCGTGATCTCAACAATTTTTACGGCCGAAGTTTTTGTTTGGATAAATATTACGAAAAAACTGGACATACTACCAACTCGGGCAATTATTTTTAACTTTTAAGTATTTAAGTATACAAGTAATAATTACGTTAACCTTTAACACGTAATTTAATTATTAAAACACGTGGTTCACGGTACTGTGAAATTATTATGTATTTTTTGTAGCCATAACCTCCAAAATAGATTAATTACTTGTTTGTTAATAAGTTAAGGTTAACGCTAGTTATTAATTAACAATACAGATTAGGAATCAGCCTAATAAAGTTTTCATTGTCTTCTATAATAAAGTAAAATGTTTTTCCGATAGATAATTAAACGGCTAGTATAATCAGTAACAATTATAATTATCTAAGAAATTAAATAAGTCCGATCTCGTCAAACGAACTAAATGTAACTTTAGTCTTTGAACAGGTTTGGATAACTGTAACATTTCCCCTGTAGGTGGCGCTAACGGCGCTAGAGCTGTAACAGGTCCCAAAGATTTTGACTGCATTGCCCCGCTGTATGACAATCCTGTTGCGCTGCGTTAGATACCCATCAGCTCGGGTCACGCATAAAATTAACCTACTTTCCTGAGAAGAAAGTCTTCTAACTACAAATATAATGCTACCCTCAAAAACGTTAAATTTTTGCGCATCCTGTATTTATAAACTCACCAAATTTTCTACTTTTATCCCAGCGTTGGACTTCTCCACTATATTCAGGTACACGCGCGCAAAGTTTTCTATATACATTTTGAAGACTACGGCCGCTGCCACGTAGCCGAAGAGCCGCCATTGCTAGAACAGACAAATTTCAATTAGGCCTTATGGTTAGAAAGCTGACTTAAAATTCGACCCCTGCTCCTCAGTTCGTGGGTGTCGAAAGAGCCGATTAAGGGAACCTACCAGAGGAAGAGCAGCAGAGTCCTTCTGTGTATTTTAACACCTCCACTGCGTTCCCCAATCCGCTTGCCAAACGTGGTGATTTTGACAAAACTCTCCTTGGCTTGTGTGTGATGTAAGGAATACTCTACAATTGTTTACTTGTCTGCAGGCACTGGAGATTGAGTGGCAGTTTACTTGCATTATACATATGTGAGCTGGTTTAGTTCCAAAGTGGAGCCTAGAGGGCGCTATAATAAAGTAATTCAATGTTCCACAAAAGCACATTCATACCAGCTTTTAAAGCATTCAATAATTTACCAGTAGAAATAAAACAACCTGATGGAACTATGTTTAAACTTAAGTTAAGGAAATGGCTGGTTAATAAATAATGTTCCTAAAATTTTATGTTTTTTTTTTTTAATTAAGTCTATCTGCCTAGATTATATATGATTAATTCCTATTATATTTTTATCTAGAAAATAAGATGTAGGTATAACCTTGATACTACAACAAAACTCCTAGTGAGTTGCAAAATCTATCAATAAATAAATTCAAACAAATTGTCAAAACCTTTCTGTGCACAAAGGCTTACTACAAAATATCAGATTATTTAGAAGATAAAAAAGCTTGGGACGGGTTTTGCTCCAACTCGAAAAATAACAACTAACAGGCTAAAGGTTTCTTAGTCGCTTCTTTACTTTAGTCTACATACGGAAGCGACAGAAATCAAAAGTACCACTTTATTTCCGTGTCAGTGTTTTATTTTAAGAATTTGACCTTTTCTAAGTATACATTTTTGTATTTATGAAAATAAAGAATTTTTGATTTTGATATACTCTATTTTGTAAAAGTATTATTGCATGTCCAAATAGGATAAAATTTTATGATAAATTTATTTGAATCACTCACATGTAAGGGGTACTCTATAAGCGGCGTTTCCTCGTCTTGTTCCCCAAACTGCGCCCGCGTCGCTGCGTAGCGCACAGCTATCGCGACCGCACTGGATATCGAGTGGCAGCTTTCTTGCATTATACCTATTCGACCTGCAATCAAGATTTACATGAATAAAACAAACAAGCATGAATAAACCGTGAATACACACAGGGGGTAGTTATTATAGCCTAATTCAGGTTTTTCTTAATAATTTGTGTGCAATCATCGACATTATTATTGTAATATTTGCACAAGAGAGAATCAGACACAATTTCTCAACACATATAATGGGTTTTGTTTCCTGAGAGGTTAAACTACTAAATGAATCTGGCTATCGAATGTTGAGGTTGTAAATATTTGCAAAAAAAATAAATAGCTCTGTAAGGTATCATCATTAATTTTTTTTAATGTCCAAGTAGACAACTGACTAATGGCGGTACCGCGCTCATTTCCGTTCGTAGTACTACGTGATACTAGGAGTCAAATTAAGTCAAGTTGAGCTATTTATAAACGGAAATATCGTAATAGTGTTTAAAAATATTTGAAAAATAAACAAAACCTAACCTAAGCGCTATATTTTATATTGTAACAAATTGTCGATGATTAATTGTATAGGTGGTGATCTTTTTTAACCATTTTACAAATCCGAGATTAGAGAAATGCATACAATAAAAAAATACTTGACTTAGCTTTTCATTATTAACTCTCTGTAGCCAGACTAAGGTCTAAATCAGACTAAATTACCTGCTGATAAATTCTCCAGCGCTGCACCGAGTATTCTAGAAGGATCCGAGAAGGAACTCTCGTAGGTGCCATCCTCTGTGACGTCAGCTGTTCGATTTAGAAGGTTTTCTCTGGGTATTCTGTACTGGTTGAACAATATGAAGCTGAAACAAAATGGTAAGGTTAAAGACGGTAATAAAATCTGTTAAAATGGTGGATGGGCCCGGACAAGAAGACTGAAAAAAAGGGTGCTGTGGCGCTCATTAGGGGAGACCTATGGCCAGTAGTGGACTGTTATGGGCTGATGATGATGATGGGGAGGGCCGTGGGATGGTGAGGATTTTATCCAACAGTGAGACACACAAATTTAATTGTATGACAATATAATCCAGAAGAATATCATAAAAGCGAAATTAATATTATCTCTTTGTCTGTCACCTTTTGCCTTAACAGCTGAACGGATCTTAAGGCGAATAGTAAGGCAAATGACCTTGGACATTACCGCGCGCCTATATGCAGCAAAGAGTGCGTGTTTTCGATTCAGCATACCATATAGTGCCCTAATCAACCAAATAATACGATCCTCTGCGGTTAGGTGACGAGTAACTGGTCAGGTTTGTATCACAGATTTTGTAGGCAAAAATACGTTTTTAAGTTTATAATCGTTATTTTGACTGCTTTTTGACGTTAATGGACCGCCAAGAAATAGGTATGAACTATGTGAATCACTATACTGAATTTGGTACTGATCGAATTTGAGACATTGATAAAAAGTGGGTTCGAAGCAACTACACACACACACTATAACAACTAAACTATAATTAACGGCAAACATTTGGGACCGCCAAGAACTCCTTCAAGATATGTGTTACAGGATATATAAATTTCAAAACTCCACAGTCAATATTTTTGTCAGAAAACGGGTTCAAAAACACCTAATATTCGTGTTTTTGCGTCAATATACGCCTTAATGAAATTTGGGAGGGAAATAGACGGTATCTCGGGGACGAACATAGGCAACTTTTTATCCCGGTAAAGTGCGTGCCAAGCCGCAGGCAGTTGCTAGTTCTAAATAAATAATACTGGCAATATTCTTTCACCACAGTTGGTAGAGCTGTGTTATGGGAACACAACACACACACAAAAAAAAACATTTTGTATTTTTAGTTATGATAAAAACCCTATTGTGAAACATACGAGTACATTATAAACTTTGTAATAAAACACATAAAACAATTTGCCGTTGTTATCAAAATGCGTAAACACTTAATTAAAACTCACGTAAAGAGTAATTAAAACCGAATAATTATGAATTATTAACGGTCTACAGATTGTATCGTTTTATTTTTGGATAAAATATATTATATAGAATTTTCTTATAAAAGTTTACTGATTCATCAAATTATACTTTTGATTCTTTTGTTAACTGACTTAGGGAGGAGGTTCTATGTTCTGCTGTATGTATTTTTAGGGTTCCGTACCCAAAGGGTAAAAATGGGACCCTATTACTAAGACTTCGCTGTCCGTCTGTCACCAGGCTGTATCTCATGAACCGTGGTAGTTGGACAGTTGAAATTTTCACAGATGATGTATTTCTGTTGCCGCTATAACAACAAATAAAAAACAGAAGAAAATAAATATTTAAGGGGGCTCCCATACAACAAACGTGATTTTTTTGCCGTATTTATAGATAATGGTACGGAACCCTTCGTGCGCGAGTTCGACTCGCACTTGGCCGGTTTTATTGTATAAAATGACCCCGAATTGGTTCCATAAAAAAATCCCGAGGGATTAGTATTTACCCCGTCAAACTAAAAAAACAACATATTTCTTTTGAAAAATCGAGACTGATTGTGAAAATGATCATGTGATGGTGTTTTCACAATCAGTAACAAATGGTTTCCATGGCAAAGGGCAAAAAGAAGAGGTATTTTCATTCGTCGTCGTTTCATCCATGTGGTATTCATCACTTATCACATAAAACTAAATTAGACTCGGAATATTAACAAGATGTCGCCACTTGAAAAATTAGATCACGAACTTCCAAACCCATTTTCACAATGTTTTTTTGTTAATATAGAGCACCGCACTCTGGGTATCTCTAAGAAATGAAATAAGTTCCCCTATAAGTGGAGCTAACGGTGATACAGTTCGTAAGAAGTCCCAGAGATTTTCGAGTCGGCGAGTACTAATTTCGTGGCTTAGTTGGTTAGAGCACACCCGTACTGAGGAGTAGGGCGCAGGTTCAAGACCCGCCGAAATCGATTTTTTTTGGGAACTTATTTCATTTCCATTTTCACTATTCAGGATTTGACGTCGGTTTACAGTTTTTTAAAACACTCCAAATTATTCAAACAGATTAGGGGAAGAGACGGTATCCCGGGGACAGATATACGCTACTTTTTATACCGGTTAAGTGCGTGCGAATATAATGTTTATAATATTCGTCTCATTATGGGAAGCCTATGTCCAGCAATGGACATACTGGGCATACATAACAAAATAGGCTGATAATGACGATGATTCATACAGATAACACAGTGTAGACAGAATGTTACTGGCAAATATATTGATAATCCGATTAATCAGAACACCTATGAGTCAAGGTTATATCATATCATAAATATTATATCAATATACATATATAGATACTTGTTTAAGCCCGCGGCTTGGTTTACGTGGAATCTGGATACAATACAAGTACAACGAAGCCATGGATAAATGCACCTTCCTTTTAGTTAAGATTTTTTAGAATCAGATAACTACTTGCGTAGGTAAAGATTGGGATTCTAAGGCACGTATTATGAAAGGCTGCTCAGTAATCGATCTATGTTTGAGTAACGATTTTCTATGGCATAAACGTCACTCAAGCATTGATCTATGACTGAGCAAGCTTTCATAATAGGTACGGGCCTAAATGATAGTCCCTTTAATTTTACCTCTACGGGTAGCACCAGTTAGTATTGTAGTTATTTTTGAGTTTATCGCGTTCAGACAGACAGACACGCACGACAGACACACGTATTATATCCTGTAGTGATAGTGATATTAATATAGATACAGACTTGTGATTAAATCATTTGCAAATATGATAATATCACAGTCAAAATTATACTTATCTGTTGTCAGTAGGCATACACAGGACATATCTACCATCGATTTGCGATCGCGAGGGTGTAAGCAGGAGACCCCAATATCTAACACTCTGCTCACACAAGCACAAAGAAGGTGTCTGTAGCCCTCAAACCCTCTAATATTAGAATTAGTTTCTTTTTGCTGTTCTTTTCTCATGTTCTAGTTACTAAGTATAATTTTTTTATTTTCTTCAAATTAATAAAACACTGTTTTTACCGGATTGATCGCGTATATTTTATATTTTGTTTATAACCTGACGTTTCGGAGGCTTTTCAGCTTCCATGGTCACAGGCAGACTGAGGTGACATTTGTCTTTACAAGTAATAACTTCTTCAAATTTCCACAATTAGGCACAAAGCATTGTAAAAATTTAAGTCTAATCTAACTAACTCTGTGGAGGGGGCACTGGTGACTAGTAACACAGGTTTTAAAACCTATCACTGGCACCAGTCTCTCACAAACAGGTACCTATTTGTACTATTATCACTAGGTATAACAATTAAACGATAAGATGACCTTTTGTGAAGAGAAAATAAACGATTTATTATTATTATTATTATCCCCAAACCGTATGCCCAACGTGGGGATTAGGGGCATTACCACCATGACATAAAAGCCAATAAGGCTATTACATGGTTACATGGTTCACAGCTGGACACAGGTCTCAGGGAGAGACCTGTGTCCAGCTGTGAACCATCATATGTTGAGGTTGACAACAATCTGATTTGATGGGGGTTCTCTTACCCATTATCGATGCCGTTGACTCCGATCTTCTCACCCATATCTCCGACCGTGACGCCCGGATAGGTCTCCATCGTGGCCGGATCTCGAACCGGCACTATGAACCCGTGCAGCCCGTGGCATGCGCCGTCAGGCGTGATCAGCTGTGCGAATAGAAGAGTGTGCGTGCATGTTCTACCTGGAAAAAAGGGATGAAAAAAAAAATCTTAGAAATTACCCAGAGTACTATAATCAATAAAAACCTTAGAAAAAGGGATGAGTTCAAGTTATGCATCAATGTTAGTTCATTACGGATGTAAGCGGGTTAACTACGAACCTTATTTGTGTTGGAAGAACACCAACGTCTAGAACCGCAACTTTGGTGATCTTCCAACAAAAATAAGGTTCGTAGTTAACCCGCTTACATCCGTAATGAATTTGTTGAACTACGATATGTTTATAATAAAATAAATGTAAGTGTGTTTTGATAAAAAATAGTAAATTTTTATGGGGATAAAAAAAGCCTGCGTTTGATTCTAGGCTTAAAGTTACATCTTTGCATAATTTTGCCCCGAGCCGATCAGTTAATGTTAGTTAGTTGTTGGGGCGTGAAGTGGTTACATACAGCAGATTTATGGGACCAACCTTGCCCATGTTTTATTCCAGCCCTAAAACTATATCTATGCAAAATTTCAGCCCAATCCGTTCACTAATTTTGACATGAAGAAGTAAAAACATGAAACATCCATCAATCTGCTTAACCTCGTAATGTTGTTATAACGCTAGATATTATACTATTTTCAGATTGTAGGTTCAAAAGTCAAGGTTTTATGCAAAATTTAAACTATAAATAAATGCCCTGGGGGTTTTTCTATGATTTTTTAGCATTTTTTTCTTCATGGTTCAGTATTTTTTAAAGCTACAACCACACTGATCGTCGTCGTGTACTGTGATCTGTTGATCGTCGCTATTCAGCAAATACTTTAAAATAAGCCTTGATACTTTGTACAGTAAACAAATAGAATACAAATAGAATATATAAAGTAGACGGTGTGTTTAAAATCTTCAAAATTACTATTATTTTTTATTTTGAAATTTCCTTTGTTCAACGAAATAATAAGATAAATAGGTGGCGGCGCTAGTTCGGGTCGGGGTATCGTCTTAAGCCGTTGGTACTGTGCCTGACCTATCGCCGGTTGTGTCGGTCTGGTGTCCCATCGGATTATGTGAGAGAGCTAACAGAGGGCACCTGTGTTTGCGCACACACTCGTGCACTATAATATGTCCACTAATGAAACGTTAATTTTTTTCCTAACCGCCTTACAAAAAAAAACGCAAAACGAATCTACCGAATCTATATAAAGAAAGGATACGAATGTAAATAAAAAGGATGTTGTAAAAGTTACCTAGATTACCAACCCAGCATTTAGCGGCCTTGAAGTCTGGCGTGTGGATGACGAACTCCTTGGTGTGCGCATCGTAGGTCGCCGTGGTGCGCATGAGCCGCGCGTCCGACCCGTGCGCTATCTCTGTCAGGGCGAAACTTGCTAGAACCTACGGGATCAAATAAACTAAATTTAAATAGGTAAGTATACCGGTTTTAACGTAACGGACCCGAGCGTGACGGGTCACTTTTATTTCCTTTTTGTTTAGAAAACGGTGCGCCTTAAGATGTTCATACACCAATATATCGATTTATTCACAAAAAATCTCATTTAAAACTGTCCAAAAGAAAAAAGTTGAGATTTGCTTTTACTGATTTGCGTACCTTCTTCAGTACGAGGTGGACCCTCCCGAACCCTTGCAGTTTCGTAATCTCTGTCGATCGAAATTAGTTTTCGATAGCTTGTTAAGGGATGAAAGTTTGGTGTTCTTCCAACATTAGGCTCGTAGTTAACCCGCCTATATTCAGAAAGGATAAGTAATAAATTATGAAAAGCTTGTAGAAACTCACCTCTCTATTAAAAACTGTAGCTTCATAGAACTTGAAATGCCGTTCCGTGCCGAGTGACAGCAGCGCGTTTCCATACAAGTAGATGCCGATGGCCATCTTCACGGAGACACTCGGGTTTAGAGACTGGATAGCTTCGTTTATAGTCATTATTGTACGCGTCTGAGGACAAATTGAATGCTGTTAGAGACCCTTCTAAGTACATAAAACTAACCTTTTGATTCGTATCTGTTATTGAGGTGGCACATAGAGTGCATTCACACAACGAATCTGTTCTTCCAGGACCGTTTTTAACGGATCGTTAAATAGATCCGGAATACTGTCATGTCGGTCGGACCAACAAAGGATGATGATGATTTTACACAGCAACATCTAGCGAATAAGCAGACAGATAGTGCTTATGTTATGGGAACTTGGTATTACATTAATACATTTTTATGCCATGTCATTTTTAGTATACTCGTACATATGTAGGTACACAAAAAACCCGAATTCGAAACAAATATTTGTTCCTTCATCATCCAAACATTTGTCATGCGGCAGAAAACGACCTTGCAATCTTCAGCGTCTCAAACTTTTCTGAGACGCTGAAGATTGCGAGGTCGTTGTAACATTAGAAAAGATTGGCTAAACAATAAAATGAAAACATTAAAGTAACACAATAGAGTTCGGTCAGTATTGTTCGCGCCTGAGGGCAAATTGGATTCGGCTGCAGATTTATCAAAACACTTAGCTACTTCTGCAATATTAAGAAATAATCCCAAACAAAACAAAATAGTATCATATGCTGTAACATCGTAGGGGAGCACAGCTGCCTATATTACAGACTTTTCAGTCTAGTTTAGGCAGCTGAGGCTAATGCATAATTGTTTGAACAAGAATTTTCTCTGGTCATAATATTTCATAATGTCAGACAAACTCTTATGTAATTATTATTTGTAATGATTCTTTTTGCAATAAACATCTTATCTCTCTTATCTCTATATGTCAAATATCCCACGTATTGAGAACCCCCTCCTTTTTGAAGCTTTCCAAAAACTTTCTTTACTTACACACAACTGTGACACAACATAAAACATTCGTTTCAAAGTAGACGAAATAATGTTAATGGTGTAGTAGTATGTGGAGCGAGCTTAACCGTAGAAGAGTTTCATAAGGTACCTATTATAAAAAAAAACGTTTCAGACCCGCTACATGGACTAGAGTATACTTATTTAAAGAAACATTTTCTCGAGTGTGTAAAGATTAGAACAACGTAACAGACGTAACTTTAGATAAGAAAAACTGAAGACTCGATTAGAAATCATAATTTTATGGGCCAGTTATACTACCAAACGGAGGGATATTTGTAGAATCTATAAATATTAAATCAATATTAGGTAGGTATATTGTTTTTTGCTTTTTTGACAGCATGCTGTTGGTGTTTTATTAATAAATCTTCGTTATGCTCGGCTTTGGTGAGAAACAGACTTAACACAGTCAACAGAACTTTCAATCTAAGTTCTGTTTAGAACAGTAGAAAAGCGAAAACCTTGTTTTTGAAAGATTGACCATGTTAAGCAATTATTCTGTCGCTGACTTTTTGTTATTTCTTTTTGTTGTCAGCAAAACCTAGTGGCAACCTTCAGTTTAGTAAATAGGGGACTTTTTTAGTTTTGCATTGTTTGCTTGGCATTTCTTGTGGATATGCGATCATGTAACTGCAACGATTGCAAATTTTTCGCGAAAGCAAATATTCGTTACATCATTAGTAGGTACCTTCGATAAAAGTAAAAAAGGAAGCCTTTTTTTTATCGAAGTACCATAATGATTGTATAGAACACGTGCGCATTCAGAGAAACCTCAGGAGGTTCCGTATCTAACAAAAGGAAACAGTAAAGTCAATAGAGCATTTAACTTCAGTACAAACACGTTCGTGAAGGCGCCAAGTCTAAATTCTAAAAAAAACATCAGTCACCTCTGATACTAAATGAAAAAACATCTTTGCCTGAAACCCAACGAGTTACTTAAGACCGATCTTTCACTCTCATACCTTCTGTTAATTCAGGGCAGAGCTGTTTTAAAGTTGAGTTTCAAATAAAACCTCTCTAACGAACGATTATTGAATTGCGGGGGTACCCATTACCAATACAAAAATTAAGAATTTAGACCTGGCGTCCTCACAACCGTGTTTGTGATGATGATGTGCTGAACCTGCAGTTCACGTATTGTCACTAATTTACCAATAACCCTGTATACACATTTTAGATTAATGTTACATACACTAGAGTAGGTATAATTACAATCTAACCACAGAATTGGCTAATGAATAATTTTGTTTTAACTTTTTATTATAAAAACTTTATACTAAGAACGTGTCTATTGGCACTTTTCTTATTGTCTCTATTTACTTAAGGGGAAGACACTTGGTTCATGTGTCTTCCCCTTCATAGGGTCAGTATTTATGAAAAATTTATTTTAATCAGTACCTAGTTATTTTGTCATGAAGAAACAAACATCAATCCATCCATTCAAACTTTACCACTTTACAAAGTGTTATAAGTAAGATCGGCAATGAGACTTGAACGAACATGTGATGTGTGTACTTGAAAAACGTGACTCAGCCAAGACAAATCTACGAACTACGGAGTCGCTGATAGTAATTGAATTTCGGCGAACAAAGTACCGACAGTACCACAGATTAGGTGGACTTCAACGGTACTCAAAATAAATGAAGTGAGTCATAGACACAGAATGTATTATAGAAGGTACTACGTACTCAATGTACTCATTGTTACACTATCAAGATCTTGATAATGTCAATTATCGTAGAGGCTTGGCTTATCACAGTTATCATTATCACAGACTCGAAAATATGCAGAGGTTTTACGATTATTGGAAAATTGTTTATATGCATTTAAAATGCGTTAGAATGCTTATAAGCATGATTAATGGCATGGAAAGTGAATATTTAGTCTTAAATATTTTTAAACTTACGCGATCTGAACACATATTTATAAATACTATTTAACGGGTATTTATCGCGTTTATTTACCTTATTTTCCCACGGGTCACGGGATAACAGGATGGAAGTTAAATAAACGCGATAAATACCCGTTAAATAGTATTTATGAATATTTAGTCTTATCAAGATTTAAAAGTATTTATGGATGTAAGGGTATTTGTTTTAATCTCGATGTAAGATAAATATAATTCATCACTCAATCCCTCAATTCGCTAGGTACGAGTATATCAGAAAGCAGCAAAATATAATTTTAACGTTAGGTTTATAAATTCCACAGGTTTATGAGCATATTTTGAATTACTTTTAGGGCAATGTAATTAAATTCATCATCATCCGCAGCCGGGTTTTACGCCCTGCTGGGTGATAGGCCTCCAAAGTTTGTGTCAACCACCACGGTCCTGTAATTAATTACTCATAATTAATTAAATTACGATACAAAAGGTGGGCCTCAATATAATGAATCCTACGTAATAGTGTAAAACAAACAAAACAAAAATATACAACAAGATACCTACATTTGTACCTAGGTCATTTTCTGCCAACGCAACGTTGTCATTTTGAAATTTATTTACAAGAATACGGTATTTTAGTAAGAAACCCGATATTTGTGGAAGTATTTCATTACATTATATGTTTGTTCAAATCGGTGCAGTATATTTCTTGTTATGAAAGGATTCCTCAACTACTCAAAATAACGATCGACGAAGTAAATATGCATTTTTTTTCTTGTAGGTCCTGTCATTACCGGTATAATTCCGGTACCTACTTTATCTAATCCGTTTGCTATCTATCGTAAGGTGATATAGAGATGGATAACTTTGCGCTTTGTGAGAACAGTCCCTAGTGTCGGTCATCTTTTTAGCCCTGTAGCTATTCGTTTGATCTTCTTCTACTGTAGGGTTGTACACACAATGTCAGAATCAACTTAAACATACTTTATTAACACAGACAATTACAATCAAATAATAAAAACCAATTAGAACTAGAATTTACAATTGAAGCAATTGAACTAACTGCAAACAGTCTATTAGTAGCTCAACTGATCCATATCATGGTCTCGTCGACAGAACCTACGCATTTGCTCCCCTTGGAGTCGAGACCCTAGGTCCGGTGGGGTACCGAGGCTCTCCGGGTTAAAAAAAATCTGAGTTTCTGGTCGAAGCGACGTATGGCCCGAGAGCGGTGAGTATCTGGCGCAGCGCATCAGCATTGACATAAAGCGGGGCAATGCAGCCAGCGCTTTGGGGACGCTTGCGTGGTATTGACTATTGATAAGAATCAGTTGAGCTACTGTAGATTGTTTGTTTGAATGGATGATGATGCCCCCCCCCTCCTAGAATAATTTTGGCCACGACGGCGGCGGCGCGGTGCCTAGACTAAACGGAGACATGATAGTGCATATACGTGTGCGCAAACATAGGTGAACTATCTATCTATTCCCTCACTCTCATAATCCGTTCGGACGGCAGACCACCGACTTGACCGAGGAGAGGTAAGGTGCAGGACCAACAACGGCTAACAAAATCATTAATTTAGTCTTGTTTATCAGTTATCTAGTCTAGTAGTCAGTACCCATACACAAGCTCTGCTCTGCTTAGCTTGGGGCTAGATGATGCTGTGTGAATTGTCCAGCATTATTTATTTATTATTTAGTAACTCACCCGTTTGCTATAACTAGCGTTCGTCATCTCCTTCGTCAGAAACTTGTATTCGTTGACCTTCTTCAGCTGGAGCTGGGTTATCCGCTTCTGTTCTTCTACAGGCGGGGTCACGTGGCTCGGTGCGAACAGTGGGTCTTTCTCCAGCGTCTGCCATACTTTATACTGGAACAATACAGAATAGGTTATTTAAAATTCAAGTATCACCTCTGGTAACTTCTATCTAGTAGGGCACAGAGATCGCCAGAGGTTGAACTCAGCCACAGATTAGGTAGTATTGGTACTTCGGCTCATTAATTATGTATCCTATACATAAACCATCATGACCAGAGCTTCTAACAGAGCATAATGAGGGATAGATACAATTTTTGGCTCAGTACATAAAGTTAGTCTCTGTTGAGACCGGGCGCCGTGCCTGAAATTCGGCTATACTCGTAAAATAATCGGATACCATTACACAGCGGACAAACCCGAATTAATGTTGCTAAATGGAGCATGCATTTTTTTCCGAGTAGCCTACATTTAAGGTCCATCCAGGTATTCAATAATGGATTCAATCAATGGATTAATCCAGTGGATCACACGACCACAGTGAAATAGCGCAAATTTCAGGCCGATCAGTTCAGTAGTTTTGGCGTGAACAGGTATAAAACATCCAAAGTTTCGCTTTTAACACATAAGTGTGTGTGACGAGCGCTTTGCTATGACTGCGTTAGTCAAGTAGGTACCTACGTCAAGTGGGAGGTTCATCTATTGTGATAGATCATAAGCAGTAACGTTATAGATTACTAGTCAGTTTACCGTAAACTACACCTCATACAATAGGTCCTCTACTCCCTTAAAAGCATTACATGAGTACGCGGTATTTTATATTTGTACTGCGGTTTACAGAAATCCACACAATGTTATTATACAATAGCGTCAGCACAATGGCGAGTCAGCACGTATTAGGAGTACAGCCTAAATGTCGCAGCGTAGGTGAAACTGTCTTAGAAGGAATTTAATTGCTAGCTATTTTCAGCTACCTTAATTTTCTCCTAACTCCTCTCAATCAAAACTCTCGCGAAAAACAGAAAATTAAAAAGATTTAAACTGCTTGCAAGTCATTTTCACCTACCTTTATTTCATCAAACCACTATCCCGTTTGGCTGATTGCGGTAAAGCGCAGCCAGATACAGTAAAATAGAATAGATAAATAAGAAAAAAGCTGTGCCTTGCGATACTCAACCCGCAACCTCTTCTAGACTTTTGTGATACATCGTTGGCCACATCTTCACTTTCCATCAGGTTAGAGAGCGGTCAAAAGAAGGTCTATAAGTATTGTATACAGGAAAAAAACCTAGGTCTCTCCTAATAAAAGACTAATGTGTTTTAACCAGAAAACTTATCTGAAACATGTTTGATCTTAAGAAGCGAGTTGTTACTTTATGTTTATAGCCCATTGAGTCAAACCGCGCGGATTTACGGCATTCGTAACGCATTCAAATCACATTAGGATTAAACAATTCGACATTGAAACCAAATCTGATCTGCGTCTCGTCATCAGTCCGCCCACTCTTGCGCAGCTTTATCGCAAACTAGCATATACTAACTCAGGCGTTTATTTCCGTAATCCAATGAAAATTTATAAATCTCATCCCTACGAACACGCGCAAATCTTTTAGAAATCTAGGAAGTACCTACGCACGAGCGGCACCTAGTAGTAGAGGGACGCAGAAGGGCGCTTAACCCCAATACTACCAACATTATAATTTCCACTAATTCTTTTCTCCAGTTATCGTACAAGCGATACAGAAATTTCTGTAATAACGTTCTTAAAAAAGTAAAGATCAGCTTCGACAAAAATGTCACTAGAAAATGCCTATAGGTCACTCCTCTACCAACGCTGGCGGTCTTCTGTAACCCTAAAGACAATCATATTCAAAGACAATGATATTCTAACATTAACTGGTATATACATTTTAGAGATTTGCCTATTTGTAAAAAATAATTCAAAATTTTTCACTATAAAATCTAATAGATCAGATAGCTTGCGAAATAAATATAAATTTAACCTATGTATACCTCAAATTAACAATTCAATGTTCCACAAAAGCACATATATTACAGCTATTAAAGTATTCAATAATTTTCCAGTGGAAATAAAACAACTTGATGGAAATATGTTTAAATTTAAGTTAAGGAAATGGCTTGTTAATAATGTTCATTACAATTTAAAGGAATTTTTCGAAAATTAGGTCTGTCTGCCTATAATATGTACGATTAATTCATATGATACTTTTATATAATAAGGTGTAGGTGTAACTTTGAACCTATGTAATTTAAAAAAATATTATTGTATATCCGAATAGGATAAAATTGTTGATACTTACTATAATTTCGTTATAAGACCTTCATGTAACTATGATTCACACAATTTTACAATAAATTATTCTTATTCTTATTCCTGATCACTGTCCTGACAATGTCTGACCATCGGGCAGGCGAGACGGCCTGTCTCTAAGCCGCCGCATATCTCTGAGCCAGGATTCAACTTATCATGATAATGTATTCAATAAACGAAAAACATTTTAAGTATTTTATAAAGAATTTACGGCATACGAAACACATCATTAAAATATTTTTTAGAATGGTATTTGCAATAGTTTTATATTGTTGTGTAATATTACATTGCCCAAAATAACGATAACGGTTTGTTTTATTTGTATCTGGTATTAAGGGGATACTTGTTGTTATGCAATTAAATATAAAAAAACATGTGATTTTATGCTATAATTTATCCAACCTACATGTAAAAAAAGTACTAGTATGGTGTTATTTTGAGATAAAAATTGAAACAGGTTATTTTAATTAAGTTACAAGCATTTATAACTTAAATATTTAGATCCTATGATTAAATTTTAAATAACCAGCGTTTTGTAAGGGTTAAGAAATAAGAGTTATTGATTTATGATTTTCTTATGCATTTTTTAGTTTTCGTTTATCAACTGAAATTTTGACCGAGTCACAGAAATTGTGGTCAAATTATTTAAAAAAAAGTACTGGTATGTGTGTGTGTTGTACAAGTACCTATTTATGTCAGCCTACTACACGAATTACGAAGTAACATTACATAATCTGTGCAACTACTACAATATACTTTAGTTGATCATAAGAACGGAGTTAAACAAATAAAATAATGCTGGACAAGTTATGGGTAAATTTAAGTAAGTCCCTAAAATTGTCGATTTCGGCAGGACTCGAACCCGCGCCTCACTCTCAGTACGTGTGGTCTCTAACCAACTAAGCAACGAGATTGACACGTGCTTCGTCGAAAAATTGACCGAGTGAGAGTTATGCACTATAAAGCAAACAGGTAATTTATGGGTACTACATACATCACTATGATACATGATTATTTAGAGGAATTTCCTTAATCTGACCTGAAGGTTCGAAAAAAGTATTTAAATCCATTTTTTTTAATTATTGAACTATCTGCGCCCCGCGGCTTCACCCTCCCCGGGCATGTTTTGGATTGCGAAAGTATATTCGGGTTCTGTATTTTAGAGCCGACGCGGCGGGGAGCGGATGCGCGCTCTGTGATCTATCTGTGCGTGGTAATTGATTGGAGCAAGTTATTTTACGAATCAAATCATATTGAAACAAGTTATACCTACACGTGTTTCATTATTTACATAAAGGTTTATTTTTTGTTTTGAGTGTATGTGCGGATCAGGGAATATTTTTTACATACAAATTTAATAAATATATAGCAAACCCCGTCATTTTGTAAAAATCAAAATACGTGATTAATTATTTCTATTAATTTCATCTAAATAAAATAAGTAGTTACGGAGATACGCGGTAACAAACATTCACACAGACTATCACATTTATATTTTACTTTAATACGTAAGCCATAACTCGATCCAAGATTTAAAAAAAATGGTGATTATACAGATTTTCGTCGAAAGTAAATAAAAAATAAATAATGCTGGACAATTCACACAGCATTATCTAGCCCCAAGCTAAGCAGAGCTTGTGTTATGGGTACTAGATAACTGATACACATAATATAATACAATACATAGATAGTTTTTTTTTTATTATACATAGAAAACGACCAGCACCCTGAACAAATGTCTGCAGATCGTACACACATTTGTCCTGAGGCGGGAATCGAACCCGCAACCTCCTGCGTCGCAGGCAGACCTTCGCCCACCGCGCCACAGAGGTCTTCACTAAAACGAGAATTATCTATACTTTAGGAATTATAATACCTACTTCATTGCCTATAAATATTTCAACGAACAATAAAAATCGGAGATTGTACTTTACAATCTCCAGTTTTATTGTTTGCATGACTCAATCATGTTTAAAGGAAAACTGAGCGTTATCATTATCATACAATATTACAATAATCACAGAAGTAATATAAGGAAACAGCCATATTCAGTTATTGAAAAAAATATACCCGTACTGGACAACCCAAAGCGTTCTTCCTTACAGGAAAAGGCACCAAGAGACATTATCACTGAGATAATGCTTTGTGGAGGCAACCTTAGATTTTATAATTTTGTTTTTTTTTATAAGTAGGGTTGTGTTATGGGTCACAGATGGACGAGTGATATTAATAGTACTTAAAAATAAAACCAGCCAAGTGCGAGTCAGACTTGCGCACGAAGGGTTCCGTACCATTATCTATAATATCGGCAAAAACAAACACATTTGTTGTATGGGAGCCCCCCTTAAATATTTGTTTTATTTACATTTTAGTATTCATTTTAAAGTGAATATATAACTTAATATTCTGTGTATATTTCAAGTGTCTGACCCGTCTTTATCAATATTGAGCAAAAACAAGCAAAAAAATTACGTTTGTTGTATGGGAGGCCCTTAAATATTTATATTATTCTGTTTTTTAGTATTTGTTGTCATAGCGGTAACAAAAACACATCTGTGAAAATTTCAACTGTCAAACAACCTACTATATGTATAGGTTCATGAGATACAGCCTGGTGACAGACGGACAGCAGTCTTAGTAATAGGGTCACGTTGGGTACCTTTGGGTACTGAACCCTAATTAAAAATCAAGGTAATAATCAGTGATCGGAAATTCGGGCGCTTATTTACCTAAAGTTGGTGTAAGACACAACATGGAGCAGTTAAAACCATCTTTCTCGGGAATACTTTCCCGTAAATTCCCGGGATTTCAGAACATTCTAAAAATAATGATTTTTTCACCGGAACCTTATTTAAAGACGAAATATAAGACACTTTTATTCTGACGCGAAATTCGATTTTTGTAAAAAAACGCGTTCAAAAAAGGTGTCTTATAATTCGTCTATAAATAAGATTTCAGTGAAAATACATTCTAGAAAATTCCAAAATTCCCATTTGGAATAAAACAAGTTTGGGTTCATCTCACAAAACAGACAATTATATACCCATATTTTTTTTTATAATATTTGTTTCTATTATTCTTACGCAATTATCAAACAAATTATAAATGCGTATGAATAAGTGTTTTAAATTTCGTGTAGAAAAAGGATTTTGGCATAAAATCATAAATATAATTAAAAATGTTTTTTTTTTCAGAAATATTGACTTTAGTGAAAAACACGTCAGAATAAAAGTGTCTTATATTTCGTCTATAAATAAGATTCCGGTGAAAAATCATTATTTTAGAATATTCTGAAATCCCAGGAATTTACGGGAAAGTATTCCCGAGAAAGATGGTTTTAACTGCTCCATGTTGTGTCTTACACCAACTTTAGGTAAATAAGCGCCCGAATTTCCGATCACTGGTAATAATAGTCGAGATATTATATAATTTATTCACATCACAGAGGACTATGTCCCTGGAGGGTGTTACTAAAGATGCTTTCGGGATAAAGGTTGACTTCGAATTTCATAGTTTATCAAAATACTGGAAAATAAGCAAAAGCAGCACGAGCAAGTTATTCAAGCAGGTTCAGTTTTATACAACAGTATTTTATAAAACAGTGAATAGCTTACTTTCTTGCACAAAGATTAATAAAGTGATGAATTTTTAGTAAATATTCCCCATACTGTAAATAAATTCTATCATTAAATATTTCCCACAATTACACAGGGAAAACTTGGAGCCCAAGTTGTTAGGGTTAGTCATGACATGAACCAATTGAGCATCTGACCTGAACACTACACTACACATGAGTTTTAATTTAAGCTATCAAGGCAGGCATATGTGGTGGGGCATAAGGAATTTAATTTGATATGTCGTATGATGTATTATAGTTCATGCCTGTTTTAGACTTTTAATTAATTAATTAAATTCGCAATAGATAGATAAAATTGAATTGTATGAAACTAACCTTGAGTTTGAGCAGTTCCACATCACCCTCTAGAGCCAGTTTCAGGCGTTTCCAGTCAAATTTAGCATTCTTTCTGTAGACATCCAGGGGGCCGCTCGGTAGATCCGGGACGAAACTCAGGTCATCCATGCTAGAACACAAACAAATTCCTGTTACACTTACGAAGCGACACAACGATTTTTATTAGACCGGATGACTAAACCTTTAAAAGGAGATCATTAAATTTCCCTCCTAGAATTTTAATTCATTCAATAAACGGAGTACGGAGTAGTAACATTGAGCCCTCACCTTGGTAATGAATAGTAGTAGTAGAAAAACGGCGCGCGGAATTATGTACACACTGGGACACTACACGTTCGGCACAAGACTAATAATTTGTAAGGTTTAGGTTTTGGAGAAGGGGAAATCGGCTGATAACGCGAAGGCGGCTGAGCTCACGTTGTTTTATTGGGTAGATCCTCCGCGAAAACACGTCATAATAGCTCATGAGATGAGGCGAAGGCCGGGCGGGCGCGGCGATCAAGCTACTTTTGATTACAGTGCTGCCAACTCTGCCAGTCGGAAATGACTGCATCTGCTTCCTCAAAGATTGAAGAGACAAAAGCACAATCATGGTACCTATATAATCATTATATTTATATATACATAGGTACTCCGGTTTTTTGGACCATGAGACACAATAAACGAGATTATGACTTTCCTTGGTCTTCCTGTCTGATTGAGAAAAATAAAGCAAATTTAGAGATTTGTATATACTTACACTGATTTAATTAGCAAAAAGTTGAGTGTTAATAGTGATAGACCGCGAATGCTGTAAGCACCACAGTGAGACTTCATCTTATTGTGAGATAAATGACTTAAATAATGTACCTACATAATATGGATACTCTATCACGTGCGTGTAATTATATTACCTACCATAAAAAAATGACGATAACGCATGAATAAAACGTTTCACAAAGTAATTTTCAATAAAAAGTCAACCATTTTCTATGAATTCTTAATATTATTAATAAACTAACTTCGCGGTGATGTTATTTTTTGAGCATTTTATGGTAATATTACAGACGTTATTCCAAAAATCCGACATAAAGGCTAGGACAGTGGATTAACATCTCTACGACCCTTGCCCAGGCTACCCTTAAGAGAAATACACATTGTTAGTCCTATATAAAATATAATTAGAATAGCCCTGGTACCCATAATAGGTGCAATTACAGTACATAACTCTAGTAAACAAACTCTAAACTAGGTTTTTTTTTAAACCTGTGCTGCCTGGCTTGACGAAACATAAATTGGTTACGTTATGAAGCGATCTCACAGTTTGCGATATATGTGAATTAATATGACAAAAATGTAACTCTTACTAAGTTATATTATGCGATGAAAGAATTATGCTGGAAACATTTTTATAAAAACTTCAAGTCAACTGTCAAATCAGAACTGAATTCTCTGTCAGTTTGTCAAAGTCAATGTCTGAGACGACTGTTGCACGGTAATGTTATCTATACAGTATTCTGTCTTCATACAAACGGCCGGAACACGAGTCATAACTGTCACCTCAGGTGAAGGCGGGATCGTGGTAGGTACAACCAGTCGGGGATGCGCCGCGCGCCGCAGCGCAGTGACGAACGAACTTTTTTGTATGAAACTATTTTTTATCTAATTTGAATGTTTTTTTTTGTTTGACAGAATTGTCATTACGAATGATAAGTTATTGATTTTTCTTTTCAATAGGTAAAAAATGTTGTAAGCAGTAAGCGTGCAACTTGAGATTTTTTTATTTAAATAAGGTACCTACTTTAGTTTTATATTCAGATTAGAAATAAATAATAAAACGTAAATAAAACAAATATTAAAGGGGGGCTTCGATACAACAAACGTGTTTTTTTGCTGATTTTATAGATAATGGTACGAAACCCTTCGTGCGCGAGTCGGACTCGCACTTGGCCGGTTTTATTATCATTTATTTCATATTTATTAAAATATATAATCACAAAACTAGAAAGAAATTCAAATAGGTAGGTACCTAGATGAAATTAAAATACTGCAGGCGGGCAGCCCTATCGCGTGCTTTTGTTTTGTTTTGGTAGGTAGTTTTTTCAAGGACATGGCCGAGTTACAATACTGTATAGATAACATTACCGTGACTGTTGCATTGCGACATCTAGCGTATTTTTCAGGAAGTTTAAATCTGCACAATCTTGCGTACTATTTATTCAATTAACGTTTTTGCAACATCGGTACTAGATGTCGCTATAAAGTTTATAGATCTACACCACTAGATGTCACTAGAAAAAGAAAAAATAATAAATCGTGTGACAAGGATCGACTATCTTGAGACGTGAACATCAGAAAGAGATGAAGTTATTTACAACTACATGCATGGAATACCTCTACATTGATAAAACTGTGTTTACTCCGCAGACGTAGAGAACAAGAAAAGAGAAGTTGTAAAACAACAAACTGCTCGTTGTCGTTTCGTTCGTTCGGTCGGTTCGCTTCGTACTTCGTTCGTTCGTAGGTTGCTTTTCTATCAGACGTAAAATGGACGGGCGGTCGGTGTGTCGTGGCGTGCGCGAGAGCTCCGCGTGTTCGTTTTAATATCGATGTTGTTGTGTTACAAATTTGTTTAAATTTGACGTGTACGAATACTCGGTGTTTACGCGAATTTACGACTGCTTTGGTGTTTCGTGTCCTAGAATGTGGATTAGTGCATGTGTTTTTTATGACGTTTGCGCTCACTTGCAGTGATTTTGCTGATAGCTCACTACACCGGTGGGTGCGGGCGTGATAAACTACGTGTTCGTTTTTGAAAAAAAGCGAAATTCGCTAGTGTTGGTGTTTGCACCATGCTGTGGATGGTGACATAGTGAACGTTGCATGACCCTGACCTCTGACAACATGTCTGGGCGATCTGGCAGTGATTGCAGGAAATTTGCACCGAACATATTCAATAAGAGCAAGTGCACCAATTGCTTCAGGCAAAAGGAGGAGCACAGCGCCGAGGCTTTGGAGTCTAATCGGGTACGTGCCTTCTACCTTCAAATGTTTTTACGGAGTTTTTTCTATCGAGTTGAATCGAAATAATACCTTCTATTCGCTTCAATGTAGGTGTGTGTTTACATGTGTACATGTGGGTAGTTCAGTCATGCATGCTTGAGAAGTGTTGATCTAACGGATTCATTGAGATATTGTATTATAATTCTGTTGTTCGTTTCGTACTTAATAAGGTAGGTAGGTAATAGTAAACGGTATTATAATAATGATCAATCTAATTAAGGTTATTATCAAATTACCTAAATACGTACCTAGATAAGTACCTACCTATACCTACAATTCGTAGATAGTAACCTGAGTAGCTAACCAACATTGTTAGGTTGCCTAATCGTAAGTCATTATAATTCCAAACAGTTTGTAGGCTGTAGATAGGCAGGCTTGTTGATTTTATCTGCCCTTCGTTCAAATGAACCTTTACGCTTAGGTCTACCTACTGGACTTACAAATTCCTTGTCAACCTTCAAACACAATAACATGGTAGGTACCTACCAAGATCGGTTCCTACATTACCTACCGTCGTCGTGTCAAAACCATACTTTTAAGGTTTTAATTTCCCACAAATCAAAACTCAAGAAGGCAGGGTAAAAGCACCGAACATCGTACACCCATTTGCCCTTTGCGGACTCGTACAAGCACCTACCAAATAAAATTATAATAATGTCTATAAATTGGAGAAATTCAACAACATTTTCTTAATACTTATTTTCGCAAAACGACCACATATAAAACTTAAAACAAGACAGGTTAGAGCAAAGGCCTAATGTTAAAATCTAACACGCTATTGCGTAAAGTAAACGGGTAACCTAAAAGTGCCTCATGATTTGAGGACAAACAAAGCATCACGCTCCGCTTTACTTATCGTTAATACTATTGAGTTTCCAGACAGCAAAAAATACCTGTCAATTATCTACACAAAACATCCGAGTATGGAAAACCACTAAACCCAGACAATGTCAAGTCCAAGGCTGTTCGGACGCACGAGCAAAAATACCTTTATCTCGATTCTCAAGGTTAGAAGCATTAAATATCGTACTCGTTGATAAGTTTAATTTACCGTGCATAAGTAATAGCCGTAAACTTATGTCATTACGTAGTCACCATCATCCGCGACCTACTGACTAAAACCTCTAGGGTGTTCCTTCCTTCACAACTGAGACCATGAAAACAGTTCTCGCTTACATCAACAGTCTCATCTGCTATTGCCTTTATAGGCTCATTTCTAAGGTTCCCTAATCACTCAGGTGCCTTACAGCACTGACTTTGCTGAGCATTATTATGCTTACTACTCGCTATGTTGCTTCGCTACGTACGGTGGTCCTGCGGCAGCTTCGCCGTTCCTATTTTGCGATATTATTTATTAGGCATCGTGCGATAGTAAGGTTTTTTGTTATAGTGCTAACCCGCACTCTGGGTATCTCTAAGAAATGACCATCTAGGATCGTTTTATTTTCGACTTTACCATGCGAATCCGCACCTATTGCGCAATGTTGTATCATTGGGCATGCACAAGAAATTAATTAGATATTCAATCATCATCATCAAATCAGCCTAGGATGACTCACTCCTGGGTATGAGGAGAAAGGCCTTTCGGTTCTTCCCATGGAAATCTAAAAAGTGCCTTTTATTTTGATTTCTGTGGTTCTTCCTTACTTCATTATATAATACCTGTTGCAATAAGAATTGACTAATCTTGATGTTTCTTTAACCGTTACAGCACGTGTCTAAATATTTTGAGCTGAAAAATCCATTGTTTCTATCCATTGTTATCTGTTAATCACCCTTCAGGTTCACAATCAGACAAAAAACTTCTCCTCATGGAGTATATATCAAAGCTACCAATAGCTACAATAGACTCACACGCAACTAAATAGACACCTTTATTTGCTTGTGTAACTATCGGAGAAAGTTGCCGCTTATTAGGCAAATGTCTACTGATGACTTGACAATTCGACATCGCATGCCCATGCGCTTTAGAAATCGCATCCGGCGTGTTGGCTCCTATTTTATCGATCGAGGTGTTTTTGAAGTAATCTGCTTACTTGATTGGATATTGTTGGGGGCCTTTGTCGCGTATAGCTTTCATTTGATTATTCTTGACGTTGAGTCCTCTTTACTTACCGAGTTAGCCTGTTCAATTGCGAGGAGTGAAAGGAGAAAAGACAAGCCGTTGCTCAGCTTTGGAGCATTGATGGTAGTCAAAGGGCAATGCTATTATATTCATGTGCCAAACTACCCGGAGCAAGTTAAGAATCATCGGTACGATCAGTACCGCAACTGATGGATGATTTTATAAATTTATTAATGTAATTTCGCTTTATTTTGTGCGATTCCTCCATTCGTTCTCCATCTTAAACTGGGTGAAACCTGGTTCCATTTACCAAACCACTTACCAAAGGCCCTGACAATACACTCATGACCATGAGCAATAACATGAGTTAAAGTGAAAATAATTTAGCTTTTCCCGCTTTCTCGTTACGTTGGGTTTGTGGGTCGACATGTGTATTTGTTTTACAAAATTAACGTTTTGCATGAACAGGTTCTTTAATGTCTCCGAGTGGTGGCGCCAGGACCACACTTTTGCGGTTAATGCGTAAGCGCAGTGCGCAAATGCTGCTTTAAAGTACTCTGACATACTTTTGTCTTTGAACATGTCACGATTAGAAGACATTTCAAGATTTTCTAGTAGCTTTTAGCATTTTCCTGTGATAGAGCTATAAAATACCCGGTGTAGTGCGGGCAGGGCATAACTACTGTTAGTTGTATTAAGTGCCTTTTAGGTCGATGATAGACTGTGGACAAGCTCAGGTCAAGAGATAAACGTCCATCAGTGACAATGCGTTGGGTGAGGCATAGCCGTCGTCAGGTATCGCCCAGAAAGTAGAACAAAAAGATTGATGCGAAAGGCCTATGAGGATAGCAATATCCTTAGGCGGTGCAGAAATGTAAAGTTAATTATTTTCACCCAATCCATTACCGAGATGTCTAAAATTTCACAAGTACATGTATTCCCATCTTACTCAGTCCTAACCTACCTGTGTTGCAATGCAACAGCTTTACTGCTCAATTAAACACTAAACCAATTCGAGTGTACCTGCTAATTCCAAACGTAAAATGTCGAGTGGCCCTAAACACATCATAAATCCAACAAACCACTGTCATGTCAATATTTGTACAGATTGAAACAACCGATTCAAAGACGGAGGGACCCCTAAAAGGATTCAAAATAGTGAAATTAAAAAAGAAAATAGGATCTTGCTTCTTGACCGACTTAAGTGGAGCCGTTCCGTTGTGACCTTTAGTTGTCTGTTAATCTCTGACTGTGGATCAGCTCTGCTTGGTTGGTAAACTTGTAGTGTAGCATAAAAAGGAGTGCGTGAGGAATGCGCCGCGGCCAGGTGCAACGGCCGCCCGGCCCGCCCCCGACCGGCATTTTTGTGAACAACACACCTAATGTGTGAGCCCGAAAACGAGACTTGGCGCCAATCAATTCTAAATAAACAGCTCGTGTTGTAATCAATCTGACCAACTACATATTCGATGGCAATATATGTTCCTTGTCCTTGCTGCTTCTGCTCCAATGTCTTCAAACTGTGCATGTGATGTACGTGGGTAGATAGATCTCTGAAATTTCGTTAGAGAGGCAGCTAATTTATATCGAAATCCGATTGAGGGCTCACACTACCCAGAGTTCTTGCCTCGTCACTAATCCCCCATTGAATCAGCAAATCGATATGTGCCTAAATTCAAATGGTGAGACCGTTATCCGCACAATAGTTAACAGCAGTAAATAACATTATTATGTAGGTCGAGAAGCGACAGGGCAGTAAACAGAACAATTGGTCTGACATTAGCACCTACTTGACAAATGCGCGCGAGATGGATAACAAGAGTCTTCGGACCGGTTAAATTAGCAAGGTTTATTATGAAGAATTCCTTTTCAACAGTTGTAATTGGTCTAAAAGAAACGTTATGATTTCTTGTGGACCTATTACCGCTCCTTATGTAGGTAAATAACGATGCCAAGATGAATTTAGTAGGGATGCTGTTGTCCCTGTTGGTAATTATGCTATGCTGGAGCTGAACGCATACTTTTTAAGTCGAATGCACCAAGAAAGCTAGAGGAATACGTTACTACAATATATCGACCTTAAAATTACCAGTCAATACAGGAGATGGTCGTAAATTATGTAGACCTGGTTTTCTTGTAGGGTAAACTCCCTGATCAGAGGTTCAGTTACTTGCAGTTAATAACATATACGTCCAATTTTAACCTAAGGTACCTTTTTAAAATAAGAGTGGGTTGAACCTAATTTATCGTCCGGAATCTTCCTTATACAAAGAGCACACACACTCGCAAGCAAGGAAGAAACACCTCCCAAGAAAATTGTATATAAATACTTAAAAATTATAAGAAATGTCAAAAAATAGTTCGGCTCAGTTTCACCGAACTATTTTAAACTATGTTTATCTAATAAAGATGGCGCTTTGAGTTTGGGCCATTCACATTAAAATGGCATTCTTCCGCGAAAGACGAAAAAATCTCCTCTTAGGTGCTCTTGAGTGCTGGGGTCAAAAAATGCAGCATTTTTTTACCCCAGCGCGATAAGGAGCCAGTTATTTTTGAGACATTTAAATACCAACCAATAGCTTCATACGACATCTTAAAGGTGGGTGGAGAGTCCAGTTCCAGTGGATAAACGAGATCCAACCCATTGGATCTAAGCATTATTTATGTGACATAAAAACATGTTTACTCTGTCACATACGCTTAGATTAACCTGACAGGTGCAGCGGGAACTGGTTCCTCTAAGAATTTGATATGTGACATCGGCCCGTAGACAGAGTGGCTCGTAAACTTTAATTCGAGGCATAAATAAGGTTTACATGTAATGTAATGCTATAGAAGCGTGTCTGTTATACTTCCACAAAGATATCTGTGAGTGAACTAAGGAGCGTCACGTCGTCGCTCTAATCGTTCCGGTCATACCAACTCTTCAATAACCTGTTGCGATAGACGTGACAGCAAAGAAACCAAAAACAAGAGCCTGATAGTTGAGTCTTGTTAAATTTTCGGCTTTCTCACAGATATCTTAGTAGACCTGTAATGGTATATAAGCATATTATAGAGTGTGAATAAAGGATAGGGAATTTGTCTATGGTCTTGCTTGATGAGGCTATAAACTGGATGGTCTTGAATAAAAATGCTTTATTTGGCTACCTTTTGTCCAGGGGCATAATAGGATAATTTTATGGAGGATTATGTACCATCAATCAACAAGTAAGGCATAAAAGGAGCGTTGGATTGTAGTGTCTGTGAATGAATCTTGATTTATATACTCGTAACTACAGGCTTAGCTACGACCGCTTTAACAAAATTCTATGTTTTTCAACGCGGGCCGTTATGGAGGCATTTACCCTAAAATTTCGAGTGTTTCAGTCTTCGATATTATATCTAGATCATTTGAAATGCCCAATTTTTATAGTAAGTAATTAGGAAGACTTCAAAAACCACGAATACCAAGCAAATAAGATAGCTAAAACAAATGTTAGCTCGCATGCGTTTTTTATGCTAACAATAGATTATAATTACGCTAAAGTACATAGATAAAACTGATAATGGTAGATACGTCGTATGTATGACGTAATCACGGTCTGTTATCTTTTCTCTACATTTTGTTGGCGATTAATATTCCTTGATTTTACAAGATAAGATAAAGTACACCGTTTTTATTAAATTTTATGTGCATTGACATGTTCACAAAGTTCTCTTGTTTGCCGAGACCGAGACCAAGAGCAAATGAAAACCCCAATGTATATACCCCCTATTTGCAATCTATACATAATCTACTATCGATTTTAAAATCAACTTATAGCTCAAAAATAAGAGTTAGACGTGCGAACGTGGCGAGCACTAAATAAAACCGGCCAAGTGGGAGTCGGACTCGCGCACGAAGGGTTCCGCATCATTATTTATAAAAATGGCATAAAAATCACGTTTGTTGTATGGGAGCCCCCTTAAATATTTATTTTATTCTGTTTTTTAGTATTTGCGGCAACAGAAATACATCATTCTGTGAAAATTTCAACTGTCTAACTATCACGGTTCATGAGATACAGCCTGTTGACAGACGGACAGACGGACAGCGAAGTCTTAGTAATAGGGTCCCGTTTTTACCCTTTGGGTACGGAACCCTAAAAACAAGTTGCGCAGGGCTGGGATAGTGTTGATATTTTTTTTTGCTTTAATCACAAATTTAGTAGTGAAGTGACTTGACTAGAGGCCATGAACACAATATTTAGCATGACATAATACTGAATGCTGGGTAAAAGCATGAGCGAGCCGCGACCAAAATAATGAACATCGCAGAGCCAATGTAAACCAAAACAATTTCGGATGATATCGTGAGATAATCCACACAAGGCATGGTTGATACGAATGAGTCATGCTTGGATAAGATGGCATGTCTTTATGCGACCCACTTAGATAAACTCCATGGCATTCCGGTGGTCGGGTTACGGGGTATTCGCCCTAATGGCAGTTCGCATTGTTATGGTGGTACCACTGAGATATCCGAGAAGTTGAAAATGGAACCTCAGATGGAACTCAGTTGCTATTGGTTGGTGTCATAACAACAGCTACTGGTCCGTAAATACCAAGTTCACAGATTTTTTATGGGTTGTTCCCACGGATCCGAAATAATAATGCTGGTCAACCCACACAGCATCGTTTAGCCCCAAGCTAAGCAGAGCTTGTGTTATGGGTACTAGATAACTGATATAGGTAGCTACTTAAAATACCCTTTATTCCATCCAGTCCTACCAGTAGTTCGATAGTCGAACTGTTTGGATGTTTTTTTTCCAAATTGTTATACTGACGGATCGAACTATTTGGAAACATGGATTTTATTCCAAATAGATTTACTAACTCCGAAGTACAGTCATCGATTTACAACGTGCAAAGATGTCGCATCAGCTGGCCAAAAGTGGAAAAACTAAATTGTGTCTGCTTTATTTTTTTTGGGCATATTTTCCACGAACTGCTTCAGAACAATAATAAACAACACAAACACTTTACGTAAATCATACAAAATTATTAAATTACCAAGGTTATATTTGTAATATTGTAATAATATTTATAATCATGATATAGACTCATTTTTAACAAAGAAAATTACAATCAATTTATAGAACTAAATTTAAACTAGTATTTACTATTGAAACAATCGAGCTAACTGCAGACTGTTGCACACAATCTACAGGTAGCTCAACTGATCCATATAAATACCAATCGCGCGCGTCCCCAAGACGCTGGCTGCATTGCCTCGCTGTATGGCAATGCTGATGCGCTGCGCCAGATACTCACCAGCTCTCGGGGTCACGATAGTTACATAGATAGTTTTTTTATTGTATTACATAGAAAAATAGCCAGAACACCCGGAACAAATATTTTCACATTGTACTGCTATAATGCTGTGTGGATAATCCACACAGCATTATAATCTAGTTCAAGGTAGGTTATCTTGGCTGGTGAGCCAGATATAGTCAGCTATCGAATTGAAAAAGAAATATTCTGGGCTCAGGGCGGCGATTAAGATATTACGTAGATAAACGCAAACAGACTGATAAGGTAATTTTTATAGAAAGGTAATTGCCTAGGTTACAATGTTGCTGACTCGTCTGTCTTATCTAGTTCTGAAGCTAAAGGCCTGAGTGCTAAGCGAACAGGAATACAACGATCACGATAGTAAATGAGGGTAGTTTTAAATAGTTATAGTCTAATAGCATTATCGAGCTTAAATCCTCAGAGTTACAATTAATTTCCCCATTTGTATTCAGAATCCAGCTGATAGCGGCAAAATAAAGCGCCCTTAATTAAAACATTTAAAACAATTTGTTTCATTTTGTGCGCAGCCGCAGAAATCAATATGGCGGCGGGGATTTGCATACGTGCTTTTAATTGCAAGTTTTCTGTTTTTTTTCTAGTTCGTGTGGTGATAACGTCTCGTTCTTGTTGTAAATGGGAATACGTACACTGCATACCTTCACAGTTTTCGTATTATTAGGGTTCCATAACCATAGGGGGCTATTGCCGACGGAGCCCTAGCAAAACCCTAGTTATTATTATATACCTAAGCGTCTGTCTTGTCTGTCAGCAAAGTGTCATCACAAACGTAAGAGGACACAAATTAGGTACATTTTCACAATGCTTACTTCTATTGCCGTTATAACAAAATAATAAAAATAAAGCAAGAACCGTGATTTTTCGGCTTTTTTGTACGAAAAGTTCGGAACCCTTCGAGTGCGAGTCCGACTCGAAGATGATCTGTTTTTATGATGTTTTTTGAATATTTATTTGTCAATTGGAGACGCAGCTGGTTCGATGCGCTGGCGCAGCTCGCGGGGTACCGTTAGTGGCCGATGGGTAACCAATAAAATACTAGTTGATCGTGTATGGTAATAATGTAATAGCGTGTTAAGCATGACCACTGAAATTAGCCGTAAACGAACGATCTTTTCGAAAATCTGAATTATCAAGATTAATTTTTGACCTCTGTCAACAGTTGTTGACAGTTTCAACGGTTTCCCCACTGCATGCGATATTTCCTCAGACAAACCTTCATTATTGCCCTACTCCACTCAGACACACTGGATAATCCATTGATGGAATAGTATTTATTATATCGAAGGCTGACAAAAATCTGCTCCGTCTCCCAAAATCTAAATATGTAGGTACGTCTTATACCAACTTCGTTGTTTTTCTTATACATTTTTAAGTGCTTCTACGGCCTGTAAAATAATAATTCCAGGCAATTCTGAAAATTCATGACGGTGGTTAGTAATCTATAGTCCCTGGTAGCTAAATGTATAACGTAGTGGTTTTAATCTCTTTGGCTAAATGATGTAAACAAGGTAAAAAACTCAAGTTATTGTTGCCATAACATGTCAATTGCGAACCAAAGAGAATACTCATGGCGCAAAGCTAACTAAAATCACGGTTAAGTGAAGTCGAATGAGACTGGCTGGAACAAGCTCCAGCCTCCTTGGTTCCACCATTACATCTGCAGGTCAGCAGTTAAATACTCCTTTCTTAATCCTCTTTACTTCGATACCATCTGTGACCGCCAGGACCTTTGCAGTTATTATAAATTATGGCTTTTTGTTTGCTACAAACTGGCTACAAAGGATGATCGATACGATACTATACTATTCCTTACAAGTCCTAAGCCAAACAACTCCCAAATCTTTACCTTATAGAGCTCAAAATCCCCTTAACCTTTAAGAACAGTCTAGTAAACTTATTATTTTGGTAAAGTAAATCTAAATTTGAGAAGAATAGGGTTTGAAGTACAATAACAGCAGTTGTTAGTTTGTTTTTTACGCACTGGGATTATGATGGATCGGCTGCGAGTTCGCAGTGCGTGGGTTAGGTTGTGTGCTGTGCGGGTATGCTAATTCCTAGCGTACCTACGCTTGCCTTGTTCATTGTTGGATGTTGCGACAACTTGGTATTAACTACTTTGGGAATTCAGCCCGACGTAGACGAGAAATCATCTTGAACAGCGTGCGAGTCAACCGAGCCGAAGAAATGCTTTAAAAAACTTTCTGATCCATAGTGTTTTGATTTTGAGGGTGATTTTCGAGTTCATAGTCACGGATTGTGTTCCACTCTCGGAATCAAAATTAAATATTTTGGTAAGTACTTCATATAATTTGTTTTGGAAGAGCGAGATTCCCAAAAATTTGTACTTAGGTATTTTAAGGGCTTCTCAAACACTGATACACTATTGTTCATAAAGATAAAGTAATAAATATTTTTGTATTTTGTAGGCACTGTTGTATAACTCAATGGTTGTAGGTAAGTACTGAGTTTACCTACGCGAAGATACAAGTTGTTGTGACGCATTACCTACCAGTGGAAGAAAAAATGTTATTCCTAACGCCTCACGTATGGATATTCATCGTCTCACGAGAATGCGTGCAAAACATTTCTTCATGTATGTACACAGGTAATTAATTTTCGCAAACATGGGACCGAATTATCAATACAAAATACATGTTTATTGTATACAATCATCCGTCACCAACCGTTTCTTGTTATGATACAACACCTCAAACACAGCAACATCCGTCGTAGTACGAAAGGAGTTTACTAAACAATGTAAAACAAACATCAACACAGAATGCCAGTCGATGCACCAATATCAATATCAATGGACAATTGTAAATTGTAATACACATTTCTTCACACAAGTGAAACAAGTACGCAAGCATTGAGCAGCACAATAGTTGATCGTGTTACCTACGTGCTTCATGGAACAGGTAGGTTTCAGAAGTGTTAGTGGTTAATTGTGAATAAACCATCCATTGTCGTTTTGATGAAGTTTTATATAGCCTTAATGGCTTTGAAATTAGAACATAGTAATAAGGACTTAGAAGGCATCGATTTGAAACAAGCATTCGTCCGAATCGGAAAGGTTTCATACCATCACATACTACGTTATGGTAAAATCATCAGTACTTTTTCTCATTCTATCTGCCTTTCATCAACCGAAAATCAGGGAATATTAGCTATTGATTAAAGTTATGAGAGGTGTAAGGTAATTTTAAGCTGTGTTTTGAGTTTGTCACGCACCCTTTTGTTTGCCTATGCTTTTGCGATCAGAGGTGAGCCGCAAGAATATTTTATAATAATTCATCGTACGTATCGGATGAATAGGCTACTTGACTACTGGGAAATAATTCTAACGTATTCTCTAATAAAATAATGCAAAATGTAATTAATATTTGTTCAAGGCCAGTCGTATTAGTTATGAAAACTTATTTTAAAGTTTGAATAAAATAATGCCGTGCCAAAACGATAATCTCTGTCATGGCTCCCGTTTTCCAAGCTATGACGTCACCCCGGCCTACCACACCTAACAAGAAGAACTCATTGACACTGTAACCTATAAAAGTGTGATGTCACTTGCGATTCAACCAAACACAGCATTTTCGATCACGTGATCATATATAAAAAAATGTGTAATTTTAATCCCGTTTTTTTACTTAAAAAAGGCATATTGTTGATAAAAATCACCTGATTACGCTTTGTTACGTTGTCACTGACAAGGATGAAAACAATTTGGAACTTATTTTTAATGTAGTCAAATAGCCTATTTAGAACTATTTTAGGTGAATAAAAGTTCTGTGAATAAAAGAGTTTGAGCTTAGAATGTTTCGAACTCTTTGGTTTGAATTCGATTCCTTGAACTCGGATAGATCTTCGTTCATAAAACAGCATTCAGTAGGTAAACAGGTGAAGCAATAGCGGAAACGTTGCGTGCTGTTTCCGGATCGGATATTCATTCCTCGATAATGATTTCTTGTAGATTTCTTGCTCCATATACGGAGTTCACGCGCATTCGTAATCTTGAGCGATTCTTTGAATCGCATTTAAAGTCCATACGCACTACCGATTAAAACTGCCGCGGTCACTGCTTTTATACTTTTGATTTGACTGACTAAAGGTCTACTAGGACTAAAGGTAAAGATGTTGCAATATTTGCAACTGCACACTCATTGATGAGCAGTGCCTTGCAGAGACTAAGGTCCAAAGTCTCGAACAACGCCACAAGGCCTCTTGTCTCTCAATCTTTTATTTCATGCATTTCAGAGAATGCTCACAGGAACTACATGACTTCATTCCACCATCCCCCTTCCACTCTAGGACAAGCAGACGCACAGCGCATTACAACCGTACTAAGCGGTTTTTCTCCACCTTCGAATAAAATTACAACTAAAACATAAAATAACAACTTCAGTTGAATTTTACTTAGAAATAACAATATGACGTTGCTGTAACAAGGGCGCTTCGCCAACTGTGCTAACACGGCCCGACAGGGGCAATTCGGCAAATTCTGTACTCAGATGGACTGAGTCAAGTCAATGTACCCATTGAACATTTTCAAGGCTAATTGACTATAAGTGGGTTAAGAACACCGTGTATGCTGTTATTGTAACTAAAACAACGAAGGTTTTATTTCTCGATGTGTGTGTTTGTATATTTGTCTTGGTCCTTGTAAGGTGTAAAAGAATAAAAATCAGATAACGCAAAATACAAGAGATACAATACAAAATCATAGGTTCTCTTTTAGCAGGCGAATCATTCATCTCTCATTGAATATCATTTTGAATTGCATTCTAGTGTGACAAGTGGAGTTAGAATATAGTTCTGTGTCTACTAGTTTCATATTTAAATAAATACAAATGTACAGATCTATATACAAGATAATACAAGATGTTTTTTGGGCAAAAAAAAAAGAAAACGTTGCTCTGATTTGTATCTGTCTAACTTTTAAAGGAGTACCTAACGGCTACAATACATGACTGGCTTTCGAAGCTCGATATTACAGGGCTATGGCGAACGTCTTATGATTTTGCAACGTGTAATAAACTGTAGTCTTATAAAATTCTCTTTTACGATATTCCAGGCATCTTTAATCAAGATTAACTTTGACAAGTTAACGGTTAAAAAGGGTCATATAAATTGTTTTACTGTACCGAAACGTTATTTTAACGACACCCATTAAAATACGATTTTAAACGTTTGTGCTTGTTCGTTAATTAATGTGGATATTTTCTTCTTTTTCAGGTAAGCGAGGACAGAGTTTATTTACTGATTGTATCCGTAACTTTAAATAAACACCGATAAGAAGCATACCATAGACGTACAGAGATAAAATGTTGCCAGGTCATGCCAGGTAAGTTTTCCCTAATTACCAAGACTACACCAAGAAAGAATGGAAGAAAACAACATTTGTTTAGCTTAAGGAACACACTTTAAATTTTAAATCAACTAATACTTACACTGCCCTGCATTGTGATAATGCAAGTGGCGGTGTATGTACGCTCAAACCTGGACGAGTTCACGGCGACACCCACACGTACGGGACGCGGAAGTACGCAGGCAAGCCTGCTACTATCGCCGGCTCTCTCACGAAGTCATCAAAGCTAACCCATGTTATGGGTACGGCAGTGTACAATAAACTGCCAGACTCGGTCACAGCTGATGGCAGTCTACAATGCTTTAAAATAAGATACGAAACGTTATCTTTTCGAGCAGAACTTCTATTCAGTGAACGAACTACTGGGACAGTGATTTTATAATTTACTGGATTTCAATTTTTAGGGTTCCGTACCCAAAGGGTAAAAACGGGACCCTATTAGGTACTAAGACTTCGCTGTTTGTCTGTTCGTCTGTCACCAGGCTGTATCTCATTAACCGTGATAGTTAGACCGTTAAAATTTTCACAGATGATGTATTTCTGTTGCCGCTACAACAACAAATACTAAAAAACAGAATAAAATAAATATTTAAGGGTTTGTTGTATGGGAGCCCCATACAGCCCCTAAAAAGCTGTCAAATCCGTATTGACAAAGGACGTTTACTATGTCACGGCCGTCATTAATACATTATTTATTAAGTACCTAAGTCTATAGCTGTCAAAAAATATACACCTGCAATATTTATCTGCTTCACGTGCTTTCTTCAAAATATTTTTAGGAGGCATCTGACCGACTAGTTGTCAAGTTGGTCTGTTAGTTTTGTATTAATTTCTGGATCTGTCAGCTGATAGAATCGTGGTGTTAGTGTAACAGTAATCTTAGTTCCGTTATGTTTATCTGACGTCCGCCCCCGCTGAACTTGTCGGATTATGCTCTCCAGCATCAGGATGTTTAAACAATCATGCAGTTTTGATTACCAAAGTAGCCACTAGTATTTGCTATCTGCTTCTCTCTCATGCCCTGGCCATGGTTTCATTATCAAAATCATTCTTTTTTTCACTGTTAAGACCTTCGTTGGATCCCAATCCCACTGATAGACGACCTCTGTGGCGCGGTGGGCGATGGTCTGCCTGCGACGCAGGAGGTTGCGAGTTCGATTCCCGCCTCGGGACAAATGTGTGTACGATCTGCAGACATTTGTTCAGGGTGCTCTGGTCGTTTTTATATATAATAAAAAAATATCTATCTATGTATTGTATTATATTATGTATATCAGTTATCTAGTACCCATAACTCAAGCTCTGCACCTTGGGGTTAGATAATGCTGTGTGAATTGTCCAGCATTACTTATTTATTATTTATTTATTAGTTAGTGACGATGTGGCGGAAAATGTATTACACAGGTCTAAAAGACACCTTATTCACTCTTGTCTTGAAAAAAACTCAGGTTGAAGCTGGCCGGGAAAAAAGCAGGCAGCGAGTTCCACTCCATAAATGATAAACGTGGAGAACGTAGTTATTTCTATTTAGTTATAAACTTTTCTGCATTATAGCATAGCAATCTGATTTTCTTTAGTTCCTTAGAATACAAATTTTATGGATAAGATAAACAAACCAAACATTTCTTTCGAGTTTTTCAGCTGTCAAAAAAGTTACCAGTACTTGCTCAAAAAATACCATCGTTTATTTATGGCCGAACCAGGCGAGTATGGGAATCGCACATTGAATTTCATGTCCAGAGATTCAATAAATAAACATTATTCTTTTCGGGAACGCCGAAAACAGAACCATCTTAAATCTTGCGAGATATACATTACACTTGAAGTATAAGTTCTTGCGAGTTATGACTTAGCTCAACCTAGCCAGTGCTGTAAACTGGACTGAGTTACTGACACTTCATACTGTTGTTGGTGTCTTATGGCTTAACTGTTTCTAAATAAACTTGTACTTTATCTCATACACGTACATAATACATAGCGGTATAAAAAAACCCGACGATAACGTAACGATAACTTATGTTACTAAGTAAATATATAAGTAATTAACTGTTAAATATAACGATAGTCTAGTCGCTTCCGCTGTCGTTAAACTACGCAAGTATGCAAGTAAAGATACTAGAAAATAATTGGTCCCGTCAATTATAAACGGAATATCAGTTCAAGCTCAATGGTTTCCATTTTTTGGTTATACACACTATCCTATGCGGTACAGTTACTACCCTCGTTTACTCCTGCCCTTAGGTCATGCGTACGCGCATCCGATGACAGCACCATCCCAAAACGGGAGGACTTACTGCCGTTACCACTTACCACATCGTAAATATTCATGCATTATTACTCAATCATCGAACGGCCTGTGTTTACTCGGGTCCCGTTTTGAAAAACGATAGCGTTTTTCTGCAATTGTCTTGTCATGTATGAATCATGTATGACCGTGCCGGGTAAAGTGCTGATGGTTTTATGACACAGTCTGAGAGATCTGGTTCTACGATGGAACAATATTCGTATCTACCAGAGAATCGCCCCTTTTTGTCGAGACAAGAGTTCATATTTACATTGCACACCGTAAAGGTAGGAATACATTGACTCACATATATATAACAACACCTGTACCTACATGTATTTCATGCAATAAACTATACTTTACTTTATTCTACAGCCAAGCATGTTCTCTGTTATTGCCAATATCCATGTTTATAAAAAAATGTACTCCACCGCCAGTAAGTCAGCTGAGTGAACCTATCTATTCACTCAGCTTTTATTTACACGTGGTCATAAACGAAATAAAACACAAGGCCATTGTAATACCCTCTGAGAATCCCTCTGATATTATAAAGCGGAAAGTTTTTGAAATGTGTATTTTAATTTGTTACTTATGATTTCTTAAACTCAGCGGGGCAATGCAGCTAGCATCTTAGGCACGCTTCCAACTGGTATTGATATGGATCAGTTGAGCTACTTGTAAATTGTTTGCAACAGTCTGCAGTTAGCTCAAATGTTTCAAGCAAATACTAGTTTTAATTTAATTCTATTATTTGATTGTAATTTTCTCTTATACTATTGAACAGATCAAGCCTGCGCGAACGAAACCGCAGGCTTAAGGTCGTTTCTAATTAATAATACGCTATGCTAGACAGCAACGACCCTAACATAAACAGAAAGGATAAAGGCAATATGTTATTTTCCCAGCACAAAACGTCATAAATCAACGCTTATCAAATGTCACTGTCAAAGCAGTGTTTCCCGCGTAAAGTAATACCGTGTAACGGGCCGGCCGTCACAGTGACCCGCAGCATCCAGTCACGGAGAGCGCAGGTGCACCTTCACTTTCGACCAATGTCTTGTCTTCTTAGTTCTATTGCTTATAGGTTAACTCATTTCGACTATTTCCGATTGTGTGTTTACTTCTTCTTTTTGCCTCTTTTGATGATGCATCATTACTTCTTTTGAAATTCTTGTTTGAGTGATCTCTCTTTAAAATGACTTTCCTTATTGATCTATCAAATACAAGGAATTTATATAGGTACTAATTCCTTGATCAAATATGCTTGTTTTTGACAACGATCTGAAATATAAATCTGGTAATTTTTATGAAACATTTTTTCAATCATCTCATGCTGTTGCCATAGATCTTCAAATTCCATTACGGAATAAAAAGTTCATTAATCTAGAACGTCTTTTAATGTCCCGTAAGCTCTGGGTTAATTAAAACCATAATTTTACCCCACTTCGTGTTTCGTGAGACCGCATAGGCTGAGAAAATTAAACCTCTGTCGAGTTGCCCTTCTTTTAATCCAGGTTAATAAATCCGATGATATATTCGATGATAAAACTCCAATTTTTGAAAATAATCAGCTAATGATGAGGTCTGTTAACGAAAACAGACCGATCGTTATGGTTTTATGGGTGGTTTTTAATTGACGGGCTTACAAAGTGTGTCAGGTTGTATGGAATATCAGGCAGTTTATGGTTTCGTGTTTTCACTGCGAATTAACAGTTATTCACATCAAACACCCGTTTCATTAGTTTATGGTTCTGTAATCTATTTAATTGTTAAGGTATAAGTAGGTACGATTTTTTTTTTCTCGTTATAAAAATACCACTCGCACGCACTTATTCAACGTTATTTCTCCGCTGATCCGTTCACAAATGACAGTTTACAAGAACTAAACGGCGTTGGTTTCACACAGTTTGATCCTAATCCAGTTCTTCTCTTTTATCTAAACTAGGTACCCATTCCTTTTTTAGGGTTCCGTACCCAAAGGATAAAAACGGGACCCTATTACTAAGACTTCGCTGTCCGTCTGTCACCAGCCTGTATCTCATGCACCGTGATAGTTAGAAAATTGAAATTTTCACAGATGATTTATTTCTGTTGCCGCTATAACAACAAATAAAATAAAAACAGAATAAAATAAATATTTAAGGGGGCTCTCTTACAACAAACGTGTTTTTTTGCCATTTTTATAGATAATGGTACGGAACCCTTCGTGCGCGAGTCCGACTAGCACTTGGCCGGTTTTATTTTTCTTAGAAGCAATCTCTTTCATCGTAATCATCATCTGCAGCAATCCATATTCGCCCACGGCTGGTATAGGTCTCCAATCTCTTGTGCCACTCCGGACTGATGTTTCGATATCGATCTTTTTATCTAGAGAGTACCTCATACAATATTTCGAGTATGTATGTATGTATTTTCAAATTGCAATAATTCCTAAGCACCCCTGCACCAGCCCTGTCAGTGCGCATCTGCACCTGCGCGCGCATCTTTATTTAGCCGTCGCAACTCCGGTCGTTGACCGCCGACCTGCTTACCGAAATATACTCCCGCGCACGTGCCAGATCGAGCTTGTCAAACTTCATCGCGATAGTAAGTATAATGCTGGTTTTTTTCGCTATGTTTCCTCAAACTGACTTACCTAGTTATTCTGGACTGGTTACGACACCGACATAACAGTATGGATTCTGTCGAACATCTTCTTTTTCATCAACCGCTTCACCTTGTAAATGTCACTTAACCTATGTCATTTCATAGTCATCAACCTTTATGCACTGCTGGTCTTATGATTCTTGGTTTAAATACCTCCGGGCTGGTCAAAAAGGTCTCCTTATAATTTTCACATTATACGACCAAGACGCCCAATAAATTGCAAAATGTCTCAGTAATTTATCCCTTTATTTTTATCCCCCAAGAATGAGGAACTAAGGACAATGAGACGTACTAAAGCGACTATAAGATGACCTTTAATTTACGTACCCTATCAACTTTATTTTGCCTTGCATCGTTAAATGATTCTTAGGTATTCGAGACTTTTATGATGTCCCATTCCTTGAAGATGGAATTAAAACGTCCTCATTTGGCCGAGACTGCATAAAACCACATAAAACTTTATTAAACTGTGTAACACGATACAAACGCTCGCTGAAGCTGTTTTGTCATATTGACATTGACAGGACAAAACGCGGTAATCTGATATTACGATATCGGTATCGATAAATTGATATTCAACGTAATGCACTGAGGTCTAGAAAAAACAAAATGGTGGTGATTTGCCTTTGTCAGGCTTTGTTCAAACCGGCTCAAATTCTTTCGTAATCCGAATTTGAATTACGATATTGGATGACCAATATGACCATGGACAATGATATTCATGTAATGCTATCGGATATCTGTAATTACGACCGTGATCTCACTTTTCGTAATTGAAGTGAAGAGAATCAAAAAGCACTTTATTTCCTACTAAGAGTTATTTGTTTTTTAGAAGTCTATACCTACTCTTAAACTCGTAACTTTACTGTGCACAGGTCTTTTCCAGGTCTCGCCATTTCATTTGTTCCGGTGATATAACCCTCCCGTGCCGGCTGATACGGTATAGGTAAACTTTTTGACTTTTCATAAGTGCTTGCAAATAAAAAGTACCTATTAATAAATAATATAATAATAATGCTGGACAATTCACACATCATTATCTAGCCCCAAGCTAAGCAGAGCTTGTGTTATGGGTACAAGATAACTGATATACATAATATAATACAATACATAGATAGATATTTTTTATTATGCATAGAAAACGACCAGAACACCCCAGCACCGTCGAGCTGTAATTGGGTAATCCATTGACCACCTAAACACTGTCGGTCCTAGTTCTTCCTTTCGTTACTAAGATCCTGAGATGTAAAGCCCCGAGTTAGATGTTGTCAATAATTGAAACACTTCGAAATAAACCAACAAATCTAAGCTCTCTAGACTGCAGACAGATCGATACTGGAACTCTCCGGACGTTTTGTTCTGTCTGGGTGGATACTTGGGATATAAATAAGATTGAAAGCACTTATTCAGTTGCTTTATTCATTCACATGAGTTTGGTTTAGTGTTTTAGCATCACTTTGGTGATCGGAGAGTCTGATCTCGTATCTACATAATAGTCTATGAGAGCGCCACCCAAAAATTTAATAATAGTCAGCCATTTTTGTTGTCTTCTATGTAAGACTTCAAAATACAGCCATCCATTTCAACCGCCATTTTTACTATAGACTAAATAATAGATTCAGGCGTTACTTTGCGGAAATCCATTGCAAAATATAAGGATGAAAAAATACCTATCAAACCAAGACGTCTTGCTTTGATAGGTATTTTTTCATTTTGTAGTTGGCGTCGTTTTCTTCTACAACGCGGACTACATTTTGTTAGAACTTATCGGAGAAGGTTTTTTCGCGGAATTGTTACTAAATATTTTCATCCTTATATTTTACTAAAGACTATTTTGACCTTGATTGGCAGACATTCCATTCCGATAAAAGAAGTTATTTCTTGAACATTTTCGCCCTTCATTGTTATGACCGGCACGATTTACGATTTTCCATTCCTAACCTATCCAATGATTAGCTTCAGCATAAAGCTAAAACCACACATGGTTTCAAAGTTTACGGTCGTTCCTGGTACAGCTTGCTCACTGGTTCTTAGAATAGCGCTGTTAATTGCAAACAGCCATATGGCACGGATGCAGGGCTACCAGTCGCCTTCCAAGACTTGTTGGAGGTGGTCAGGTTCTACCAAAGGAGATTTCATAGCTTTCATGAATTAAAAAATTACACTTCGACCGCCTGAGGCGTACTTAAGCTTCTTTACGTAGGCTGCTACCATTTGTAAGTACCTAATTGCGTAAGTGCCGTCTTGTTTTTCCAAAACTTTTAGCGAAATAGTAGCTAGCGTAGCTAATATTATAAATGTGAAAGTTTGGATTGATGGATGTTTGTTACTCAATCACGCCAGAACGGCTGAACGGATCTGGATGAAATTTGGCACAGCGATAGATTTTAGTCTGGAATAGCACCTGGGCTACTTTTTATCCAGGTAAAATGTATGGTTCCTATGGGATAGATTTGTTTTAATTCATCTATACTAATAATAATATGACATTGTAAAGAGGAAAGATTTGTTTGTTTGTAATGAATAGGCTCCGAAACTACTGGACCAATTAAAAAAATTATTTCACTATTAGAACGCCTACCTTTCAGGGAGTGACATAGGCATATATTTTATCCCGAAATTCCCACGGGAACGGGAACTTCGCCGGTGTAGCCGCAAAACGTTGCTAGTAATTTATAATTTTAATGAACTTTGAACTACTGTGCTTCGAATAGCGCCAACCCTAGTTTTGACAACTTCCAGCGCTAAAAATAAGGCTGTCAACACACGAATCTAAATCTTTCGGCACTACGATACCTACCGAGATAACGAAACCTGGTGGTATATCAGATTTAACTAGACTTGTTGGCACTTGAGATTGGAGACGATAGCTTTTTCAAGCTGTTGTTGGTGTGTTGGTAAGTTATGCATAATTTAATTTATGTTTATTATTTCTTGTTACACTTTTTTCTCGAATAAGTACATAGGGATATCTAAAAAGTATAATAACTGTACAGAAAAGTATCAAACTAACAATCCCTCGATTAGGAAACAATAAAATAAAATGGTGGGTACTTTATCTCCTAAAGCAGGGCAACCCAACAATTCTCGATATCGCCCACCGATTTCCCTAAATCACCTGATCGCTAACAAGATCAAAAGCCCACCGCGTAGAAAGTTGCCAGTACCAGCTTATCTCCTCAAATTAGGGTAAAATAAACAATGGAACAATCTATTACATCAACCCCTAACTGTTCTCTTACCGTAATTGGTAGTGGTAATTGGTATACCATTGTTTGTAAGAATGCGGCTTCGGAGTTCGGCCTTGGAGGGTGGGAGCAGGAAACGGAATATTGGTGGTAGGTACGACCTGCGTACGTACTTATAGAGTAGAATTGAGTATGACGTCATCTCTTAATATGCTGCCCTGCTCAGCTCAGTTGGAATCGGATGTGAGCTAGCATGAGTGATGACGTCTTTCTGACGACATTTGTGGCGTAGCGGGCGAAGGGCCACCTGCGACGCAGGAGGATTCAATTTCCGAATCGGGACAAATATTTGTTTGATCTGCAGATATTTATTTAAGGTGTTTTCTGTGTTTTAATTAGAAATCGTATAATCGCATGCTTAATTTAATTAGTTACCTAAAGTTAATTTATTTTCGGCTGACAAATTATGGAAGCGGCTTCCTAGGATACTTATATTAAAAATGAAATCCCGGGATTCCGGGATTGCAAAATGGATGTATTCCCTATTCGAGTATGTGTTGTGGGTATTAGATGAGATGACTGACATACATACAATACAAATAATATATAGATAGATTATATTCTGTTCACTTCGGCTTCAAAATTAACAAAGGGGTTACCTGTCATCATCATCAGCCTATGTAAGTCCACTGCTGGACATAGGACTCCCCTATTTAATGAGCACCATAGCGTCCTGTCTTCAGCTTGCCACATCCAGCATCTGCCTGCAGTCTTTCGCCAATCATCATCCCAGGCGGAGGGCGTAACTATTTGACCCTCGTAATTTGTCGGGTATATCCGGGTAAGTACCGGTTTTTCTGACGTACCTGGTCACTTGTAAGTCAAAATAGCTCTGTAAAACGCGTAATTTATGCAAATGTGGGGAGTGTACCATAAACCCTTACAATCACCTCGTAAAAATTCATTTAGACCACGATAAATACAATGTAATATCAATCTTTGCAATAATCATAAAGATTGCTACACACGATGGTAAGTAGTTAACTAGATCAGATGCTACACTTACGCCAGAATAGCTATAAAAGATCCCTCTACTATTTAGCCCGAATTACTTGCATCGATCGTCTGAAATTGTCCTAATTTTAAGGCTCATGCAGTTCCTCTATTTGCTTCGGATGTATAAACCTAGGTTAAGATTAATCTTCCAATTTCAAAAATAACTTGGAAACTCTTTGGTCATTTCTAAATAGTGAATCGAATTTCGAATGTTAATCGATTTGAAACAAGAAGGTTATAAAACTTCAACCTCTTCGAAACGACATAGAGGGCATAAAGTGGTGCGAGTGTTGACGAGCTCCATTTACCGATGGGCACTCATTTCACACGTGGTTTCATTGGCGTACGGTCTCGATACAGACTGCTGCCTTTATCGGCCAGACGGAACAATATTAATTTGATTTGCTCACTGCTTTCGAGCAACCATACATGGCTGCCAATCCAATTAATGAGGGGCGCAAACTAGTTGTTATGTTACAACAGTTTTAACTTACTGTTGCGTATTTTTTAGACATCCAAAATAAAAATGTGGGTGATTAATAATAGCGAATTCTCGAAGAATATAATAAAAATTCGGCAAAAATCAATTTGCATCGGACTGCAAACCTCTGCTCTTGTGTAAAAAAGGACTGAACAGTTATTTGAAGAAAATTACAATAAGAACTGAATACAATAATTACAACCTTCGATAAAAGTAAAAAAGGTTTTTTACTTTATCGAAGATTACAACTAATATTTACACTTAAATCTATTTTCTAAAAATGTAATTAAATAAATAATTTGAATTTTGAATGATGGCCACTATTTGTAGCATCGTCAGAGGGAGGTCTATGTTCAGCAATATACTTAATATAGGCTGATAATATGAAATGAAATCATTTGAAAATGGTAGAAAAGTCGGTGCACCTAATAATGACAAATCCATGACAACTGTGACGGCCTCATGGAAAACATAAAATACACATCCTGTCATAAAACGTTAACCTAACTGATTTGATTACAATTCATTGTCCATTGCATCCTAATTCGTCTAACGAACGTTATTGCCGGAATGTAGGAAACAAGCCGATCTGTAGGAAGAAATGCCTGTCCCTATAGAGAGCGAACGGTAATTAATAGAAGGTCGCTCGCCCGTTATGCGCGGGCGCATCTCGACATATATAGCCAGCGGCGTCCGGCACGCCCGATATAGAGCTCGCCATAGTGCAGTGGGTGCAGTAACTCAGTTTAGAGGAAGAGTAGGTACCTATACTTAAGTATATATGCAAGGAGTTCCTGGCCTGGTATACCAGGGGGAATAATGCACAATGCACTCTTAAGCGAGACGTCGTCAGTGCGTGTGTGAATTGTGACGTAGGCAGAGTATGATAACCAGAGCTTTGTCATACCGACAGACGAATCATAAGGTTACAAAGAAAGTAATCGAAATGTCTTACATTTCGAGTTCTTTCGACTTGCTTTTGGAAGGCGTCAATTACCTATAATAAACTAATAATGATAATGTAGTTCTGATTTTACGTAATAGTGTACGAATTTTAGGAATCACACCTAAAACATGAGTCTAAAATGATCTGCAAGATGATGCTTTGTTAGAGGTGATGGATGCACTAACTGTAGTCTGTCTAGTTGAGTATCCGGTTATGCATTCTTAGTAAGCATTCTTAAGTATATAAAGGATGAATTATCATATACCTTAAAGAGGGTCTTATCAAGGAATAATACTAATTGTAAACTAGTTAAGTACAGAAATAAATATTAGGTTTTTATTTTTTTTGTTTACCAACAGACAGAGATTTAAAAAAAATTATAACTTTATGCGCATCTGCCATTTTGTTGCAAGAAGCTGAGCTACTGCATTTGATGTACTATGGTGCGCTCACGTCCAGTGCAGGCGTGTCCAATAAATTCACTCTAGGAGAGTTTAGTTTTTGTAAGAGATTGATGGATGAAAAACTATGTTTATTTACTCTGGTTTTCAGCTGTCAGTCACAATGGCGGCGTAATTATACCTACCTAATTGTCGAGTCGTTATTATTTTTACGACAAAATGTTATCCCTGGAACTTATTTTGTCTTGCGATTATCTTAACTCTGCGTTTTTTGTAGTTGCATCATATTTGGTCTTAGGAAAAAATCGTTAGTAATCAATCAATCATGAGTTGTTCTCGGTTTGTAGAACAAATCTATTGTAATTGATACGTCTTTGTGTTGTAAGTACAAACACACGATAGCAATGCAATTTATCGATACGATTATATCGATACCTGTTGCTGAGAAAGGTCGAGATGGGTAGATACTAGATTCTTAGATAGCATCGGCAAACTATCGACCACTTTCGACTATCGATAGTCGATAGTGTCGACACGGCACTGTCCTCACACTACCGTTACGTCAGCGACTGTTAATTAGTGATGTAATGTGCAAATGAATGTCTATCGATAAATCGATTTTGGTATCGTCGTTATTTGTTGTTTGTGAAACTACAGTTTGAGTCATACAACTACAAATACATCACTTTATTTGGATCAAACCAGTTTTTGTGGTTGAAATGGAATACATTTACTCTATCATCCAATCCGATAGTTCTATCTGCGTCTCTGTTGAATTGAGATACCTTATCAAGGATTTGACCCCCATTCCAGCCATGTCCTCCGACTAATTGATCCACTTGCCAATGTCCATAGCATCGAGAAGCCATCGCCTATCACGACACGTAATCAGGACTGGGACCACTAGCCCCGTTGGCTGTCAGTAGTATACCACAGATTAAAGAACATGCTGCTCGGAATTTTAACTGGCATTTAGTGAATGCTGTAACTAGTTATGTAACTGTATGTGGATGCTACTATGTACGTGCCAAAGAACGCTGATATGCGGAAGATTTGAAACAAGAAGCTAATTTTAAATACAGTTAGGAATCCCAGCTCGTAAGGGTAAATGACATTCTAATTTTGAATCCTCCAAAGTAGAGGATGGTTTTATGAGTGAAGAACCTGTAGCTGTTCCAACGCTCTCGCTGTCGCGCCGCAGCCAGGCGCGACCCGTTGGGACTGCTAGATCCACATGAACGTCGTTAGCAATGAAAACAAAATAATAAAACCGGCCAAGTGCGAGTCGGACTCGCGCACGAAGGGTTCCGTACCATTATCTATAAAATAATAAAACCGGCCAAGTGCGAGTCGGACTCGCGCAGAAAGGGTTCCGTACCATTATCTAAAAAACGGCAAAAAATCACGTTTCTAAATCTCAAATATTTATTTTATTCTGTTTTTTAGTATTTGTTGTTATATGTTAGGTTAGCCCGTTTTTACCCTTTGGGTACGGAACCCTAAAAATGTACCTACACCTACGAAACCGAAAAAAAATATTGAAGTTGTATCAATTTAAATACCCTCTACAAAAGGTGAAATGGCGCCACTGGGTTTAAAACGTTAGCTCGTAGTCGAAAGCCTATTACTCAAACTCTGCTACAGAGCCTGACAAAATAAATGGTTGCAAATAATTATATATATTCGACCTTGTTGGTAACTTATGTCTGTTTCGGTCATGCGTCCGGGTCTCCGGAGCCCCAGTGGCACAAAAACCTAATTATATATGAATATTCATTATAAAAAATACTAATTTATTGATGTGGAATATTCATAAACTCTCATTTATTAATCGTAAACATTAAAAGCTCATCTTTATACCGTTTGATGATGTTTACCTAACAGTTCCGACTGCTGACCGTAAGCCATTGCCACCCAAACAGAAAAATTAAATATTTTGTTTTCCTATCTTGGTAGAGTGCGTCTTCCATTGAGCCTTTCTGTCTAAGTTTATTAAATTGTTTAAGTTGTAGACGTTTTTATTAGTTTCCTTAGACAATAGATTCGGTATCATTTTACCATCATTTGAGTAGGTACCTACGCACAAAATAGAAGTGGTGTTTCAATATTACAGTACATATACGGGGTAAAGTATGTCCAATACGTGTTTTAAAATTTATTTTATAACGTTACAGTATTTTATTACTAAAGAAAATACAATAATAATTACAACTAATATTTACACTTAAATCTTAATACGTGTTTTTATTTTATATTTGGTCCTAGGAGTTAAATTCTTCGCATTGTTGCTTTTACATTTCCAACGTGTCAAAGTGCAGGTGCGGGAAAGCGGCGCGTGCGACGCTCGTGACCATAAAATGGCGACGCGGTGGTCCTCGCCGTGTCCTCTCTGTTTATGGTCGATTTACATAGGCCCATCAATTTGTTATTCAGCACTAGGAAATACGTTAAATCTGACTTAGGTTTTGGGTTATATCTTGACGTTTAATGTCATAAAATTTGTTGTTGCTTTTATTTTATCAATTTTATCTAAATATTTAAAATTTTAAACTAGGTGGCAAGACAACTGTACTAGAAAGTATTATTCATTTTTGATTAATTCATATTTAAATTTGACCATTGCTTTAGTTAGATAAAAGTCACAGTCAGCCAAATAAAGCCTTTAGAGCGTAGCTCAAGGGTGTAACCTTGGTCCTTTATTATTCTTACTCACCGCCTGAGGCGTTATTTCGCACAATCATCTACAAATCACCAGTCATCATCGGTGTTTACTTATAATTTCACTTATTTTCACGGCCGCTTGCTTGCCCTCCCTTCACGGTACGATAACTCGCGGCAAGGTGCTAAATGCATCCTTGTGATCATATGCATGACTGTTTATCCACGCTTTTAGGTTAGCGGTGGCAGTATATCACAGACGTTTTGCGATCTCCTCATTTTGTTTTAATAATTGCCTATACCAAGTTCTATAAAATATCCTGCCAGATTTTTCTTTGATAGAGTTTTTTTTTATATTTTATAATCGATATAGGTATATCGAAAAAAAACTCTATCGAAGGTTCTTTTGACCACAATCTCACCTATGATGAGGATGGAAAGTGAAGATGTGGCAGACGATGTATCACAAAGGCCTAGAAGATAGTGATACCCATTCACTCTTGTCTTGAAGAGACCCAGGTTGAAATTGACCGAAAAAACAGTAGCAGCAGCGTGTTCCAAACCCCAGCGGCAAAAGTTGAGTAAAAGCAGAATATTTACTACTTACTTGCTGATTTTCTGTACATCGTATTTGTTATCTTAGGAACCCATGGTTTCTTCCACACGTGCAGATGAATAATGAATATGTATTTGTTAAAATAAATAACACCTCGCCATGCAAACATTCAAGAGGGAAGTCTTCAGAAAACGCATACCAGCTTACTAGTCCTTTTGTATATGTACTAGCTTTTTTTAGTTTTTCTTTGATTTGTTTATTTACGAGTAAGAATCTTCATTCTATGCAATATCGTGATTATTGTGCCATTCACATGATCGAACTCTACTCGTCTTCTTTCATTTAGCATTTAAACTTATTACTTTAATTGTAATATATTGTCTCAGTTGTAACATATTATTATGTTAATTCAGAATTATCTCTCTTTCTCGTTTAAGGACTGTGCCACCCTCTCTGTCTCTCTTCAGTTAATCCTCTGTAGACGTTACTATTTGTTCGATTTATTCAATAGTCTTGGAATCGAAATGGGACTCGATTTCTACTCAAGGTCAGGCTTTGTGACCTTTGCACTCTGGACTGGGTGAAAATAGCTTTCAATACACCTACTTACCCTGTCTTGTTCAAACAGGCTGCATTGAGTGAGAAGACACTTTATACGAAATTTACTTCTTTATTGTAAGATATATTTTTGTTTACGACGATATGTTTGGAATTCACTACTAAAGACGAAATTAAGACTCTTTAAAACAAAAATTGAGCCACGAGGACCCTAAGTTCAGCTTAGTGTATCGGCAGTATTTATTTCAGCACTAGAATTTTTGAAAATATAAATATAAACCTTATGATGAAGCTCTCAAATAATGAAAACGCCGACATGAGAATGACATTTTTTTGCAAAAAAGCTTAGCTTTGCATTTTTACTTAACACAGGTATAAGTACGTACAGGGACAAAAAGAACAAATAACATAGTATAGTTGTTCAGCTGTGTTGCCGTGTATACGAGTTAATAGATTTCTAAGTAAACCCGTGGCTTTTCAACTTTCTGCAACATGTAGGAACAATACAAAAACTGGCAAGACATAAACTTTTGTAGAGCTTTTGCCAGTAGAAAATGTCTATGAAACTGATTCTCTGGATGTCAACACGTTGAATAATCTAATGACTGACAAGTATTAATTGGGTAGTTTCCTAATGGGTTTGATACTCTGAGTACCTACACTTTGATGATAAAGTAACTGGGTAAAGATCAAATGCTCAAATTTCAGTCAGGTTCGGTTCTACGCAGATTTTCGCGTTAGCGATAACACGTTCCGTTTCTTTTGAAAAAATGATCATTGATGTTGATTGAGCTGGTAGATAAAAGTCAAAAAGTCAAAAGTCAATAACTTTATTTCTTTAGGCTTACAAAAAAGCACTTCGACAAGTCAAATTTTATACATAAACAACAACTTTATAAATAGTAAATCAAACAAAAAAAAATGTTATTGATTTTGTTCGCTTCAATTTTTTGTCCACTAGTGGAAGAAGCGAAAAATAAAATCCCTCATTATTTTAGTAGGTACTTACTTGCGCTTTGTGTCTACGAAACAGTGCTATTTTATTTATACAAATGTTTTGTGTAAATTTCCATGGGGTAATTTTATGGTTACTCTATGGTCTCTCGCTTTTAACCCTTTCCTCGCTCAAACCCAGCCATCCGTCAAACAAAGACAAAATACATACATGCTTGCAAACAGAAGTGCAAGTGCAAGAACAAACTCAGAAACAAAAGTTTGCGGTGCATTCAGCATACAAATGACGGGAAGCTTGCTTTTATGCGTTTGCGCAGGCGAAAGCGTAGAAAACACCTTTTATGCTGCGCAAGTAAACAATGATGAAGTGGTCTTGACACTTCGAATAGGCTTTCTGATTTTGTTTTTGCATGGCGCTGTTGTCTGTCTGCATTTGCCTTTTTACCTCGTTTGTCGTTTATGGTAGGTATAGTAATACACCTACTAAAAGAACTTGAGAACTTTGTTGCTTTAAGAGCTACTTTCTCGATGACCGCGTTTCGTATTTCAATAAACACTACTTAGTATGACAAGGTACTAAAGTTACATCTTAGGGCTGCAGCCGAACGGTGTATTACACTACTTGTAGGCAGATGAGTAATAACCTAACAATAAGCAAAGGGACAATCGTGTTGAAAATAACTAAGGCAGGTAAGTATACATCTATTTGATCCGTTGGGTTACTCTTTTTTTCAAATTGATAGAGCTCATTTGTTTTGCGATCACTCCACCTACGAGTAAAATCAATATATTTTTTCAGAGTCCGCCGCCACCGTTCTAATTTAAATCCAAAATAAAGCTTTTCCCACATTTTAAGCATGTGTTAATTGATTGAGTTTTTATTTTTTTACCGGTGCGATATTAAAAGCAGATAGATTGGGGCCAAACGGACTACATTATGAAGGTCAGACCACTAATTTATAATATCAGATCAAAACATTGATTATGCGCATATTTTTACCATAAAAATGCACCGACAAGACTGGACCAGAGTTTTACAGAAAACCGATCCTATATTGTGGGTAACGTTAAAAAAATCGTAGTTAAACTACTAAAACGTATAATTTTAAAAGCAATTATTTATTTAAATAGGAAGCTCTTTAAATTTCCTAACCTTCACAGTTTTAAATGACATTGAAATAAAGTTCATTTTCCCAAATGTGCTGTAAAGGACCATGGCCCCGATAGTACCTACTAAGTAATTACTACGAAAAAGGGACACAATACAAATTGCTGCAGGCTCCATCTATGGGCCGTAATACCGACATTACTCCAAGTTCCAATGACATGTCCACATCCATTGGAGTTGAAGTAACATTTTGTATTTTGCCATTTATGGATGCAACTGTACCTGACTGCGCGTAACAGATTAGCCACTTTTCCATTTTCCGGCTAGAAAACTTTTGAAACTTCAACTGAGAGGAACCTACTGCGTAAATTGAAATTTTACTTACTTGTACTACTTAGGTAGGTACCTACGTGTATTCTAATTTCAATTTTGTAAACATCGAATGCTATAAATATCTCTACTCTACAGTGAGACTGCAGAATGCAATACTCGAAATAAAAAAATATTTTGAAAATGGAAGGTTTGAATTGCGTTTAGTTTCCAGGGTAACCCTACGTCGTAATAAATTATCAAGGTTATGTGAACCGAAAAAATTTAACTACTTGTCTTACTTAGTCAATAGTGCTTGATTGATTTATCGATACCATCGGTTTGCAGCCCAATCGAATTACAATAAAAAGCTATCGATAAATATCAAGGACTTTGATGTTTTATAAAACAGATTCAAAACCTGATCCACGGCATTGCGATTCATTGCGACACGCATTGCTAAAGTCAAAGTTTACCGGCCAACCCATCGCCCTTATTGCTATGGTGGTAAAGTGCATAACGGAGAGATAAGTGAAGCCTAAAAGTAAATGTTAAAGTTACATGAATAGCGTAACTAACTTAGGCACAGCAGGATGAAATATTTTGAGAAGAGACCAAACTCTACCTCTTTTTGGAGGAGATCTATTCAGTTGTTTTGGTTGTCGTTTTTGACCAGAGCCAGCTCAAAAATAAGATTGACTTATTTATAATCCACCCGAGCAATAGGAAGGTATCTTATCTAGGTACTTATCTGTAATGAATAGCACAACGGCATACAAAATAACAGTCGGTTCGTTGACATAATTAAGCACCACACCACTACTCTACTTATGTAAGTATTTCAATTTTACAACTCAAAAACTTCATAACAACGGGTCTACGTAGTCTTCTAACACTCCTTAAATAAAAATTAAAAGTGTAATCTGGGGATGGCTCAATAGATTATGAAAATAGACAGTTGTTTAACGATTTATGTGAAAATTCACAACAAGCGTATCGGCGATCGTAATCGATGTCGAAATGTTTGTAAACGGTATCGATTCGATATCGGTCGAGTCATGGCGTCGCACTATTGTCGTAATCTAGGACAGTTTGTTTTTTATTTCGTTTTTATGTCTCCTTCCCGAGACTGGGAAATTTCTTAGATCAAAATTTTGTGGTTGGTACTTAGAAGGTAAACGTATTTTAGCATACTTAGTGAGGTGCATGTGTTTAATTTTGATTTACTTACCATAGACGGTTCTATGGTAAATAAATCAAAATAATACCAAAACATCTACTTGGACAAAAATACAAAAAAAAGTAATTAAAAATCGGTTCTGTATTTGCAGCTTTTACTATTTCTTATCGCCATAATCATCGATACTAGAACATTACTAGTGCACACAACCTGTCACCACTGATACGTGACCAGTGTTGCGACAACTATCGATAGGCAGTCGCAACGCAATATTATGTTCCTAGAATTTAGGTAGCGCAGCGGTACCACCTTTGGAATTTTTATTGCGTGCTGTAAATAAGTTTACTCGTATGTGTGAACTTTTTCGTGGTTTATGGTGAATCGACAAGGTTTATAGCGCAATGGCCGAACACGAGATGTGAATGACTTTGGACTGTTTTCGAAGTCTGTACATTACCAAGACCTAAATGAATCTTAAATAACAAAACTGAATGAAATCATTACACCCAGCTATCAGACCACATAGAGTCGCTTTTAAATAGAAATGTGTAATCTGGGGATGGCTCAATAGATTATGAAAATAAACAGTTGTTTAACTATAAATGTGAAAATTCACAACAAGCGTAAGTATCAGCGATCGTTATCGATGTCGAAACTCCTCACTTTACCTTCTCAGCTTTTAATAAGTGACATCTCATAAAGCCGTAACCTGTTGAAGCTACAAAACGGTAGGAACAAGTGGAAAAATCGTGATTTAGAAATCCGCGCGCAATATATTTAACGGTGCGACCAGTTCTAGGCGAACTGTGTAAAATTCCTTTTATTTGTCCCGCGATATGTAGGCCAATTCGTTTTTTATAATCCAAGACAGGTTTTCGATTGAAGACGATTAACTCGGCACCGTTGTGTTAATATTTTGTGTACGATTTTAATAGTTGTTGATATTATAGCGTTGCGACATAGTTACAAAGTTTAGTAAGATTTTTCCTGATACTTGTTGCTATAATTTTGATTTGCTTTTAATTTGTTTTTTTTTTATTGCAATCGACCAAACTTTTTTGAAAGACAGTAAAAGATGACCGGCCTCTTTGAGTTTTCGACAATAAAGTAGGTAAAACACGATTAAAACAACGATAATTGCAAGCCCTTGACCTTGTGGCGTTGTATTCGGCGGCAAAATGTAATTAAAGATTCAAGAGTGACTCGGTCTTGGACCTCGCTGTCCAAAAACGTAATTTCCTGTGATATTGATATCCTCTTTGGTAGGTTAACGAAGGTTTTTGGGTTGAACAAACTGTCGAACAGTTCGTGTAGTCTTTCACAGGTTTCTTTATTAAACATTGCAGAATGTCTGGATGGAAAATTATTACTTAAATAGGTAGGTACTTATTAACTAGGTAGGTACTTTTTTCTCGGATTTTTTTAGGGATATTCAGAAACCAATGCAGACAGAGCAACTTTAGTTGAAGAAACTGTGAACTTTTTAATATTTTTACTATTAACTTCTTCATAAACTGTGCCTTAAAGTTTAAGACGAAGTTTATACAATATAGTACACAAATTCTTTATTGTTGACCAGAAAATCACTTTACAAAGATACATTACATAAGATAAGTACAATGGGCAGCTTTATCGCTTAGAAGCGATCTCTTCCAGGCAACCTTTGTTTGGAAAGAATTATTAATTTATACCTATGGAGGTAAACAGTTAGTTGCGAGTTGCCTGTTGCCGCAAATAGTTGCTCTGTCCGCACAGCGCCTAATAGTCTACGTTCGCATGGTAACATCCCGTCATAGGTAGGTATGTAATTCATTCACATTTTCAAGTAAAATATCTGTCAGTTTCAGTGTCACGTGTCAGGTTTACAAAACAGTTTAATCGACAGTGTGTATTCTTACCGCGCTCGAGTTACTCTTGCCTCGATGTATTGATACGTGTAAGGTATCCCGCCGCCCTCACCTAGAAACTTGAGCTTTGGCTCCGTAATTAAAGGTGAGATTCATTTGATACCTTATTAAACGATGGCGTAGGGTTTTGTTTGATAACAACCTCAGGTAGACTTCATTTCTCTTCCCCATTCCAATCAGCAAACCAAAAAAAGCTCCAAACCTTGCTTCGTCATAGCGCTATGCTTGGGTAACGTTTATGCTATAGAAAAACGTCACTCAAGCTTAGATCGATGACTGAACAAGCTTTCATTATACGGGCCTATGTTTCCAGCACGCTTCATTTCGTCATTTCTGTATTTCTGAGTATTTATAAACTTCATTTAATTTCATTTTTATTCAATATATTTTCCCGCTCCATAACACGACTAAATCCAATGACTCTCTCTAATAGTTCGATGGTTTGTTGATTGTTAGTCCCTTTCCAAATCGTATTCAATGTAACAAATGACATTCAAATGTAAGGAGTTCATAACTAAACGAAATTAACCTCCTTGAGTGTGATTTAGAACTTTTTGGTTAAATTATATAAATCTGGTGTCGGTTCTATTTTGAAACTTGCCGATAGGTAAGTCAATGTTTTAGCAACTTTTAACGCAGTGGATTTTGAGCCCTCTCTGCGAGTCTACAGTGTTCAATATTCAATAACAATAAGCTAAACTGGTAGCCTTGCGCTTTTATAGACCTTAGAACGTTGATAAATAATTAATGGTTAGAAGTACCAATGAGTATGAAAAGCTCATGGGCAATAATAGAACTTAATTATTATTATTCTATGTATTGATTAAGTACCAATATATTAATGCGGACTTCCGGAGAAGGATAATGGGCCTGCGCAGTAATTAAGTATAATATATTCTAATGGAATGTTAATACTTTCAAGGTGCATAGACATAATTATTTTCTATTTCTGTTAAAATGATTTTAAATTGGTGGTAAAGCCCTGTAAGTTCGGATCTAACTCAACGCTAGGCATCAGATTTTCTGTGTTATCTTAATTGTGTATTCAGTTAAAGAAAACAATACTTAATGGTTTATGGTACTTTAGGTTTTTAATTTTGTAATAATAGGTCGGTAGGTACAGTCAACAGTAAAATTTCGGTCACAAAGATAGTAGTCAATTATTGTGAAAAACGCACTAGCTCCTTCGTAGCAACACAAACACGCTCTCGGAAAGTCTATGCTTAGCGGTAGGTACCTACCTTAAAAAAAATATTATTTAACTTAAAAAAATGAAAGATGTTTCCGGCTTGGCATAATGTGCAGATGTACCTAACCAGAGCTCTGTCCCTCGCACTAGGTCTCTGTAGAGCCTGTGCGGCGAGGTTGCAGTGGTTGGCTTTGGACTCTTTCAGCTTAAGAAGGAACCTACTTATTACCTCTACCTACTTCGAATTTTATCGAAGAAACCGTTGGAATTCTCCAAAATATTACACCTTCATACATACAAAAGCACTTAAGTGCTACCATATAATAAGCCGTATCGAACAAACATTAAAGCTCATATCCCCATCAGCCTTTGTGTCTTCAAATAACTGCTAATAAATAATTACGCTATTTGAATTCCAGTCCATAGTCCCGACACCTGAGTTATAAATACATGCAAATCGCACTTTACTACCGCACTGTAAAAACTTTATTGGACAAAGAAATAGGCCACCAGTGGGTATACTACACGTACCTTCACATTGCACAGCGTTTAACTAAACAGCAACTTAAAGTACATTTCAAATTCGAAGAACCACATCTATTTGGGATCATGATGCATGAGGAGCTGCACATGGACCATGTGAGTTTTGGGTTATGTATGAAAGTATTGGTTTAAATATCACATTCACTGATCAGTGTTCACTGCCCAGGCTTGGCGGTGTGACCCGTGAGGGCGCGCCGCGCCCCTGGCGGCGCATGCAGAGTTGCACGTGGACCACGTTAGTTCAGTGGATTTTCATGATTTTGGTCAACACTGATCTACTAGCTATCACCAGGTCTGGACAGGTGTCTTATCCAAATTGGTCAATTTGAGGCTAATCACTGTCTCCATCTCGAGAATTGCCAGTTGAGTATCTAAGTGCTTTCTATTGTGCATCAACCACACTTGTGTAGGTTGATAATCTGGACTACCATGGAAATCGCCGGGCACTGTAGCAAATGATGAAATGTAAACACGTTTTACAATCACTATAATTAATGATTTATTGAGCGAAATCGCTAAAGTACGAAGCCGATTATCTTTTATGAAGGAATCTGTTCAATCCGTCGTCAGAGGCATGTTATTGGCTGGTGGGTGGTACATTATCTACTTGGAATACCTCAGCATCTGACCTCTTCCCGGTCGTGTCCAGGAGGTAAGGAATAGACCGTGCACCTGTGTTTCTCACACACTTGTGCTTTACAATTATAAATGTCCTGCGCACATAGCTAGTCTTGAGACTGGCCCCGCGCTGTGGCCGAAATTCGAACAAGCCACTGGCTGACAGGGAGCTGTGCCATGATGTCTTTACTTCTATACAAACCACCACACAATACCATACAGCATTAATGATACCATTTTGTACTAAGAACGTATGTACAACAACTACGAAAAAGACAGAGCTGCGAAGCGTAACTGTCAGTTTGATGCCTGGCATTGTAAAAGTATCGCGAAACAGTTTCTCGTTTAATTTTCTTTTTCAAAATAGCACAGCGTACAAACATTTAGTACCTCAAGTTGTTGCCATGTTACCTTATTTGGGACCAAAAGCCCGCTAGCCGCACTCATAAAACACTTTCATTGTTGCACACTGTTACCGCAATCATAGCCCATTGAAACGGACACTCGAACCAATTCCAAACACAAAAACCGCTACAAAATGAAAACAACAAAAATATTTATATTAGGAACGTGACAGCGGTTTGATCAGGCTGCGCGTGCGATGAAAAAACTAGCAGATAATGACATAGTTACTATCTTTTCTGTGACACGGAGAGTAGTTGCCTTTATAGCTAGAACACGTGACTCACGTATGCGTGATAGAGTTCTGATTATTAACAGCAGAATACGAAGACTTTGCAAATGTGCAGAAGATATACCGCCACAAAACGTACAAATGTCGAGTACAAACGTTATAGATCGAGATGTTGAAACAAAACACAAAGTAAAAAATAAAGAGCACATACTCGATGTGGATAGGTGAGGAGATGAGAAAAATATAGGAAGGAATAGGAGCATTTCCATAAATTACCTGTTACAAACAGTCTCCGTGATATACATATATATATAGGGTGTATGTATAGATAGTATATTAAAGTATGGATGTACGTATAAATGTTGCAGTAGTTACTATAGCGGCTTTTAGTGAATGAACCAAAAGCGGACAGGTTTCTGATAGAACAAACTTAACGGGATTTCTTTTTGCGCGCGCCAAGACATGATTCTTATTGTACCTACGCATCTAAAATGTTTTTAATCTCATTTTAAATTGCTTTTTTTTCTTTACAGGTATGTTTTTTGAGAGGAGTGCCCGTCTTGAATGTATGTATGCTATGCTCCATTTAGTTTCAATGGTTCGCGCTGAAATTTGTGAGACCGTTACGTTTTTCAAAGTGGTACTTAATGTTAACAAAAGTAGGTAAAAATCGTGATTCCTGATGTGTGCAAAAAATATATTCGTTTGATTTTTTATGTAAAACAATCCGTAAGGTGGTGTGACGTATTTCTTTAATGGTCAAATGAATGAAGACGCCTTTGTCCGCCTGAACATTAAGGATCATAAAACGCATGACAGCACACACAATTTCTCCTTATACGACGTGCTCAAAATATAATGTAACAAGCTCAAATCTTGATTCCGGACGGTAAGTATACCTTTTATTTCCCAAAATCCTTCATCGACCAGTTAATGGGTTTTATGATTCCGTTATTCAAGAATATCGAAGTTCTGCGGTATGAACATCAAAGTTTTGCAATAAATAATAATGTATTCAATTCCATCAGAATACCTGACCAGTCATTACGGGAATGAGGAGCTAAAGGTATCCTACTAAAGAAACGACCAGTAAATACCTAAATTAAACGTCTGCCATAATGGACGTTATCTACAAGATGGCAATTTAGATACATACCGATGGACATCGAGACAAAGATGTAGAGAGTGGTGAAGTGACGGCTAGCTTTATTTTATACAAGGAGATGGAACAAGTCAATGGTTTAACTGATGCATCTACACAAACGGTTAGCTAGCTAAACAGGATGATCACCACACCAGAGACATGATCTCTTTCCTACAGCCATTTGCTTTTAGTAAACTCTTTCTTAGCTGCAAGATCACATTTTTATCTGTTATCCAGATCCAAAATATCAGATGGAAAAGAACCTGGCTCCTATTTGTCTCCAAAAGGGATCTAGACCCTTTAGATCTGTGTCCACCGCAGTTTCTGTACAAGTGCCTTATTTTAGCGGCTTACGGTACATCACGTGCCTTTGCTTGTCCCTAGATCCCTACAGGGTTTAATTCCCTGTAATGTCTCCACCTTTCAATCCTATGAGTTTTAGTAGTGGTTTTAAACGGAGTTTGAATGTTTCTCCATTCAAGCTCCTTACCATTCAGCAAAATGTTGCTCAGCAAAAAGTTTTGTCCATTATGCAGCTCCATATTAAACTCAAGCTTTGACCAATCTTTGAACAAAACTATGCTTAGCTCCAGGCTTCAAACGTGTTTAATTTTCTGTTCCATTACTATGCTTACCGTAGATTTATTTGGCCATGCATTCCATTAATTCATCCAGCCTTATGACATCTGGACCCTAGACATGTTGCATGTCGCTTGTCTAAAATAATTTCTACGTTGCAATTTGCATACTAATTCCTCGTGCCACATTTTATAATAAGCAATACTTAAATGCGATTTCGTTCCACATTCGTTTCGATCGGTGTCGTGTGTGAATCGAATAAATCAACCGATTGACAGCTAGGAAATCGATTCGTTCGTGATTGTATGCGCGCTCACATTCCGTAACCTTTTTTATGCGTTTGCCTATTTGTAAGGTGAGTAGAGTCAGAAGGGTAGAGTAGACGGGAATATAAGTAGAGCAGACTTCTTCAAATTCTGACTTCTTTCCCATTACGTCAATATCCTTAATACTAAAAACCATGACCACCATTGATACAAAGAAAATCACTACAGACACCGAATAGGCACCGAAGTAGTAATTTAATATTTGTGTGTTATGGGTTTTTCAAAAAGACCATAGCAGACGCGCGGCGTCTTTTTCTATGTATTGTATTCAAGTACATTAGTTATCTAGTATATAACACAAACTCTGCTTAGCTCGGGGCTAGATAATGCTGTGTGGACTGTCCAGCATAGTTTTTTTATTCAATCATAACATATCGTAATTTTAACCTAAGCCCATTTTCATGGTTTCGTTTCGAGTATCGTAAAAATATAAATCCGTCATTTTCGGGCTGATCATCTTGAGATGTATTAAAAAAATTGTGAGTTTTGTATAATCTGCCCGGAACGCAATAAAGTCGTAAATCAGCTCAAATCTAACGGGTCGTGACAGATGCGTCATTTGACAGGTAGCAGGCGCACCACGCACCAGGCGCCGCAGAAGCCAATGAGTCAGAGTCTTGTCGAAATCGTTTAGTTGGGCAATTTGCGAGCTTAGTTCAACCTGAGTGGCAAAATCAATCCTAATCTGAGTCTTTTAAGATGAGATACTTTCGAGCTCTTGCTTGTGTGCTTGTGTGTGTATGTGTACTGAGAAAAAACTCGCTGCTGTGTGTGCTTGGGAATTTCTTTACCTTACCTATCAAGTAGGTATACCTACGCATTGAACATCTCAATTGGAATCGTTTTGTAATCATTGTTTTTCTAGTATAAGCCATAGAATAATCTAATAGTAAATCGGGATTTGGGAGTCCAAAAGGTTTTCCTTTAGATATAGACAAAAAATAATTAGGCACCTATACGTCATTCCTAGCTTTTTATTTACTTATTTACAGAAAATTACAATATACAATACAATAATAATTACAACTAATATTTACACTTAAATCTATTTTCTAAAAATCTAAGCCGTCACCAGAAGGCAAAGTGCCCAGAATGCTGGCAGCATTGCCACGTTGAATGGCAATGCTAATTCGTTGACCGAAATAAAAGCCAGCATTCCGATCACCTGTGGACTTTATTAGGAGTTTTGTTAGATCTACCGATTCCTATTATCTATTTGGTACCTATACTAACTAGAAATTGATAAGAAAATTAGTAGCAAACATTGAAAAAAAAGTAGCAGTTAAGTAGTTAATTAATCTGTGGTTTCGTACGTAGAAACTTGTAATTAACTTGGAATGAAAATATTTTCCGTTTCCGTTGAATTGAGAAATCTTGCCGTACATAAAGCTTACGGTCCAAACTAAGTTTTCGCAACCGACAAAGTAAGGTCTTTAGCTCGCAAATTATCCAAAGCGCCGGAAATTTCGTGGTGAATTAGGGTTGAACCTCATCTATGCATTCATCGAGCGAATTTTAATGGCTGTCAGAAATACTTCCACAAGCGAGTTTATGGCTAACGATAGTTTCAAATATTTCAATATACCACTGGAAAGGTTTTCAGTGAACAGCAGAATCGGATTTTAACAGGACTCATATTTATCAAATCCATTTGATAACCGTGAATCGCTTGGCTACCGATAATTTCAATATACCACTACTGGATAGGTTTTCAGTGAACAGCAGAATCGGATTTTAACAGGACTCTTTTTAACCAAATCCATTTGATAACCGTGAATCGCTTTGAGGCGCCTGTACGAAAACCTAGCCAACCTAACCGGCACGTGGTGCACCCTGCTAGATAAGGAACTTGGCTCTGGTGAAAATATCAAACAACATTCATAACTTGATAACTCGTATACTGATGTAGTAGTTAACAATTATTTTCCATTACTTGACACTTGCAGATTTGTGTCTGACCTGGTCTGACCGGACCATATTGCCTATAAAGAATCATCATTTAATGACCTCTGTGGCGCGGTGGGCGAAATCTGCCTACGCAGGAGGTTGCAGGTTCGATTCCCGCCTCGGGACAAATGTGTGTACGATCTGCAGATATTTGTTCAGGGTGTTCTGGTCGTTTTCTATGTATAATAAAAAATATCTATCTATGTACCTATTGTTTTATATTATGTATATCAGGTATCGCTAAACATTCGACACATAGGACTGTAGGAGCTGATCTACCTTTAAAATTTGGAAAATGCTGTAACAGCCCGATGGATAGTCTGAAGTTCAACCAATCCGCAGTGCTTTGGTATAATTCTCTCGTGTGGGCTCAGCATAATTGCAGATCATAGTGAACGGCTGGTTACTGTGAGGAAACTGCATAAATGAATTTATCAGGTTTTTACTCGGTTATTTAATGAAGTTGTAGGTTGGGTCTGTGATTACTAGAGTTAACAGTACAATGTAGCGGGGCCAAGAAATATTATTTTGAGGACGTCACTTTTAAAGTCGTCACCATTCTTTTGTTATTGTAACATTGTAGGGGGGACACAGTCTACTATGTTACAAGGTTACTTTTTAGGTTTTCGTAGGTACCCGAAGGGTGAAAACGGGATCCTATTATTAAGCCTCCGTCTTCGGGTATCTCATGACCCGTTAAAGGTAGACAGTTGAAATTTCCACAGAATATGTATTTCTCTTGCCTTGCAACAAATAATAAAAATATTAAAATTAAAAGGGGCTCTTTTTTGTCTATTTTTGCACTACCTTTGTCGAGACTGTATCTCTTGAACCGTAATAGGAACACAGCTGAATTTTTTGACAGAGTGTAGAACACTAAACAACCAATTATCTCACTATCTCACTAATATTATAAACGTGAAAGTTTAGATGGATGGATGGATAGATAGATGGATGGATGTTTGTTCCTTTATCACGCCAGAACGGCTGAACGGATCTGAATGAAATTTGGCACAGAGATAGATTATAGTCTGGAATAGGACATAGGCTACTTTTTATCCCGGAATTCCCACGGGAACGGGAACTACGCGGGTAAAACCGCGAGGCGCTGCTAGTTAAAAATAAATTAAAGTTACTAATTAAGGGCTCCAATGTCCATACCAAGTTGAGTACCGATCACTGAAGTTAAGCAACGTCGGACGTCTTTTTAGGTTCAGTTTCAGTTATTCCGTGATCATGGCGCATGAAACGGTGCCGAAATATTATAAACTAAAAAAAAACAGATCATGGTAAATATCCCGTTGTTATTGACTAAACTAAGTTTAGTTAGCTTAGGTTAGCTCTGGTTTAAGTTTTTCATGATCTCATGATCAGCCGGCTTTAGTTTCTTTTTCGAAAACTTAATTAAATTATTTACGTTTCTTTACATGTTCTATAAATCAACTATAATCTATTTACGTTTAGTTCTGTTGACGCCTCTAATGCCATTTAATATCGTGGGTTTGATGATATTTTATTATTTTAGCGAAGATATTTGACAGGTTTTATCTACTTCTGTGCTTAGTGTGGGCTCAAATTGTCCACTAGTATAATTTATGTTTTGAAAGCTCGCTATAGTCTATAATTTAACAACCGTTTCAATAAACAAAGATTTTTGTTTTCTATAGCTTTCGCTTTTAGTGATTTATGGTTGACTTGATTATTTACTTACCTAAATAGAAAAAAATGCGGCGTTGATATTGGTCCCTGATTATATTATTATTATCAATTAATAATAATAATAAAATGTTTATATATTTATCTTCACAAAAGGTTTGTCCACTAGTAAGGTTACAGGATTATTACTTCGACAGGATAGTTTTAATCTTAATTACCCTTAATCTTTTAAACAGGCCAAAGACCACGACGGGGTTGATGAGCCAGGAATAAAAAAACAAAGTCAAAGGATTAGAATTTCCTAGTTGGCAACACTAGACGGCAGTTTCATCAAGCTTTGATTCCTGGAACGTAATAAAGTAGTGAGAGCCGAGTGGGAACCAATTTCATCCTATCTAAGCTGGTATCCCAGCGGGCAGTGTAATTTCCTAGTGTAAAGGGGGCTTTACACGACGACAGTGACCAAATGAGTAAAAATCTAAATTGAATAATGCGACCAGGATAATGAATATGGCAAAAACGGAATTAACTCGTAATCGTAATACATTTTAATGTACGACTGCATTGAACGGAATCTTGCAGCGGAACTGCGCGGCACGACGCGACGACGACGCGGTCAATTATACTTTGTATAAAATCGTATGAGATAGAAAGCACATATACTTTGGCCAGAAACGTGCTAATGTTTCAGTGGCCAAGACCCATTTCGGACATTCTGCGCATGTGCCAGAATTGCGAGCAAGCGAGTAAGAAACTGAAACTTGATGCTAAAAGTTATCACTGTACTAGTTATTTAGTGCGGGTCGCTATCGTCGTGTGAAGCAAGCCTTATCGCCAGACTATCATTAGCCTGCTCCCGCGTTGCAATTAGAAGCGATACAGACCAATCAGGACCTGTTTTATCAATGATCTATTTTCAAGCTCGTGTGGTTAGAATTTAATGAAATTTCTCTAAGATGATTGCTTAGTGGTGTAAATGGCATTAGAAAAAGTCGTTGAGTTTTATGGTTTGTTGAAAAGGAATATAGTCTAGATTCTTCTGATCATAAAACTACGCCGGGACATTAAAGTCACCGTCAGTAGGTAAACTAAACAATCTTGAATGTATTTTATTTTAACAACCGTTTGAAAATATAATTCTAGCTAAGCTTTTTAGCTGTACTCTTACTTGACCAACCACTGTAGGAGGTAGTAGGTACTAACTAAACTTAATAAAATAAGAAGTTCGCGTAATCTGTGCAAAATTTCAAGCTCAGTCGTATACCAAAGCTAAAGCTTGTCCAGCCATTAAACATTATTTATATATAGGCTCTAGTTTTAAAGTATTTTACATCCTTTACTAGACAATTATTTTATTCGAAGAAAATACAAATACAATCAAATAAAAGAATTAAATTAAAACTAGTATTTTATAACTGAAAGAATTGAGCTAACTGTAGACTGTAGCAAACAATCTACAGGCAGCTCAACTAATCCATATCAATGCCAATCAGAAGCGTGCCCAAGACGCTGGCCGCATTGCCCCGCTGTATGGCAATGCTGATGCGCTGCGCCAGATACTCACCAGCTCTCGGGTCACGCGTCGCTTCGACCAGACGCTCAGATAATTTTTTGAAAACCCGGAGAGCCTGGGTAGTCCACGAACCTAGGGTCTCGACTCCAAGGGGATGAAATGCGTAGGCTCTATCGAGACCTGCATATTTGCGCCTCTTTGAGATCTTCGGCCAAATCTGCCGCCGCACCAGCTCTCACGGAAGTCCTAGGAAGATGGGAAGGCGCGTGTTTGTCGACGCATGTAGCGTCCCACAATACTAGGTAAATAATAATAAAAATTAACTTTATTCACTTTTTATTAATTATTAATATTAACTAGACTAATGTTGCCTGACATAAATGTTTTATTATTATTAATAAACAGCTAAAATAACAATTTTATCAACTCAAAAATTTCACTCCCATCTCGTAATCGTAATTGGATAGCTTCCCGTTTGCCTCGTAAAACAACTACTCAAATAAAACTCATAAACCCCTATCAGAAGGCAGACGTCATGGATACGCTATCAAGAAGCGCCGACAACGCATAAATCTACCGTGTACAGTGGCTGGTACCAATTAAAGTAACCCCGGATCCTGCGCGCGCGCACAAATCATAATCAGCACCTGTGGGCGTGCGCGGAAATGACTGGCCATAGATATTCAATATTATCTATGATTTACAGATATTTGTGGTATTTCATCAGGAAATGCTTCAGGAGGCTTGGCGGGGAATGTGACATTTGAAGCTTCAGGAAATGACAGTTGTTCGGACTTATGTGGGAGCAAGGAGGTTATGAAAGCTTGGAACTCTCTCCCGAACATGGCAAGATTAATGGAACTAGGTCCTGGCATTTGTTATAAAGACAACTGCTCCGTTTGGCGCATTATTAAGTTCCATGGCGGACTTCGATAAAGGCCGTGAATGAAAAGGAATAAGCCAATTTGACGTGTCTGTATCAGTTTGTCCGGTGTTGCATGGCTGTGAACAGTCTTAAGGATAAAAAATAATAATTCAAACATCAACATTTGGGCGAAACAACCAACACCACCAACGGCACCTGGAGCGTAAATAACATTCGCTGTCGAACTGCGTCGTGCAGATTCCGATGTTGCCAGTTGCCGAACTCGATTGCCAGCTCAACGATATTTCACTCCCTAGCAACATGTCCGTCTGTCTGCATTAGACATTGCGTGCCGTCAATATATTAACGGCATGTAACGGTGCTAGGCAGAGCATACGATTTATTTACATTTACATTCCAGCACCACTATTTGGTCAGAAAGTGGTCGCGTGTCTCACGGATGCTGCATGAGGGTATCAGAGCGTGCTCTTGTGCGAGATCAATTCAAAAACTTGTAGTTTATTGACTATAAACTTATTGTTTATTATTTTACGTGTTCTTGAGTGGAGACCGTGACTCGGCAAACGTAGTGTAAGACGCCCACAGAATAGGTGGGATGACGATTTGCAAAAGACTGCTGGCAGATGCTGAATACGGCATGCTATAGACAGGGCGCTATGGCGCTTATTAGCAGAAGCCTATGTCCAGCCGTGGACTAATATAGGCTGATGGTGATGATGATTGTTTATTGGGAGTATTTTTATATACCGGTTGGGGTAAGGAAGTTGTAGAAAACGGTAGGTACTATTTTTACGGGATAAATCAGAGATACATCTTAAAAGTTGAAAAACGAACTTGATAACAATTCAACGTCATTGTTTGGGCAAAGGTTAGAAGTTGATGTGCAAAGAGGATGTTCATGTAAATTTTTAGAATTCGTATAGCTTTGTATAACTTAGTTCGTTAAGTTAAATGATATAAATGAATCATTTTCGTATTAAAACCCTATGTATTATTCCAATAGGAAATATGTTATTATTACAATTATTTATTATTTATCGTCCATAATTGCATACAAGCTAGCGTTTATGCTTTGACATTTATTATCATTTAATTGTAAAATAGTGCTTCATAAAATTTCAACTTGCACTAGCTAACAACTTTAAGAATTATTTTATCCAGGTACATATTTAATTGTTATTTGCCTTCAAAATTCAATAACTTTATTTCTTTAGGCTTACAAAATAAGCACTTAGACAAGTCAAATTTTATACATAACGTTTTTTTTTTATACATACTTCCTTCACCAAATAATATTCAGACAGAATGTTACCATTTTTGGCTATTGTTGTATGCAATTCTAGGTTAGGTAACTTTGTTTAACTTTAGTATTACCTAGTGCATGATCTACAAAGATTTATTCACACGCACAATGGCAACTGAACACACCAAGTTGTAACGCAAGCTGACCACAGCTCGGAATATCTCCCTTCGGGCTCTCAGGATCCTAGCTCGTCATTAGCCAGCATCCATCTCTGTCCCCCCAATAATTACTACTCACACACGTAGGCAAATCACAGACACGAGGCGTAAATCATAGACGATAGAGGGATGATGTTGACAAATAACACAACTGTCAAAAAATTCTAGAATAAAAGCAATAATATTCAAAAATTCTTGCATCAAGCAAGAGCATGAGGAAGTGTTAATAAAACCTGCCATTGTGTGAATTGTGAAGTAGTACTTAACATAATATGTACTTAGCACCACCGTAGCGTCGATAATTTACGTGCGCCATACACAAATAATATAAGTAATTTTTATTTAATTTGACGTTTGATTGACAGATGACGCAACTGATAGTGAGGGGTTTCTTTAAAATAGGAACCTTCATTAGTAATTCATACCTAATCTTTTATTAACTCACACGCAAGCATAGACCAAAAGAGTGATGGATGACATAGGACTATGAGGTGAAAAATTTAAGTGTATTAACCAAAGTAACAATATTAGTTTTCGGACATTATAAAATTTATTGGAATGTTCAGGACATTGTTGAGAAGATCTTCCTATAAAATTATATTCAATTCAATGTTCATGCGAGTCCTATGCCCAATTGAATCTCCATACAAAACAAAGGCCTGCCTGCTGTCGAGGAAAAAGTCTCATTCGACCACACTATTACCCAGTGGTCAGTGGACATAACCAACAAAACCCTATTTACTTGACTGACAGAACAACAGCAAGGAAACGCTAGGACTTATCCATTAAAATCGTCTCTTGCTCGTAAGTGGACGTTTTTTGTTGCACTATAAAACTGGGAAATCCGGTGCGGTGAGGCTGGCAACCCCCTATTATGTAGTGCTATAATGTATATTGCTATTCTGTAATATTATGCTGGATGATGCAACAGCGCTTGTTTAGTCTAGTTGTTTGCACTTACTAGTGGGTAGTGGCTTTTCTGCGAAGCTTTTTTATTTTGATGTAATGCTTCTCACTAATATTATAAACGTGAAAGTTTAGATGGATGGATGGATAGATAGATGGATGGATGTTTGTTCCTTTATCACGCCAGAACGGCAAAACGGATCTGGATGAAATTTGGCTCAGAGATAGATTATAGTCTGAAATAGGACATAGGCTACTTTTTATCCCGAAATTCTTACGGGAACGGGAACTACGCGGGTGAAACCGCGAAGCGCTGCTAGTATGACATAAGCAAACATTCTTATTTAAGAATTTTTATAGAAACAACTATCAAAACTTTTGCAACAGATGAAAACAATGATAATGACGATGATGGTGGTTGATGCTTTCGGAACCTAATACCGGCTTGTATACTTATTCGGGTAATAGTAGTAATACGAGAGATCGTTTAATAAATACTTCTTGAATCATTGTGTTAGGAAAAGGTGCTACTAACAACTTTACATTTGATAAATTTATAATTTGATTTTTTATATTTAAGTGACATGTAATAATGGTGTTATGAATAAATTTCTGTATTCTGTTCATCTTTACGCAAATGCAAAGGCTTCGTGTCTATTATGAAAGACTCCTCTAATCGTATCAGGCATGCGAAATTTTACGCAAAACAAATTACTCGTCAGTTTAGCAATCCATGTAGCAGCGCCCTAAGTGGCATCAGAAATAGAGCACATTATCTACACAGTTTTCTTTTTGCGGTCCACACACGCAACTCTAGCGAATGTACAAAACCGCAACTATTACACGTTGCGTGACTCGCGCATTCAGTTAGGAAGCCAATAGGGAGTGTTTTGTAATAATTGGATCTGTTGTTTGCAATATCACCGTTAGTTTTGATCCACTTCCGGTCAAATGGGGTTGGTATTCCTAAATACTCGATATTGTAAGTTCCTAAGCTCAAAAAGAAAGCCGTTCTGTGTTTTTCAGACTTTGCCTGTAAAAGTAAATAAACGGTTTTTCCCAGCATCTAGATAAGTATCGAGCTATCCCAGGTTTGGACGCATCAATGACGTCCACTGTCAAGCCGTGCGCAGGAGTGCCACTCAATGCTCTCGAGACAAGTGTCGCGTGGGCATGCGCAGCGGTGGTCTCAAGTCCAGTTTAACGCATATAGGTGCCTAAAGAGAACTTAGGCACAGAATTTATCTTCAGATTTCAGACAATTGAATCTATTTATTCGTGTTTGTAGAAACTTAATCTTACACTAGCTTTATGGGGCTTAATATTCTTATCAAGCGACATGCTCAAGCTATTTCTCTACAAGCTTAAAATTCTGACATCCAACCTTACTATAGCTTGAACTTTTTGTAATCCGATACTAGTGTCTCTTTTATTATCTATCTAAGCTGTTCCTATGTTCATGAGACGATCATAAAAGGCTTATTGGACAGAATACTGTTAATCCACGCGACTAGTCTGGCACTGCTGTACTCAGGTGGTGCCTCGTTGTGCTTTGTCAAACCAAATATTCCTAAATGCCGAGAAATGTCGTTCAGGCATGCGACCAGCCTGTTCATAATCATGAACCTACTAATGATTATTTATCACTGTAAAAATTAGACAACCTTATTTCTATGTTCATATACATTTAATATGTAATGTTTGTAGGTTGTGTATGTATTATAGTAATATTTTAGTGTAAGTATTATTCTTTTCTTTTATTTTATATTTTCGAGTGCAGTCTTTGTTGTTCTTACATGTCCAGTCTATCCCATGTTTGCCTGGAAGAGATCGCTCATAGTGATAGCCTTTGTACTTCGTCTACTCGTAGCATTTATTTCTGTACTGTTTTCTGTGTTTTTGTGGTACAGTAAATATATCCATCTATTTATGAATACCATCATCATTATCCCCGCATTAACTTACTGTGCGTAGACCTCCTAAACTGTGCAACTTGTCGGTCTTTGGCTGATCCAATTCATTTGTTTTTGACAATCTTTCTATTGATCAGTCTATGCGTGGTAGTGTTTCTATTCTACCGCTTAATACGGCACTGTGACCTAGCCTGCACATAACCTTACCATGTGCAACTTAATATGAAAGATGTTCGCTATAAAACCTGACAACGCACGTACCTACTTATTCCCTTATCGTTAATCCAACCATTATCCTTAGCGTTGTCACTTTGTATTGTCTGGTGTAGAAAATTAAACTTTATTGCATTCGGCTTAGGTTCTGTATGAGTGGACTTCTAATCATCATTATAACAGTCGGTTGACTCCCACTGCAGGGTATGGTACCTATATAGACTTCTCTCTCATTTTACACGTCAGTTCAATCAAATTCAATCCTGTAAGTTCCTCTTCGACGGGAATTCATTACCTACCATCATCATTGTTCACTAAAACATGTTTTTGCAAATAAATTATCTTTATCTTACAATCTTTCGCCTGCTCAAACACCTGAATTTAGTTTCGTGCAATTCAAATCTATACGGCAAGCAATATGAAAACAATAAGTAGGTACCTTATATATATATTTTTTTCAGAAAATTCTTAACGTTATTGAGAAATCTGTAATTTTAAGCTTTCTACTTTCGACCCATCTACTTGGAACTCTATGATTCTTATTTAGGCAACCTAAAACACCACCGTTGTATACCCATCTGAAAAGAAAATTGTAGAAGATTTATACCTGCAATAAAAACTTTTGTCTCTAGGGTTGTCAATCCTCGTGATCTCAATTAGCTGTGCGCGTGCGCCGACCGGCCGAGATATCAGGTTGTCGTCAACCCTGCCGCGGCGATAAAATGTACGTGACAGGTCTCAGGTCAAGTAAAACAGGGACATTCATAGCCCAATTGTAGCGTAACAAAACATCGGCTTGAAAAAACAATGGACTTCTGTTATGGCTTGCTATTGTTGTAGGAACTGTGTCAAAATTATAGCGTGGAAGTTTTTATGGTGCGGTTTGAATTCTGTAACACTTTATTTAGTTTTTTACTTTCACGATTTAACAGCAAGATATTTATTTTTTATGTTTATCGTGTAGGCGTTCTTTAAGCAAAAGCAAGTTTGGAGTCGTTGTTGGCCTTAGTAATAAGTATAGATCATCGAGTTACAAGTATAGATAGATAGGTTATTAAGAGGGCGCATTGCGCGCCATTTGTGAAAAGAATAGGCATAAGATTTCCCGTTCATAGGAGCAGCGGGACAAAGCATGCGTTTTTGGAACGGCGTAAAAATGTGATGAGTTTTTGCTTATTCAAAAGAAAACTACACCACTTATAAAAACCTGTTAGAATTTCAGAAGTAACCAAGTAATTAGTAATACCCTACGAATCAAAACATAAGGCATTTCAATAAACACAGTGCAATTTCATGTTTTTTTTCTATAATAATATTTTTCTTCATCGTGTTTTCACGTTGTTGGAGGAACCAAAGACAAAATGTAGATTTTTATTTAATTCGCGTTATTAACCACGGGAATCCCGTATGTACTGGGATCTAGTCTTAGTTTGACAAGCAAACACGCTAGGTTCGCCTCTTAAAGTACATGAACAGAAACTAGCCATCCGGAACTCCGTACTAAGATTACCGTATTTACCGTTGCTAATTGCAATAATTTCCCCAGCGACCCCTACAGTTATCAGTTATTTATCACATTGTTAAGACCCTGCTTGCATCCATTAAGCTTTTAACCTCCGATAACTTTTAAGAGGTGTAAACACGTGTTTGACCTCTGACATATCGCCTCTTATAATCTGAGCAGAGAGGTCACAGAATGTCATGTCATTTGCAGATAGCATGAATGGCAACCAACAAAGTTGTAAACATGAATGGGTGAAAATAACTGTTCTTACATAACATAATGGACAATCATACAAGAATGCCTATTTTATAGTTGTCACTTCTAGCTGACAGTTCGAATAACGGTTAGGTATGATTTGTGTGGCGAGAAATGTCAATATAATTGACGGAATAATAAATTACAGTCATTTCATTTTCTAGTTAAGGTAGAGCATAAGTACTATGTACCTACTCTTAATTGGTTACGAAAATTGTTAAACGAACTTACCGGATGTGACGTCTAAAGACAAATTGTATACTTGTAATTCGTACCGTACAAAGAGACAACACAGTTTTCTTAAAAGTTAGTGGGTACCAAATGTTAGAGACAGCAATAAGACACCAAATCGAATTAAATATTGCCTGAGCTGGTGAAATGATTACCTTGAAAAGTATTAAGTACTATGAATCATGCTGATTATTGTGTTTCCTTACAGGTAAGCAAAATTTATGACTGTTCGTCATATTCCTACTAATTGGGCACTGATCTGATAAGACTATCGCCTTGACGTAAGTTACAAAAGAACTTACCATGAACATTAGTAGATAGCGAAACAGCGATATCTTAGTTAACTTTAACCACTGATAGTATTGCTAATTACCTACAGATTAGATAGAATAGACAATTTTATCTGCAAAAAGGGTTTTTTACTCACAAAGACACCAAAGAGGTTGGATATGTCTAGACTAGCGCGAAGAGGTGATTCTTAAAAAAACCTCTTTGGTTGTGCTTGTGCTCGACCAACCAAAAAAAGTTTTTTCTAACTTCATACCAAAGACTCCTTTTGACGTCAAATGGAACGTTAGATTTGAATTCGAGATAGCGCTAGAAAATGTCTTCCTGCTATTTTAACACTTTCTTGTTCAATGAACCAGATTGTAAATACATCCCGTATACATCCTTCCTACATGTCTATTTCGAGATGAATCTAGAATATTCGAGAAAGTTGAATAACAGCTCGATGAAACGGACTGCATTTAAATTGTTGACAAACATCCTCTCAACACGACAAGTTATAAACATGTAATATATGCAATCGAATCGATTATCCACTATAGCGTTCGTGAGATGTACTCTACCGACTAGTAAGTTCATCTCGATACTCGATAGCGACATAAAAAAATCAACTTATCACAACCAAGAGCTTTTGAACTTTAATTGATACTACGGCAAGGCATAATCATTTATGAAAAGATTAATGGCGGCTGTTTACTCGACTTGGCAGGGTCACTATTGTGGCCCCTGATTACCTACTCATCTGCTTATCTTGTTTGTTGGTTTCTTCCTAGATTTAACCAAACAAGATATGGTAAGCATTGCTTTAGTCGACAGCAGGCCCTACTAATCATAGAAGTCCCGGGAAACGGTTTAGGAAAAGCCAAGCCCCTCCAGCCGGTTCTCCAGGATATCCGTGTTATATGAAAGTGAACAGGTTACACATGTGACTGTAAATATTTACCAAGCGCTTTTCCTGGGTCGCACTTACGTGTCAACATAACCTCATCATCAGGTATCTGCTTGTCCACTTGAACGTCGATTGTCTTTAGCTGATCAATATGCGATTGATTAAATTGTTGATTTCCCATATTGTCTCGGTCGAAAATCAATAGAGACGAGGCATGTGAGGAGTTGAAATGTAAAATGAAAGGTTTCGTAGATTTGTTTATTACCAAACTTAATAGGAGATGAGTGTGTCATGTCAAGCTTTATTAGGGTTCCGTACCCAAAGGGTAAAAACGGGACCCTATTACTAAGACTTCGTTGTTCGTATGTCTGTCACCAGGCTGTATCTCATGAACCGTGATAGTTAGACAGTTGAAATTTTCACAGATGATGTATTCTGTTGCCGCTATAACAATAAATACTAAAAAACACAATAAAATAAACATTAAAGGGGCCTCCCATACAACAAACGTGATTTTTTGCCGTTTTTATAGCTAATGGTACGGAACCCTTCGTGCGCGAGTCCGACTCGCACTTGGCCGGTTTTATTTATAGCTCATCACATTAAGTATACAACCCTGCCATCACCATTCTTGGGGAAATCACTGTTTTTTTTATAGTCGGACCTTTGTTTGACCACAATTTTCAGAAAGTGAAGATGTGGCTGACGGTGTATCACGAATGATCCTCTTAATTATCCTGTTCAAACTGTAACGTTAGTATGTTTTGAATACACAACTTATGTTGTTTTTGTCGTTTCTAACAGCACAACAACCGATTCGAACAGAACAGCGTCGTGTAAATTACAATTGCGAGATGCGAACGCGAACCGGTGCATTTATCACCTTGGCCGGGCACGAGCTGTCATCACACAGAAAATAGGCCATGTTGACACTGCCTGTGCTGACTGGCAGTGCTGGCTGACTTTGTAATGGACTTGACTTCTAACTAGGTGTTCAGTGTTCCCGGTTGAGTTTACTTTGAAAATAGTTTTAGATAGGTATTCTAGAACTTATCTATCTAAACATGGCTCATTCCACTACCATTAAGTGTACAAGAGCCTTCGATAAAAGTAAAAAAGGGAGATGAGGCATTACCATCTCGAAAGTGTATGGCTCAAGTTAGGTTCAACTATGTTCCCTTACCTCAGTCATAGTCGAACCGGCGGCGCGGGCGGTGGCGTTTGTGTTGCGCGTGCTTGCTACGACTTATAATTTTGTGTGATTTCGACTAAAACACCACGACAATGCCCTCGTGTTCGTTCACCAGGTGTACAAATAGCTCCAAAACAAAAAACAAAGCCCAAGGCATCACATATTTTCCCGCGTAAGTAGATACACCAAACTTTAAATTTTCTGATAATCCGATACCTTATCATTATTTCATCTGTAACACGGTACATTTTTTCAGTGAGCGCTGCGCTGGTAGAACGTACCGTATCTTCCTTTTTTACTTTTACAAAGGTTTAATAATGTCCCGAAAACTTTCGATTTCGGCGGGCTCGAACACGCGTCTCACCCTCAGTAAGGGTGTGCTCTTAATTACATTTTCGTTGACAATTGCCCCAGTGCGAGTTACGTACTATAATAGCAAAAAGTGCCAACCTCATAACCCTCCCCTATTGTTAGTCAGTCGGGTAAAAACCTAGACCAGCGTCGGGACTCTCCCCTGCCATGTCGGCTAATTACAGAGGGAACAGGAAGTGCACCTTTGTTTGTACATATTTGCGCACTACAATATATCCTATGCACGTGACTATAGTTTCCGTTGAACCTGGCCATCGTGGCCAAAATTCGGCTGGGATAACATCACAGGTGCTTGTCACTTTTTTTGTCTTGATTTGACTTCATTTGGTTACAATTTAACCAGGTCGGAACTTTATTGGCATGACTCGTTTGCTATGAGCTGCCAGAACATGGTGCTTGACCCATTTGGCTCCACTTTGCATTCTCACGTTTCCTGGACGTTGATAGGTTACCGATTTTCGCACGTTTTCCGTTTTTCGCAATTTTCTATTCAGTCGACAAACCACAATAAACAAACAACAGAGACCAATGATGGCTTACTCTTCGAAATCATTTTCGAAAGCTTTTTTGACATCTTTCAAAGTGCACTTAATGATAAGGGCCATAAAGGCGCTTATTAGGTCTTATCAAGTCTTATCAAGCAGTGGCATAGGCTATAAATAATGATGATATGCCCTCAGAGAAAGACCGCGGTTGATATTAATCCTAAATTCCTAACCACAACCTGACCTAGAACCTGACTCAAAACTACCTACATCACTCCGTTTTATTCCATCAATATGTAGTGTAATCTCCACGACCCTGAATCTCTCGGAGGTGTTGAAGATCAGGTAATATTATCAAGCAGCACCTGCGCATGCGTCGACCCACGCGCCACGTGACTTGTGATGTCACTTGCTAACTACCGGAAACTTTGAGATCATTGTGGGTTATCATCATTCATTCATAGTTTTATGTGTACTTGGGGATTATCTGCTTCCCGTATAAACATTGCTAATTGTCTTTAAGACTGCACTTTGTATTAACTATGAATGTTGGATTGAAGGAGGAAGAAGCCAAGACCATTAACCAAGTTCAATTCCGGGTTTTGCCGTATTTAACGTTACTTTGCATTTTGGAAATCTTCTTCATAACATTTTTTTTTTTTGCAATAACTACAAATTCCATCTTTATTGTACTTATATCGATTTTCGAGTCTTTCATGCAGCTGCTTGGTAAAGTTACCTGCCATCCATCATCTTCCTCTGAAAGGAGCAAGGACCCTCTTCCATCTCAAAGGGGTCAAGACCGACATCTTTATCGGTTACTGCCCTATAAAGTGCCTTTATTTCGTGAATCCTGCAAAAACTGACTCCATATTAACATACAATGGTGCTGTGAAATCGTGACGGCCGAAATTCGGTATATTCATGATATTTCTGAATTTATGTGGATAAAACCTCAATACAACTACGTTTTTACAATGTCGGCAGGTTTTTGCGATGCTAACTTGGACAGTCAACCTTCGCTTAGCTTCTTTTGGATGTTAAAACCAAGCTGGGTGACATTTCACCTTTGTGCTCTTGCTACCATTTTGGTTTTACCACGAATCATTGTTGCTCCACTGTTGAATGTGTGCCTCTTCGATCAAAAAACCAACTTTTATGATCGAAGATGTGCCTTCATCAAAATGTTTTGCTGCTATCACGAATCCACGACGCTAACTGGCACCTTTAGATTAGAGGTCTTCCCTCCAACAAGCTAAATATATTTAATGAACCTACATGTAACAGTTCCATGTTGGTCGCGTCATCAGAAACGACGTTTGCGGTGACTGATTTGTCAGCCTGTACAAATCACACCCAACATGTAAGAGACAAGCTTAAAATGTGAGTTGCGTTTCAGTATTCGGAGGTATATAATGTTATTTACATATATGCTAAGTATGTGTTTTAAGCTGGATTATTACATTCCCAGTTCAAGCTCTATCATGAATATAAATCGTAATTAAACACAATTACAACACGCTGTTTGGGCGTACTCGATATTTATCGCCTAATTAGTTATTGAGAAGGCAAACAGATGCTTATCTTAACCAGTCCTAGCTACTTTAGTCGGTTAGAATTACGTAAGTATCTTAATTTTATCAAACACTGCTATTAGTGAGGTTGATTCAATCAACGAGATTCTGAAACCCGTTCGTTTCCCACAGGATGGTCATAAGGTAGAAATTATAAAACTAGATAATACTATTGCTTGCTTTCATTTCTGATGAGATCAAAATTTAGTATGCTATGCATGCACCTATAAATTGGCATGTCATGCAATGGAGAAGATTATATTGGGAATGGTTTCCTCCTTCTCTCAGAGATCAAATAAAGTAGGCAGGCAGCCGCTCAAAGTTAATACACACATAATTAAATATTAACACAAGCATGATTCACATCACTATAAATCACCGAACATCGACGAAACCGACTGTTAACCCTGAAACCACCCAGAACACCTCAATTGCCGTAAATTAGTCGAACCTTCAACCAATTATCCATATACGCCGCGCCGCCTTTTTCGTCTCGGCGAAAGTGAGCGCTGCCTTATTAGCCGTATCCTAGAGTAATGTAGATGCTGGTTCACAAGCGTTTGTTCCACTTACGGCCATATTATCGATTATATCGGGTTAATCGATATAGGGTTAATGCAAACAGGCTTGTTATCGATAGGTTAATTTTAACCACTAAAATATTAAGGCATTGAAAATTAAAAATGTTAAAAAATGATAATGTTTATTTTTGTTCATTGAGACAACAGGAATGTTGGAATATTGAAATTTCCGTGTTAGAGACGAACTTTTTGCACAGCTTCCAGCATCATTGCCTGTGACTACAAGAAAGAGGACCGCTGCAGGTCCTGAAGGACATAGGTAGATCAAAGAGGACAAAGTCGCGGGAACTGTGACACTTAAACGACATAACTTTTGTTTGCGATTTCAAGTCGACACTTCACATTTCGCAAGACCAAACCAATATTTTAGTGTAAAATCATGACATTAATGAATTCAACACTTTACTGGCCGCAGCAATGGAGTTTGCGAAAAAACTCAGTGGGTCACAGAACGAGTTGGTATGGTACTCGTATGTGACATTTGCGCCACGAATTAAATCATACGTTGCGTTGTAAAACTGCTGGTTTTATTGCGCCAGTACTTTGCTGCAAGTTATTGAACTTACGCGTTACTTATTCGTGCCTTTATCAGTACCATCTTGGACGGAAACACTTTTTTTTAACAGAGTTGATTCCTAGTGAAATCGTAAGAAAATCGCTGACTTTTTTAAGCCATAGACAGTTCAACATACAGTAATTGGTTGTATGCTTGACAGCAGCGTTTTAATGGAAGGTATCATCAGTTAGTTTGCTTAAAGTTGTCGGATTATTGGATGGGTCTGCTGCTTGATCTTCTGCAAGATTCCAGTTTGCCTGATCATACCTAATCCCTTCGATCCTTTTGACGACCGATGTGGCGCAGCGGGAGAAAGTCCGCCTGCGACGTAGGAGGTTGCGGGTTCCATTCCCGCCTTGGGACAATTTTTTTTACGATCTGCAAATATTTGTTGAGGGTATTTTCCATTAAAAAAAATATCTATCTATGTATTGTACATTATGTATGTATATCAGTCATCTCGTACCTATAACACAACCTCTCCTTAGCTTGGGGCTTGGATGCTGTCTGAATTGTCCAACATTGTTTATTCTCTATTCTCTATTATTTATTTATTTTCCTTCATCATGCAATCGTCGCTGCTGACATGACGCTAGTATAAACTAACTGCCCAGGTGGGCTGGTGCCAAATTAATCTTGTGTGGTAATTCTATAGTCATTATGGCAAACTACAATGCCTTACTAAGACTCTAATGGCGAAACATCTGACCACTTGTCACTGTCAGAGCCTCTCATTAGCAATTCCGCATACCTACCCACCAGAGCACCCACTATGATATTTGTCTATCTTCACTTTTCTAAAGGTCACTTACGCTACGTTAACCTTAACTAAACTAACATACTACCCTTCTTGAGACCTATGTCCCAGTCAAGGCAAAGAACAGCATCCCTATCGAAGTACGCAGTATAGGATTACCAGCTGTCTCTATTGCTTTGATGGGCACCAGTACAGTGACAAGACAGTGTCCGCGAAAGCTTGGTTCTTTAAATACGTGGAAGAGTGTGAGAGTATTCAAGTGAACGACCCCGTCATCTAACCCTGTCTAGTATCATTTTATGGGTTGGTGTAAGGTGTAATCAAGGCATCATCAGCCAACAAGTGACATTTCATTGTTAGCCGATAACGTAACAGTACTCCTCGGCAGTCGACTTAACAAGTGGCTAGTTATTGCACAACTTGCCTTACCAATACCGAGTACTTATCAGGCTGTCTGTTGACAAGTTGATAGGTGATGAAACCAATAGTATACAGAAGCTGTGCCTTGCGAAAACTAACACAGTGGCTCTAACATACTGCCGCCATAATCGAAAAGGGCGCATCTAACATTTTTTGCAAAATTGAGTTATATATACCACCGTGATCAGCGAAAAAACGCGCATCTGATGGTAAATCGCATTTTTTCCTAGCACTTTCCTACAAAAAGTTAACGTTAAGCAAAAGGGCGCATTTCCATGTATTTTTATCTTGGTACTAGTATGATAGGACGTATTTTCGATGTACAAAGACAAAAAGACTTATTTGTGTGTAAGCGCCTCCTGAGATATTTTAAATTAGGTCAGTTAAATAAAAGAAAAGACGCATTCGTATCATTTTTCTATGAAGCATATTTAATAGGGCGCATCTGGTAGATGCGTTTCTTTTTCTTTACATTTATAGAATTTAACGGATACGGTCATACATAGTCGAAAAGACGTTTGTGCGCACAAGCGCCCTTTTGTCCAAAATGTCTGGCTCATAGCGGGATGCGCGGGGCAGGGTTCTCTAGTAAATCATTTAGTTGCGCCCGAGTCGACAGTGGTCGGTGCGTACGTGTAATGTGTGGGCCTATTCCGGTGAGTAGTTGTTTACGTATTTTGGTAAGTAGGTAAATAACAGTTAGTCCAGCAGAGTTATTTTTAAAGCGTGTTTGATCACGTTCAAACTAACTTTTTTCTATTTTGAATACTATTGATTTCGTATATAAAGCGTTAAGGTGTAGGTATCCCCTAGGCTAGGTACGCGCGATATAGTTTTTATATAGCCAAAGGCCCGCCCCTAGCGCCGTCACCTATTTTATCTTATTATTCAGTTGAACAAAGGAAATTTCAAAATTCAATAGGGGTCCGTGATACCTATTTCATAAGCTATTTTTTAATGCCTCTGTTATAGTTTTATTTTGTATAGTTTAGGAGGAGATGCGAAAAAAGAGATTCTCTATTTTATTTGTATTACTATTGAATCCTGTAAAAAGAGTTGAAAATAGAGAAACTCTTTTTTCAGGCTCGGAAGCACCTTAATGCAGAGAACGCAGTATAGCCAAACATGATCAATGGATCTTGTTTTCACTTTTGAATTCATTAATTTGAAAGAATAATTTTGATTTTCAAATAGTTATTTCACTGGACAAATTGTTTTATTCGGCATTTACTTTAGATAGATTTAAAATTTATTTAGAGACATTAGTATTTAATACTAGATTCTGCCCGCGGCTTCGCACGCGTTGTTAAAGGTTATTTCTATGCCAAGGGAATTGATATGTTTGATTCCAGGCCTAGGACTACCTATATGCAAAATTTCAGCCCGATCCATTCAGAGTTTTGGCGTGAAGAAGTACCAAACATACATCCATCTAAACTTTCGCAATTATAATATTAGTGTGATATTATAATATAATTATTTTGCCATATTATAATTATTTTGACATAAGAGTAAATGATAACTCAGTCTTCAGACTGAATATTATAAATAAATCACAAACTTTTTCGTAATAAGTAATAAGAACGGTGCCTGTACTATGTGTGAAGAATGCCGATGTGCCATATTATAATTATTTGTTCATCAATGATGAGAAGTAAAATCCACTAAATACAAAGAAAAATAGTAGTATGATATCATTACATAGTTGGAAAGACGTATCTGTGTATATGCGTCTTTTGAACCAAGGATTAAGTATTTTTCTGGATTTTTTGTGCTAAGAAAAAAAGGAAAATAAGAAATAACTATTTAAATAGCAATAATAAAAATAAAAAAAAATATACATCCTGATCTTACAATACTACAACATCTACCTGCATTTATAAAAAAATAGAATATATCGTAGTTTAGAGACAGCATGCATTTGTTTATTTTTTAACTTTAAGATTTTTTTTCTCGATTTCATGTAACACGTACATGCGCCCTTTTCAATTACGGGGGCAGCATAGGTTTCACGCAGTAAAAATGACAAGTTGCTAATAAATAAAACTGATGTTTTCCAACCTTAGCTTGGATGTTCGGAAAGGTAGCAAGAGTTAGGACTCTTTTAACGCTTGTGAGCGTTTGTTCAATTGATGTAATGTCAGGTTTTGAATAAATACTAAATTTTACGACAGCGCGCGTTATTTTGCTGTCGTAAAAGTGTGCTTAATATATTTTAAGCCTATCCTATAGCAGACCTACTGGTGTTAGTTAAAGTATCAGGAGTCTATCTAAGTAAACACGCAAAAGTCGTAATTAGCCAATTTGTCCTCGCTACATTTCTGAATATCCGAGAGCATCGTTGGAAAACATCGGTTTCACATTATTTTCCTTGAAATATCGTGGACCAGATCATCGTAATACCTTCTCAGAATTCTCAGAAGCAGTCTATCGACCTACCCTGAACCGGACATTGTAGCCAATGCATCATCTCAGTATTTTCTTGGAATATTTTAAATTCAGTAAAGTCCAAGCTTAGTTTAATTTGACACCCATGTCGTGGACGATAGTCCTTTGCCTCTCAGCCCAGTCGACTGAATTAGAACTGGACTTCTGATAATGCATCCATGCTGTCCGAGTCATGATGAGTTGTGACTTGCTGAGATACGAGTAGATAGAGAGATACTTTAATGTACCACACAAACACAGAAAACAGTACAGAAATAAATGCTACGAATATACGAAGTACAAAGGCGGCATTATTGCTAAGAGGTTGCTCTTTAAAAAAATAATGAAACTAAAAAAGAAAACAATACTACTTACACTACATTTGATACTATAATACCCACATAACCTACAAACATTATATTATACTTACTTCTACATAATAATATATGATTGTCTAATTTTACAACGGTAGATAATGCTGATGAAGCATTAGGTTGTTGACAAAATATCAAACAATCGACGACGATTGCAAACATTATCAAGGGATCTTTCAACAACTGCTATTTTTCTATTATTATTTATATTTCTTTGTTAATAAAGATTACTAACCTCACTAATTTAATCAATTGTTATTGTGATCTCTGAGAAATAAATCATTACCTATACCTATTGAATATATACTCCAAAATCACTACTACACATACACATTATAGATTTTTTTATTGTTGAATTAAGTAAGATACGGGAACACTGTTACTGACTAGATTTATCTATCCCGACTGTTGTATTGATCTACACGACACAGGGACTCCTAGTGTGTAGATCAAGGTTCCTATGTTGATTGTTATTTAATTGTCATTTTCTTTTTTGCATACTTTTAATGATATTTTCTTTTGAGTAAGCTTGCAATTATTTTGTTATTTATAAGTGCCAAATAAACGTTTTTATTTTATGAGGGGTATCTAATCTGCAGACCCAAAATACGATATTGATGCAATTTTTATTGAGTTACTGAATTATGATGGGTTACCCAAAAGTAAAGAAGTGTTTCACGTTGTCTGTCGTAGTGGCAGACAAGAGGATTTATTTAATTTTAGACGCCTGTAACAAGAATTTAGCATTGTTGAAACCTTTTACGTCGGAAGGTTTGTCAGGTATTTTAGACCTCGTAAACTGGGCAATAAACCTTGAGTTGATGTTGTGACCTAAGTAATGCATTGGCATAAATGTATTTGAAATATACCTAAGTTCAAATGTCTCTGCTCTTTGTTTTATATTACTGTAAGGGTGTTAGGGCTGCAGATAAACATCTAACTAATCAGCAGTTCAATAAATTTATGTACTATTTATCAATTTCCTGTAACTTAGTACCTACGTTTTAAATTAAATTCTATGAATCGGATAAATAAAACCTGTGTTCATTCATGGGCTATCAAAGTGATGCGTTGCGGAGAAATGGAGAGCACGTTTAGCATCTTGAACAAAAAGTTGGTCGTGGGACGCTATTTTGACAACATGTAATTTTTCATCATCATCATCATTATAGCGGCCTTGTACCCAAAAAGCTAAAGGAGGCCCATACCCACTGCTGGGTATAGGCGTCCTGTAATCTTTACCAACCTCCTGTCATATCATGTAATTTTTAACCGACTTTAATTCGGATGTAGGTATGTTTATTTTTACGCTTTGGTGGAAATCAGCCGTAATACAACTTTTTTGACTTTTATAATAACACCTTGTTTCTTTCTTTGCAGGTACGTCACCATAATCATCTGGGACATCTTGAAGACGTCTTTTGAAATTTAAATTTAAATTCGCTCCACTTAAAGTCCTTATTTGTTCGAAGGTCGTAAATTTACTAAATCGTGTGAAACATCAGATTGAGATAATATTACAATCTTTGTATTTCGGCACTCATTTATCAACTATTTTATGTGACAAAAATTATACAATCAGTGTATTTTTATCCAAGTGCATATAAACAAAGCGCTGCCTAATGGGCGCCATTTAAATTATTTCAAACAAGGAATCCAATATGGCAGCCGTTAACCGCCATTTTTGTTCTAAACTCGAACGGAACGCTTAGAAGCGGTTATCATTCCTGACTCCCGCAGTATTTCACATGGTGAACGAACGTATTTAAATCAACGTCCACCTGTCGAGTGTGATGTCATAACAAGGCTAGGAACCAGTAGTCCATTATGGAATCTGGACAATGAATCCAGGGGATATTATTAGGTTTTGTTACTAGCTGTAGCCCTGTTCATTTGCTTGCTACCTGAATACACGTCTAAGAAAACTCTTTTTGGGTGTTTCTTCTGCAAGCAGCAGGCTGTATCCAAAGGGACTTTCACTCGCGATCGAGATATCCATAGAAACCTGTAAAATTTTAAAACTTGTTATACTTTCGCGATCTGTAACATTTTTAGATATAAATGGTCTTCCGCTCACACTACCCACTGAAAACGTTCCCTAAATGCCACCGAGCCGTCCTTTGGTTGTACAAAGTTCGATTTTTTTAAAACTTTATGTTCACATATTTTACACAGATTTTAGAACCAGTACAAGTTAAGCAAGTCAAGGTTCATGAGTCGGCCAAGATAAAACTAAACTATTAAACGTTACATGCCTTGATGGATTCCAGTCCAGTCAAGATCCAAGGTATCATTCAGAAACGTCGCGTGGTGGCATCGGCATCGCGTAGGTAAATTGACGGCTAATTGTACCCTCGGGCAGCGACGGAAAAATGTTTGGTGCGTTTCCATTGTCTTACGGAACGTAGATGTTGGTTTGAAGTCTGAAGCCGGGAACTAGGGATCGAAAGTTTTACTGTTATACTTCCACAGTTAAACTGCAGGGCCCTAGTGGGAGGCCTTTGCTCTGCAGCACTAGTGTTCTCTGTCCCTAAAAGTTATAGGTCATGTTCACAACAATAATAAATGCAAGATTTTTTTTCGGGCTTCACGATCGACGAGGCAACGTAAGACTGTTTCTTATTCATGTTTTAGTGTCGTTTCGTGTCGATTTAGTTGCTTTCAAATGGTCATCATGTTGAAATGTTTGATGATAATTTAATCTAGAATCGAGAATCATCACATCGTCATCATTATCAGCCCCCTCGCCAGACACCCACTGTCTATAATCCAATATCAGAGAAATAATTCTAGTCACACCAGAATGATTATTTCTCATGCAACAATGCAAACGCGCGCGCCCTCCCAACATCGTTTCGGTCCAATCCTTTACTAATGGGTAGGACGGAATGGATGGTACCTCGTCCAAGATTACTCTGAAGCCAGTAATTCCCGTATCCACACTTTAATTCACCATTTCGGACCCCCTGGTATAATAATATAAACTGTGGGCACGGACGTGAGTCCATGCGGGTTTTGGAAGGCTCTGATATACGGGGAATATGTTTGGTAACGTAATTGGGTTTTTTTACCTACCGGCTATTTAGGCCAGGGCGATTTACGTTCGTTGATCTGGTGAATCACCGGAGCATTTTGAATGAATTTTTTGTAAGAATCAATATCGTTTATTTCCAATGCGCTTACACAATATGTACTTGTCTTCAAATACCTACTACTTACTATCAAAAATAAAGTGCCAGTGTTTAATAAAGTGTACTTCAAACTTTTTGCTACGTACGTACGTAGTAAGGTATAGCGGTATATAGATATATAAAGATATCTCTTTGTTTCATAGCTTTATGTACCTAACATTGTTAAAATATGTGTTTACTTGTGTACCTACAACTCTGTAAACTTACTTACAAATAAATAAATTGAATTGAATAGACAACCTCTGTGGCGCGGTGGGCGAAGGCCTGCCTGCGACGCAGGAGGTTGCGGGTTCGATTCCCGCCTGGGGACAAATGTGTGTATCATCTGCAGACATTTGTTCAGGGTGTTCTGGTCGTTTTCTATGTATGATAAAAAATATCTATCTATGTAATGTAATATATTATTATGTATTATGTATATCAGTTATCTAGTACCCATAACACAAGCTCTGCTTAGCTTAGGGATCTAGCCCTAATGCTGTGTGAGTTGTCCAGAATTATTTATTTATAGGTATTCCTGGCTGATGGCAACTCTTTTTCTGGAAAACTTGAGATTCTTCTCTTAGGGACCATTCAATTATTACGTAAATAGAAATCGATCCAAGTAGGTACTTGAATGACCCCTTGGCGTTGATTAGTTTATGCGACACCCTTTAGGCTATTATAGACCATCAGAAATCGAAACTACAAGGTATCAATGTAGAACTGTATACCGTCATCATACCTTGAAACTTTTCAGTCACGTACCCACTCGTCCACCAACTTTCAAGAAAATCAAGTTCTTAAGTTCAACAAACCCGCTATGTTTTACTTTCGTTCGGTCTCGTTTACGCAATGACCAATTAAAGCATGTTACGACACCCATTTTTTATTTAATCTCGGAAATGCTAGATGCCAGATGTAATGACAAAATGCTGAGTTCGCATTCTGATGTGATTCGCAGAAGCTTGCTCCGTAAACGTACTGGCTGCGTAACGAATGGAAGAAGCCGAACGCTAAAGCCGAAACCGAAGTTTTTTTTTTTGCTGAAAAACAAATGAAATCGTCGTACGCTAGTTTTTAACATTAGTTTCATAATTATGAATTTGGTGCCTGAATAGTCTTAACCATTTGAGTCTTTTCTTGACTTTTCCATTACACTCTCGCCGGCTACATTCTACCAGTCGAACCGAAATTAATAATACTCTTATCTCTATGAAAATCTTTGCACCTAGAAAATTCGCTAAAACGAAAGATATGTTAAAGAAGCCCAGCTGTGGAACAGCGTATGTTAATAAAAAAGAGTATTAAAATGGGAAATCAGTCTCTATTCAAGCCTAGTAAAGCCGAGTGTTGCCCGACTCTACCAGACGGCAGTTATTTAACTACGCGACTCCACATTCTGAGTAATTGCTAAGAGGTGCGTTTACGAAGCATGCTTTGATTACACAATGGCGATGAGAAACAGTTTACTTTTTAATTATAAATTGTTATGTAAACGTTTATTTCAACAAGTTTCATATAACTGTGCCTTCTTATTTCGCAAATGGATTTTACCATCTCTCGAAATGGTACCTGTAGATTGTTTGCAACAGTCTGCAGTTAGCTCAATTGTGAATACTAGTTTTAATTTAATTCTTTTATTTGATTGTAATTTTCTTTGTTGGAAACTTACTTACCTAAATAAAGCTCACTACCATTAAATTCAATTTAACCTATCGTACCAATAGGTTTTTTTAATGAACTGTGTCGTTTTTCGTCCACAACCTGGCACCGAAAGCGATGTCTCGTTTGCCGAAAGAGGCTTAAGTTTATGACTTCCTCTAAACTTTAAATGAATGCATCATAAAATAACAAGGTAGGTACATACCTAATTTATTCAATGTCAACATCGTTTTACCTAAATCAGATCACTTTTACCGCCAGATGGCTGGTAATTGAGCGATTTGTAACACAAATTTAATTTAGTTATGTTATTTATGGTTGTTTTGCTCTAATTGACCATATATCGGTACCAGTTTTGTAAAAACCTGCATAATTTAAAGAGCGTATGTTGACGATGTTGACTAGTTTTACCCGTGGGTTTACTCGCGCGATACTTTATGAAACTACAAAGGACAGAGCTTCTAAATATGTGTCGAACGCCAAAACTATTAAACGGATCTGTCTGTAATGATTTGCTTGATAGGTAAATGTAGTTTTTTTATTTTTTATTCAAATTTTACAACTTTTGAACAACATGTTCATGCCAGTGGGCTAGGTAGGTACACGGATAACATAGGAAAATCCTTTAAAAAAACAAAACACTTCTTTAAATTACAAAAACAAGGAGAATGACGATCAAAGGAAAATAACTAACTAAATAACTAATACAAAAACTTGCTTATTATTTAGTTATGGAAAACCTAGCTATTTCTCATGCTGGAAAAACGCGTGCAAAACCACGGGACAGAAGCTTGTCTTCTAATACTACTCACTTACTTACTAAATGTAGAACACTGAATCATTGATATTCGTTAAAATTCTAATTTTAACGATAGGTATTTGGAAACCAATGAGTCAAAGAACATTTTGTTTATGTATTCCGATGTCACTGCAACTTGAAGTTCTGAGAATGAAGATTAACCAAGGAGGTCGAAGTTTTATCTACAGGAAAATATTAACAAATACCTATTTGTTAGTATTTTCCTGTAGATAAAACTTCGACCTCCTTGGTTAATCTTCATTCTCAGAACTTCAAGTTGCAGTGACATCGGAATACATAAACAAAATGTTCTTTGACTCATTGGTTTCCAAATACCTATCGTTAACATTAGAATTTTAACGAATATCAATGATTCAGTGTTCTACATTATTTTGTTTCTTATTAATTTTATTGTTAAAGGTAAAAGCTCACGCATGTCTGCAATTTTACGTATTTTTTTCCACCAAATATCTAATATAAATATACAAAATTATAATAACTTTATTAACAAAGAAAATAACAATGAAATAATAGAATTAAACTAAAACTAGTATTTATATTACAATTGAGCTAACTGTAGACTGTTGCAAACAAGCGGGACAATGCAGCTAGCGTCTTGGGCACGCTTCCGACTGGTATTGATATGGATCAGTTGAGCTACTATAGATTGTTTGCAACAATATATAATCATGTTGGACAATTCAATGAACTTAAAAAGCATCGGTATCTTCGCTCCTATTAACATTTACCTGAGTCACAGTTACAATAATAATTATAAACAATACTAAACGCGAAACGGAGTGTTGGGAGACTTTCAACTCGATGGACCGACGACAACGTCAACAAGCGGCAAGCAGTCGATAGTCGATAGATGGAGGCGGCTCGGGACCGCTCTTTGAGGCGTCGCATGGGGGAGGCCTATGTCCAGCAGTGGTCGTGATATGATGAAACAATAATAATACTATACTAATTATAAACCTCAGGTGGACGGCGTTAAAAGAACCAGTACTTAGGAGAAGTTTTAGCATCAGATATTACTTACCAATAGATTTCGAATTGATGATAGTAAAATAAAAATGTTAAAATATCTAAACATGTCTAAACAAAAAGGTGCGGGTTCGAATCCCGTCGGGATCGTAAATTTTTGGGATTTATTAATTTCTTAGAAATTACCCAGAGTATAATAAATAAAAACCTTAGAATGTCTAAACAAGTTATTACATGTGTCAGATGTTTCTCTTCTTCCATTGCTACACTCTTGGCTGAGTTGTCGTTGTCATCGACTATCATTATGGCTAGTCTCACAAAGTCCGTCCTAGTAACTGTTTACGAAAATAGACAGGATAGAAACATTCGAAACATCTGTTCGAATGTATCCATCCTTTCAAACCCATTTTGGGCGGAAAACCCTCAAGGGTTTAACATCCTCATAATTATATCCAGATGTTTAATTCACTACCAACTCGTAAGTATTCAAGCTCTTTATATCAACGTTGACTCTCACCGAAGTTTTTTGCAAATTAAACCAACATTAAGAATTAATTTATTACCTTTTTAGCGCGATGTCCTTTGGCAATTTCGCGAGAAGAAACACGGCGCCAGAAATGATAATGTCTGTGTGTTTTTCGTCGCAGTAGGCCACACGATCGTTTGTCATATTTCACTAGGCGAAAATCAATGCCTACTCGTATCTGAGCTAATAAGTATCTATTCATAACGGGCCTACCATTGTTTCTTGCCTTTAGAAACCTCGCGTACGACGCCATCATGAAAGGAACGTGCTACTAGGCATCCAAAGTTCCTAGACACCTCCACTATCAACACTAAACTAAATTGCAACTTTAACAAGTGGCTGTGAGAGGTCAGGGTACTCTGGTAGTTTTCTTGACCCAAAGAAAATTATGAATGTACGGTGTAGCCCTAAAATCATTGACTACTCGTGTGGTGGAGTGCCGCCGAGTGCCACTGTACATTGTTAACGAATTTGTAACCAATGACGGATCGGCCGAATTCCGGACACGTAAGAATTTCGTTTGAATCACCTCGTACATATCCAATCCTTTATATTCAAAACAGTTTGAAAATATTCATTTTTACAAGGGTGTTATGATTTATCATCAGCAAAGTGAGTGTCCAACTTTACGGCTTAAAATATTGACAAATACGCGAAGTTAACATTAAACTCGTCGAAAACTTGTTTTATACCATGTTGATTTTAATTATTTTCCGCAATTCGCCTTTCTCGTACTTACAGTCGCTTTGATTTATAAAGGCAATTTGAATATCGAATGATCGGTTTCGCGGTAAAAACGACGCTCAAAATGGTGCATGGTTAAAAACGCGCCAATTTTATTATAACGAGTTCATATAAGCGATATATCGCTGCTTATGATGACACAAATCCAATTTTGTAGATGATGGACGAGAAGTATTTTTAGCTCGGAGGTTTTTTTTGAACTACGGGCTTATTGTGTTCATAAATCAAGTAGGTAGCTTCGTCGCTATTAGCGGCATGTCTATGGAGGAAATATATATATGACATCATGACACTATTCCTTATATTCTTATGATAGAAATTCCTGCGACATTATGACATGTCATACACAGGAATTTAAATCTTGAATGGTGTTCCGTATATCAGAATCAGCGCGCATAATCAGAATGAAAAACCGTGTTAAGTTTTCCCAAAATGTTTAATACCTGCCATATAAACATTTTGGGAGGAACCAAATATGGTTTTTCAATATTTCTAAATTCAAATTTGGAAGGGCTAAAACGGAAAGTGCCCTTGTCCAAATCAGTATTCCGATGCAACATTGTTTCTCAACAAACAAAAATGTCCAAGTTATTTGTTTGCGTAACAATGTTTTCTATTTGCTAAGTGTCGCACCTGTGTTCGACCGCCGCCATATTAGAAAGTAGTGTTAAATTATGCAACTCACGCCGTTTCTATGGTTAAACCTTAAAATTTCTAATGGGTTAAGTTTTAAGTTATATAAAAATGTGGTATCATAACGAATGGTAAATCTTCGATTCGCAATTCATGCTGCTTCAATTGAATTGTTAGGGTTGCCAGTTTGCTAAATGCTCAGCCTCTTTGCGCTTGCTTGAACCACAGTTATGGTGGATAATGTCACTGCAATCTAAACTTGCTGCATGAATTAGAACGGAGGGTTGAGTTAACACTGAGTAAACGTTCTATTTTCAAATGAAAATTGGGAGTACCACACAATCATATGTACTACTGGCCATGGTACCAACTGTCGTAGGAAAAAAGTACGAACACTTCACGAAATGTATACTCTATGTACCTTCCGACTCTAGCTGTTTATGAAGGTTTTAACATTACCATTATACTCTCAATTTAACCTTGGTACCAGTTTTTACTTTCCATATCTGTCTCTAAGACAGAATCCATGGAGTTATGGACCGTACAACCCTAGACTTGCAAAATGAATGCGTAAAATTTGCGAAACGGTATCACGTGCGTACTAGAGTCTGTTATGACAGCTGCCTTATGCAATATTTATTTAAAAAAAAAACACGCCAGAAAGAGTTTTCAACTGCAGTTTGTTGCAGCGCCGGTTTGCTGGACACAAAAACCTGGGCATTGCAGATGCCTTGCCATTAAAATTCCCGCCCGCGCACTTCGCTCTATTTAGAGAAATAATAGACCTCATAATTTTTTGTGTGCCTGTAAGGTACTTATAATAATGCGATAGCACTGTATTTATTTCATCTCGAATTTTTACGAGATCAGCTTTGAAACGTCGCATTTATAACCAAAACGTAAAATTCTTTAAATTTATGTATGAAATGATAACTGTTCTACTTTTTTGAAGTAATTTGAAAACTTATAACGTTTTAGACACCGTTCCAAAAAAAAACTAAAATCAAATTGCCAAGTGTGATCAAAAAGAAGCAAAAGGAATCTAAATTCGAATTTGAAACCTTCGGGCACTTTATCTGACGCATTGCTAAAAATGGCGCCGGAACGGGTTTACCAATAAAGATTATCGGGCATACGACGTGCTCAATATCACGTCCAATTTTTCATTCCCGACCCTTAAAAAACTTTAAGAAGTTGAGATAAATGGCACCATACGTAGGTAATCTCGCGGCAGGATGGGAATCGTTTGTCACCTCTGCGGCCCTGTGCGAGCCCAGGGTTGGATCTAGGGAAATCCAGAAACGTTACCTACAGGCATATCAATGTGGGCAATATGCCTATGATCTGATGATATCAGTTATACGTTTAAGGATAGCACAGTGCCAAAAATAAAATGCTTCTAAAAATGTTAAAAAGGTTAATTTCCATTTTCCTATTGCATAAAATCCCCACAATATAAGCTTTTGTGATTGTCAAAAGATACTAATGTGATTGTGGAATTATGTATAATATATGTATGTCACTAAATCTATTTGAAAGTTCGGCTAGAATATCAATAATTTTGACTTCTTGGCATAATGTCCTTGCAGGTTAAGTTACCGTCCATAATTGTTCATAAGCTTTCAACATCTAGATGTAAAATTCTCGGCTCAATATTGGCCTTGCCCCCAACTTTTATTGACACTAGGTCTGCTCCTGTGCTCCATATCATCTGGAAATTCCCCCTCGATTGATGTCACCTGCAATTTCTTAATTTAGACTTGTTAGTCGATTCGGTCCTTTTGTTTTTGCGACCAATTTGCGACGAACTGCATTGTAAATTGAATGCCTTACTTCTTCCTACTTGTTTAACAATTCGGTTCTGGACGGTTTTACGTTCAAAATTAATACAGTTGCAAGAGTTCTCTTACTAATAAACCTATTCATTATGAGTATTCTAGAGTCATTTACTATGGGTCAGAAGCACACACTTCGCACACTTTAGATATTCATAGAGATTATCTTGGGACGAATTAAAAAAATAAATTAAAAAAAAAAAAATGCTGGTCATGATGATGATGACTTATTTTTTTAAAGCTTTCACGCTTAATAACACTAAAGTCAGAAATTTACAACTACATATTAACCATGATTAGAGTTTTGAGCCTTCAGTTATTCCGTGATCATGGCGCATGAAACTGTGCCGAAATATTGGAAAGCTCTAGTTAAATAACCTAAAGTGGTTGACATGACAATAAAAATAAAACCGGCCAAGTGCGAGTCGGACTCGCGCACGAAGGGTTCCGTACCATTATCTATAAAAACGGCAAAAAAATGCGTTTGTTGTATGGGAGCCCCCTTAAATATTTATTTTATTCTATTTTTTTATAGTATTTGTTGTTATAGCGGCAACAGAAATACATCATCTGTGAAAATTTCATTTGTTTAACTATCACGGTTCATGAGATACAGCCTGGTGTCAGACGGACAGCGGAGTCTTAGGAGTCTAGTTGCGATTTAACATTTCATAAATTATTCGTTTATTTTCTCACATATTTTTGTAAACCCTTTTAGCCAGCCAAGTGTTGTAAAATCCCTTGTGGTGTTTCTTTTTGTAACTTATTTGTGTACTAGAAATAACGACATCAAGTATACACTTACGTACGTTACGTAGGTATAACATATATACATATGTTATACCTACGGGGACATAAATGAAATGAAATAAATAAAATTACATAATTTCCCAGTCATTTATGGACTGTACAGTACAATACTAGTACTTTTTCAAAAGACTAACAAAAATAAAACCGTGTGAAGAACGAGTTTGAGCCATTCGACATTCATTGACAACAAATCGCGAGTGTGTAAACTAGTTATTCTCGTCCATTGAGAGCTAAATCAGGAGCAAAACGATGCATCCTGTCATACGCAATTACAATAGTACCTACGTACATCCATCTATCTGGTTAGGTAAGTACATATTCATGGATTTGTTGAACTTAGGGTACGTTTACATAGCGGGTACGTTTTTACTGGACCGTTTTTAGGGTTCCGTAGCCGAAGGGTGAAAACGGGACCCCAATAAGCCTCTGCTGTCTGTCCGTCTGTGGGCTGTATCTTATGACCCGTAAAAGGTAGACATTTGAAATTTTCACAGTATATGTATTTCTCTTTCTATAACAAAACAACAAATAATAAATACATTTAAAATAAATTTTAAAATAAATGGGCGCCGTCAATTTTTTGGTTTTGTGACCCGTCCAAACCTCATATTAAAACTCTATCTTTGTACCTACCCTCAAAAATAGATAGGTAAATTAGTGACAATACGTGAACTGCCGGTCTAGCCCATCATCACAAACACGTTTGTGAAGACGCCAGGTATTAATTCTTAATTTTGGTATTGGTAATGGGTACCCCCCGCAATTCAATAATCGTTCGTTAGAGAGGTTTTATTTGAAACTCAACTTAAAAACAGCTCTGCCCTGAATTAACAGAAGATATGAGAGTGTAAGATCGGTCTTAAGTAACTCGTTGGGTTCCAGACAAAGATGATTTTTCATTTAGTATCAGAGGTGACTGGGCAGGACCTGCGCAGTTCACGTATTGTCATTAATTTACCAATAACCCTGTATAGATAGATATTTTTTAAATTATCACCTTAAAAACATATTATATGTATTTAAACATAATAAAGAGCCATGGATTTTGCTAAATAAGGTTTGGCAGGTCTATATTTTCCCAGCCAGTGCTCAAAACACAAATAATCATTATCACCTATATTAACCTCCTTTGGAACAATGGACAATCGCACGGTGCTACTGACCTCGCGAAAGAAACCGATTCCCGACCGGTCGGGTAGACCCTCGATACCTTATTAAACTGCTTTTCTCAAGGGAAAAGTATTGGTAATTAAGGCGATACCCCGGCTCACAGCGCCGCCACCTATTTTATTTTATATATTTGTTACGTTTAATACAGAAATTTTCAAACAAACCATTGTGCAGTTAGTGGTACCTATCATAAACTTTTTCATACATCTGTAATAGTTTCATTTTGTATAAAAAACCATAACTTGGTGGTGACCAAGAGCAACTTCGCATATCTGCGCTAAACTACATAAAATAAAACTGGTATAGACGCATTTCAATGCCTGTAAAAAAGCTTACGAGAGTTGTCACAAACAATGGTTTTATTTTTTAAATTCCTGTATTTAACGTAAAAATGAAATAAAATAGGTGGCGGCGCTAGTGCGCGTTGGGGTATCGCCTTAATTATCAATACTTTTCCCTTGAGAAAAGCAGCTTAATAAGGTATCGAGATTGCCTTAACAAATTTCATAAATTTCTTGTCCAACGTGAAAGACTCTTAGTTTATAACTTTTTCCGTATTCCGGGATAAAAAACACCGAATAGATAAAAGCATTAACCGTAGTACGAGAAGGTACCTTTAATCTTACGCAAGTGCATCAACAAGAATGAGAAAAAGAAACCTCTTGTTAGCTGTTTCGTTATGTCACGTGAAACTGAAGACGAAACATACAAGGTTATCAGACACACACCGACAGTGCACCAATCAGTCCTAATAGAATAATAGGATGCGCAGGAGCCTTGACTGCGCATCAGACGAGGGCACTGTCATCTAGACACTAGATCACCTATCTAAACGTAACGCAAGCTTGCGCACGATCTATTTCGTTGGTGGCCGTCAAAAACGGAGTTTATAGGGCTGAATGTCACCCTAACGATAATATATAATTTGGCTTTATTCGTCCAGAATTACTACCATGCCTAAGTAAAGTCACTTATGTTCTAAAAATCTTTATTAACAAAGAAAATTACAATCAAATAATAGAATTAAATTAAAACTAGTTTTTACAACTGAAACAATTGAGCTAACTGCATACTGTTGCAAACAATCTACAGGTAGTTCCACTGATCCATATCAATAGCAGTCACGCGCGTCTCCAAGACGCTAGCTGCATTGCCCCGTTGTATGGCAATGCTGATGCGCTGCGCCAGATACTCACCAGCTCTCGGGTCACGCGTCGCTTCGACTAGATAATTTTTAAACCCGGAGAGACTCAGTACTCCGTACTCCGTCCGTTATGTTCTTGAGTCTTTAAATTCGAAAAGGGGGTGAGATAGTCAGATTGTCATTTTATTGGTAAAATCATATTTCCAAGTCAATTATCTAATTAAAATTGGCACTTACTAAACAAATTATACGAAAATTTTACATACTAAAATAATGATAAATTGTCAATGTACCTAATATAAGAAATAATCATCATCATCATCATCAGCCTATATTAGTCCACTGTTGGACATAGGCCTCCCCTAATGAGCGCCATAGCGCCCTGTCTTCAGCTTGCCGCATCCAGCATCTGCCAGCAGTCTATAAAAATAATAATTCAATTAAATTCAGAATAAAATAATAATTATTACAATATGTAATAAATTAAATAAGAATGATCTTCAATAATAATTTAATGTCATATCACACTTTTTTCTCGAAAAAATCCTCGACCTTGTAGTACGCCTTCGCGATGAGCCATACCTTAAGTTTGTGAGAAGAGTTTCAGAAGAACTATCGGACGTCCAACATCTGAACCTGCACGGCCAAGACTTTGGACGCACTCAAATAGTGTTGCTAGGATCTACAGTCCGTATGAGTTTTAATAGTGGACGGATACGGGCTATTGAGGCTAACCCTATTAAAAACGTATTAGAAGAATACAATTAAATTATTTGTTTTATTGTATTCCCACATTCAAGACGACATTTTCCGCTATTCACTCGTATACATTCTGTAATTACTTAACTTATAAACATTAAAAGCAAATGCCGAGTCAGCTATTAAAATAAATGTGTGCGCGCGCGGTTGGCTGTCGTCGCGGTGGGCGTTCGATTTATCGCATAATAAGCGAAAGTGGTCTCTTTGATCCTGCTTCTAGTGTTGTTTGTTCTTATTGTCTTCGGGGAAATGCTCTTTGCAGATTTTACGCGTAGATTGAAACAGTATGGTCAGTTGGAAACGGAAGGAACGTTGAGCTTGTTATATTTTGAAAATGATTTGGTATACCGCCTCTTTATTCGGTGGGCGGAAGTTGGTACTACCAATTTTAATTCATAAAATATTTAAAAATGGAGCGTTTACTCAACCTTCCGATGCCGACTCTGAAGACTTAATTTGTTTTGCAGTAAGACTTATATTCTGCATAATAATAATAATAATGCTGGACATTCCACACAACATTATCTAGCCCCAAGCTAAGCAGAGCTTGTGTTATGGGTACGAGATAACTAGAAATTTTAATTATACATAGAAAACAAGCAGAACACCCGGAAAAAATATCTGCAGATCGTACAAACATTTGTTCCGAGGCGGGAATCGAACCCGCAATCTCCTGCGTCGCAGACGGACCTTCGCCCACTGCACCATGTCGATATAATGAGTTAGACAAATATTTTCATTTGTTCATCAATCAGAGTATAGTGTTAACCGGGCATATCAAACAAGTATCGACGTCCAGCAAAAACAACATGAAGATATCTTTTTGACAGTGTAATGCATGACAAATATGTCAAGTCAAGGGCAAATGTCGTATTTATTCAAGTTAGGTAGACGACAGGATTAACATGGTGTATTTCAATCAATAACATTTACATTATAATAAGACTGTATTAACATGTCAATGTCAATATTATCAGCTACAGTTGTAGAATAACCTTGTAGAGTTCTTACGAAAGAAAACTGTTGATTTCCGTTATCATGGACGTCACCAATAAAATTTAAACGCTTTGTCAACATCATAAATGCCAAAGCCTAAATGTGAGAAATGATTTTAATTAATATTCTGTCATATCAATTCTGGTATTTTGAGAAAAGTCAACTTACCAAAGTCAACGACATTTAGTTATGACAATAAATTTTGTTCGAATATTGAAAAATCGATCCAATTTGAAATTAACATCAAATCGAATTTCGAATTCTAGAACGGGCTTGGCCGGCCATAGATCAAAAAGACCCTGTTTTGACTTCCGTGTTGCATTCGCACGGACATTATTTAATTTCCGAATGTTATAAATCAATATGGCGGCGTAACATTTCAATTCACCGTGTCATAACAGAACTTAAGTCTCCAAACTTGTGAAATTCTTACTTTCCGCATTTCAGCGTTTGGTTCATTTTGTTACGACACGGATGGATTCATAGTCAGTTATTATTTTCTCTCCGTAGATATGTATGTAGAAGGATCTGTTCTTATTCGGGCATGAGGGTCATGAAAGCTTTGAACTCCGTTTTCATATTTTACGACACTATGTTTTCTTTTAATTTAAAGAACAGGTATCCGCCTGCGGGTACGCACGCGTTTTACAGGATAAAATATAGCCTAGGTATATTTTAATCCAGGTCTAGAACAGTCTTTGCAAAAGCCCGATCTGTTCAGTAGTTTATGTGTGAAGAATAAGCAAGGCAATATTATAAATAATAGATTCAGGCGTTACTTTGCGGAAATCCATTGCAAAATATAAGGATGAAAATATTTTGTAACAATTCCGCGAGAAAACCTTCTCCGATAAGTTCTAACAAAATGTAGTCCGCGTTGTAGAAGAAAACGACGCCAACTACAAAATAAAAAAATACCTATCAAAGCAAGACGTCAACTAGTTTCGTCTCTCCACGAGACATCATCCGGACACCACAATACTCGATTGTTACTAAATATTTTCATCCTTATATAAGGCAATATTATACAAAATATTCACCAGATAAAGTACCTCAAAGAAAAAGTGTATCTCTTGGAGAAATGTTTCATTATCTGCCGGTCATTTGTTTGATCAAGATCTTCAATTGTTTTACAAAAGCCCGATCTGTTCAGTAGTTTATGTGTGAAGAGGTAACATCCAAACCTTCGCCTTCTTCATTTAAAATGTTAGTGTGACTTTTAGCCAGGGATGTTTCTATCTTCGCTTGAGGCAACCTGTACCTTTTTAACTAAGTAAGCACGTACCTATCTAACTAAGTAAGTACACCTCTTCTGATCGTTCTGTAAAGTAACTGTCACTGTATAGGTACGATTAAATAGCCCCGTAGAGGCGAGCGCTAAACGGTATGTCATTATGACATGCGCCCGCGCACCACAATGGCCGCTCATGAGCCGCAATCCAGATGTAACGATAGCTGCCACCGCGAATTGGCTGTAATCATTTCTTCTTGAGCGTTTAAATATCTCTAAAAAACTTACTGGATCCAAGCAAGTCTTGAATGAGACCAATTGCCAAATACATGCTTAGATCATTATAAAACGAATTTAAACGGAGATAGGTATCCACCTAGATTATTTATTTGGATAAAAACAATATTAGGTACATGTTCAGTTAGCCAGCCTTCCCCAATATGAATATGGTCATAATGGTCCGTAAAACATTTGCTAGACAATGTTATTTCTTTCTCACTCTAACTTATGTATAAAGCTAATAACTAATAGCTAATAACCGTTTTGTTATGAGCAAAACGGTTTTAATGGATACGAAATCATAACAAAACACGGTCGGAAACGACTTGAGTCCTAGAAGCACCTGTCTAGAATAGTCCTAAATGTTGTATCTAAACCTACGTTCCACAGTTCGTAAAACTAAAATCGTTCACAGAAAATTTAGAAAGCGAAATGAACACAATTAAGTGCTTTTAAAGGGTTTCCTCGTAAATCTTGATAATGAAATGCTTACTGACTCATGGCAGATAATCCCCAATACCAAATGAGCTTTAGGCTCATGCGCAAGAGTTCGATTTCGCGCGCGCGAGATAAGTCGCCGGAAAGTGAAATGGGGGCGCACCTGTTTGACGGTGCTTTCTTTACGTTGCGATGTACTTTTTGCTTCAGTGAGAGTGGTCTAGATTCGATAATTGTGCCGGTAGCGCCATGGAAGACCCCGTTGTCCATCTTTTTGCCTTTAACCTATGTCTCATACATCTATGCAACTTGCCTAGCACAAAGCACCGTGTATTAGATGCACAGAAAATATATCGTTAAGCACACCTGAGAATGGAGTCCTTAAAGATTCTTGGTTTTAATCCTAAATTCCGATGAATAAGCAAGGTAATATATGTAATACAAAATATTCACAAGATTAAGTACCTCAAAGCAAAAGTGTATCTCTTTGAGAAATGTTTTCTTGATCTGCCGCTCATTTGTTTGATCAAGATCTTCAATTGTTTTCCCAAAAAAGGCATCGCTAGTTCATAGCTCCTTGATAATAAGATAAATAACAACCGCCATGCTTCAAACGGCTGGTTTGTTGACTTTCCTTTCATTGTTTAGATTTCTTCTGATAACTCCATCTGTTTGCGCGCCGTTGAAAGTCGTGATTGTGCCGACATTTTCTTTCATTGTCGCACTTTTTGTTTCAATCACCTCGATTTAGGGTCGTTAGAAAGTGGTATTGCGCCTCTCTTTACTACATGTTTGTCAAACTAAGAATTTCAGTATCGTTTTCACGTGAGGGAACATTTGAAAGAATCTATCCCTAGTTTTCCCTGACACGAAACCTGTATATAAGTTTTTTGTTTTTTTTTTTATGTAGCCTATATCTACACTAATGTCATAAATTCGAAAGTAACTCTGTCTGTCTGTTATCTTTTCACGACGAAACGGCGGAACGGATCTTTTTTTTCGGAATTTTGGCAGGGAGGTAAATGGTATCCCGGGTAGGAACATAGACTACTTGAAAATTGCGTGCGAAGCCGCAGGCAGCAGCTTGTGCTACCATGTATCCAGGGGCGGGGTAATGCTGTAGTAGTGAAAGAAATTTCAGAATAGAACCAATAGGTTCCTTCCAGAGATCTTTCTTTCAAAGATTCTGGATAGTGATCATCAACACAGGATGAAACTAGAAGATCACGAGATTCCAAAACTCTTGCATTCGGTATAGCAACCATTGAATCGAAGTTTAATACAAGAGCTATGCAAACCATCGAGCTGATAAATAGCCAGAATCGCAACTCCATTTCCAAGGTCACGGAAGTCAACTCCATGCCGTCGTAACCATCTCTAACAAGCTCCCAAGGTCATGGCGGTTCAGCTTTCTGCAATCAACCAGTGACCAGTTCAATGCAATTAATGCGTCAAGTGGGTTTCTCCATAGATCTATTGCTTTTACTTCAACTTTCCCTTCGATATAATAAGTGTAAAAACTGCAGGTTGATTGCGAATTTTCTTAAATTTTTCACCGTAGAGATTTTGGAATAGTCTTTAGTCTGCCAGAAAATTGTTCAGCAAATCATGTGTATTTAGTTTCAAAATGCATTAACGTTTCCATTGCAATTCATGTTTTTCTATGCCAGATATCAGCTTAACTGTCGCAATGTCCTTCGCATTGAATGGCGAGGACCTCCAATTCATTTGCAAGTATCTTATCGTCAGATTCCTCACTCTAGTAGCTTAGCTTCACTAAACTATTAGACGAAGTATTTCTTTATATCTTCAGTCAACACTCCGGCCTTTGTCCCATCAACAACTATTTCAATATTCCTTTCACCAATCGTTCGCAGCCCATCATCATCTCACTAAATAACTTCCTCTGACGTGGGTACTTGACGATGAATGATTAATCTGTGCCCTAGAGTCTCGCGCGCAGACTCAGCGGCGCCCGCGCATCGATGAAAGTGCAAGTTCCACGGTTCTCACGACCCCCTCCCCACGACATCTACCGGCGTTTCGTGAAACGATCGATTAACATTCGAATTATTTACACTTTCGGATAGCGAGTGCGCAATTGCGCATGCGATCTGATTATGAACCGCCATTTTGTCGCTGAGTTGTAATATTCTTCAGTTTACGTTTAGATAATATTGTTTACTACATAGGTGCTTCGTTTTTTCGCGTGTGCTGTGATGAATTGTCTATGTCATTTGTTACGTATGCTTACAAGACTTGATGAGTCGAGAGGTCGCGGAAGACCACCAAAGAAAAATTACGTAAAGCGTTTGTTTGTCTAATTGGCCATAAATATATGCATTCTACTGCCACCCAGATCTTAACTCCATCAGCCTAAATATCAATTTTGTTAATCAGCAGTTTTATGACGAATATATTTCTCAATCGAATCTAAAATCTAATTAACCAGCCATAAAGTTCATTTCCTCATTAATTACTGGCTATTAGCTAATCGACGACATCGCATTTCATTTAAATACCAATAAACAGATTTATATATTTCCGCCAATAAACATGGGATTATCTAATCTGATATTTTCATAATAAAAAGGTTGATAAAACAGTAACCGCTAATGGAAGAAGAGGTCACGACGATGCAACCAATGGATGCAACGACGTAACGCCAAATCGGCGTCATAAAATCAGGAAACGGCGGATTGCGTCGCTGAATTTAGCGTTACGATGTCGTATCGCTTTTATGTTCGTTATGTGACAGCTTCTTATTTCAGAAGTCTTGCCTAGGAAGCCGGGGTTCATTTATATCAGGCCTGCATTCACAACATTCATGAAGGGGGATTTACCTTTCCGAGTTGAGGAATGGAATTGAAACATACGATTCGATGCGAGGTTACACAGGATTCAATAAAGAGAATTCGAAAATGAGATTCCTTTGGGCTCGTTAACTTCGCATTAAATTACTTTTTCCTAGATTATCCGAAGTACCCCCTCACAGAAACCAAACCTTAAATAATGAGACTTAACACGTTTAAATCACAATGAGCTGCTAATTAAGCCGCTCTTAAGCGTTAAGTGGCAGACCGATGGAGTGATACGTCACTATAACGTAGGTTTACGGTGGTTTACGTCGGTTTACGTCGTGTAAGGTGCCACATAAATTATATTATTAGTCTCGGAACTGTTTTTTGAATGTATCTGTCCAGGGTAGAGGCGGTAGCGGTAGCACGAGGTTGTGTTTTGAGGATTATAGTCAACCGGTTGTTCGTACACTGATCATCTGTAAAATGAACCAATCAATGATCTCTTGTTAAAACCAATTCGGTAAGAGAATGAACTATTTGATCATTGATTAGTTAATCAGCACACGAACAATCTGCGCATAAAAATTAATTGAAATTACAGACAGAATGTTTCATAACTTTGTCTCTCTCTCCCAATAAGGTTTGCTGGAAGAGAACTCTTTTTAGGGTTAATCTCGTCTTTGCCATATTTTTTCTAGCTTAATGTTTTATTGTTGTATTTTTTTTTTTCGTGCAATAAGGAATTCATTTAAATTTAATGTGAGGAAGACTCGTGGTCTATTCGCTGTTCAACCTTACAAATTTTCCAAGTACTTATTGCTCGTTATTGTAAAGTTTTTTATGTCTTCACATTTGATTAGCAGACAATAATTACATCACTGCTTTTTCTTGAATAAATGTATTAGAGGTCGCAGTACGAAACTTGTATATAGTTTATACTTCGCTATATTTTTGAATGTAATTTAAGTATTTTTTTATAAGGCAATGTTCACTAAACTCCCGGCCCACGCCATCAACAACGTGTTCACATTATCTGCTTTATTATTTTACTATACACTAAAAAGTCATTATTGGGATTGGAGACAATCACCAACCTTTACTGTCTGATTTAAATATGTAATATTTTCTTTAGCTCGCTTTCAACTCCTAACTTGCATCTCAAGGGATAATCATATTTTATCCCACTCATTCCCCGCCCGTTTCACCGTCATGGGACATTTTTACGACGGTATGGACTTAAGCCGAGTTCAAAGGGTCCATTATATGGGAAGAAACTTCTGTAAAAAGTAGATTGTATTGCTACTGTTATGAACTATCATTATTAACCTACCAGATTATTTCACCTTCAATAATCTTCGACCCATTCCGTATTTGATGTTTACTCCTAAAATTCTATAAGCAGGTTGTCTACAGCGAAAGCAGAGGCATGTTACTGTTAGGAATGTTTTTGTGTTTTCTTAAGATGTCTGTGCTCTGAAATAAATAATAAATAATGCTGGACAATTCACACATCATTATCTAACCCCAAGCTAAGCAGAGCTTGTGCTATGGGTACTAGATAACTGATATACATAATACAGTACAATACATAGATATTTTTATTTATTCAGAATTCGACCCCTAACGTCTTACCAACATCTTCAGTCTTCTTTTAAAGGTATAAGGTACTCCAAAAAGGTAAAGAAATACCACTCCATAAAAAACAGATTAGGAACCTCACAGGCGATTGCTACTGGTGATATTTCGTCCATTCGATGCGGTGGCTTGTACGTAGGATTTGTCGGCTTAGGTCATGGTCTATTGCTGAGTGTGATTTATGTTGAAACAAGCTTCAGCCCACGGCTTCGTTTGCGGGTATCGTAATTCGGTGATTGCATTAATTCTTAGTTTCTGCAAGAGGCGCTGCTGCCCGCCCCCCGGTGTATATCCCTTAGTCGCCTCTTACGACACCCACGGGAAGACTTGGGGTGGTGCAAATTCTAAGCCGGCACCACACGACCTTACTCCACCAGTGCTAAAGATTTATGATGAGATTTTTAGGCTGCTGGACATTTTAAATTTTAGATCTTTTCATCTGGGTAGGTACATAAGATAATCATAACAATAAATATCTTCAAAATGAACTTCTTAATAAAGTTCGCCTTCCTGAAGTCCACTTGGCCTAGGCCCGTGTCCTTCATTTATTACCGGTTTTTCTCCAAAAGCCGATAAGATAAAAATCTTAAGTCAAAATAATAATAATAAATCATTTATTTCATAATAGACTTTATTAACAAAGAAAATTACAATAAAATATAAGAATTAAATTAAAACTAGTATTTACAATTGAAACAATTGAGCTAACTGCAGACTGTTGCAAACAATCTACAGGTAGATCAACTGATCCATATCAATACCGGTCTGATGATGATCAAATCTCTTATTAAAGTCAATTCGGTAAGAGAAAGAACTATTTCATCATTGAATAGTTATTTCAGGCAACATTAGTCTAGTTCATGATATAAAATACTTAAAAAGCTACGGCCCCTAAAAATATATTAGGTACCTTAGTATTATACATAAAATAAATCTATTTACTACCACGTAGAGTCGGCGACGTGTGACACTCATTATGTGCTGCGACCGGTAATCGTCCGCGAAAACTGAATAATGTCGTCCTAGCCGAGTTTTGACCGCGGCAGCGGCCAGTCTCGACGAAGACTATCCATGTGACAACACTAGTCCAGTCTCTATTCTCTTCCTCTCATACTCTGATAAGACGGTAGCCCGACACGATCGGAGAGGTCACGCACTGGAGATTATACCATTGAATATATCAATGAATAATACTAGACACTTCACACAGCATTATCTAGCCCCAAGCTAAGCAGACCTTGTGTTATGGTACTAGAAAACTGATTTACAAAATACAATACAATACATATAGAGATAATTTTTATTACTTATACATAGAACAAATATCTGCAGATCGTACAAACGTTTGTGCCGAGGCGGGAATCGAGATCGCAACCTCCTGCGTCGCAGGCGCACCTTCGCTCACCGCGCCACAGAGTTCGTCGATTACACTATTAAAGCTGATTTATACATAGATCTACCTCTGTCTGAAATCAGTCGAATTGTATTAGTCTTTTGTAGTTAAAAATACCTAAGAATTCTGACGCTTTGTTGGACTTTGTGCGGAAAACCGTTCGAATTTTGTTCGATTCTCGTTCCTCTATTAGCTCGGATACAGATCCGAGAGTAATAAAATTGATTGAAAATGGATAAAAATGAATTTTCACTCTCACTTTATTATGATTATGTATTTTGAAAAACAAAACGATACGAACATAGCTATTTCTTATCCGATTATGTATGCAAAATTTCATTAAAATCGGGGATGTAGTTTCCAAATGAATGGAATAGTACGTCTGTATTGGACCTTTGAGGTTCAGACCCACCTTAGTACAGTAAATACAATGTTTACGGCGTGTAATGTACCGGTGACACTTTGACATAGATAAAGCACCATAGCGTTTACTGCCTCAGCCATTGTTGTAGGTGAAAATATGTTAATTTGCTTGTTAGCATTAGGCTTTAAGCTCTTTCTGGGTTAGTCGGTTGTCCTTTGAATAGGGAGCTCGGTTGAACGATGCCGGGTCAAGAAAGAAGATGCTTCTTTTATGTCCCTTTTAGCTATAACATGGTCAAGCATATGCAACTGAATTTTTATGGTGAAGCGAAAATGCTGATTAATTTTTATTTTATTTTTAACCAAGAAAATTACAATCAAATAATAGAATTAAATTAAAACTAGTATTTACAATTGAAACAATTGAGCTAACTGCAGACTGTTGCAAACCATCTACAAGTAGCTCAACTGATCCATATCAATACCAGTCGGAAGCGTGCCCAAGACTTTCTTATTTTATTTTAATAAATTTTTGCATAAAACACTGCATTTTTCATGAAACATTAAGTAACATTGGAGGAACCCCTTTCAAAAACTGTAGGTAATGTAAATAAATAATGCTTTCAAAGACGTTGTAAGCTATTCGTGATCTATATGATTTTATTTTTTAAGGTTGCACAACCTAAACCTGGGCATTGAACAAGTCAAACAAATAAATGTATTCCTAAATACGTCGTAGATATACAATTTTAATAACAAAAGTACGAAATCGCTAAAATCATTGTTGACATCTCGAAGTCATTGACTCTATTACGTCACGTTTACGTTTGGTACTGTTATGAACGTTATTTACTCGAAATACAACCTTATTCCTAGGTGCTGGAGTATCGATTAAGTTGATTACAGCGTATCGTCGGAAATTGGAGCAATTTCGGTTTTTATGACATTGCGGTACTTTGCGTTTTTGCATAAGGGCAATTTACACGATCTGACGTTTTCGACGCCCCGATGCAACCGATCAGAACCGCTATCTTCATCTCATAAAAGAAAACAAAAATGCTGGACGCTGGAGAGTTCTCTTGTGATATACATTGTCATAGCGATCAAAACTCCTATTAATTGGAACTTAATAAATAACGCTGGACCATTCACACAGCATTATCTAGTCTCAAGCTGAAAGCTTGAGTGTTATTATGGATAACTGATAAACTTAACACAATTAAACTATAATATATAACTTTTTGAATATAATTACACCTTAATATAAATAGATATTTTTTATATCGAAGGTATTTACAGTAAATTCGATTTGTATTTCAAGGAAACTGACAACAGTACAGTCATGGATCAAAAGAGCGTTGGGTCCACGACATTGATGAAATACTGGGCAAATCTGGAAGCGAGAAGCAAATTTCAGAGCAGGCTGATTCAAATAAAAGGAGATCTTGTACCAGCTTTGAGTAACTGCCTCCGCTAACTAGACCTGGGTGTGATGATTACGCATTTTAGGAACAATTGAAACATCGCTGGAAATTCCGATGATGAAATTTACAAGTCGAAGTTGAAACTTAATTTGGAAAATTTGTCAACATTTAATATACTAGTATTTATTGTATAAACCAAATGACAGTAGGTAGAACACTATTATGTCACATAAATAAATCACCTGTAATGTATGTATTAAAACATATTATTAAAACGATTTATGTGGTCAATTTACATATTGTTGTGGTCTAACACAGCTAAATGTTTACAAAATTGAAATTTATACAAATGTTTACTGATTTGATATAAATTTTATTGATTTTGGTGAAATCAAGAGAGAAGAGATTGAGAAAGATGAGGTTTATGTCCTAAGGGCCAAGAATATCAAGTGAAATCGGTATCTCTACAAAAATGTATATATGTATGTGGTATAACAAGAATAATAATAATTAAATGACAATAAATTTATTTTTTAATTTATTTTTTCGAAAACTAAGCTTTTTTTTTTTATATCGGCTGTTCTGTGATCAAAGCTGAACCCCCCCTGAAAGTTCAGTCCCTCATTTTTGTAACACCCTATAGGTATACATTTATGTTATGCATTATATTTATTCACAGTTACATACTAATGTATAACGTACATTTTCGTACGTTCGTTATACCGCCTTACCTTGTGGTCCACAAGACAAGGGTTGTACAGGCATATTTAATTGTAATGGATTTTCCTTCCACTCGTACTAAGCGGTCCTCCTCAATGTATATCATTCGCACCTGTTCACACCGCTAAGGTTTGGAACTCATTGCCTGCTTATGTTTCTCCGGCAATACAACCTGGGTCTCTTCAAGACTAGAGTGAATAGGTGTTTTCTAGGTCTTCGTGACCACAGATCACAAAAACTATAGAACTAGACCAAAACTAGACCTCTATGTTCGCCATTCATCTTTCGCCACATCGTCACTTACCATCAGGTGAGATTGTGGCCAAAAAAAGGACTATTCGCGTTAAAATATGTATGTCTTACATATACTAACACAATGTTATAATTAAAAAAACATAAGTAGGTACGTTTGACTGTAAATTTCTGCCCTTCATTACCATAGAAAACAAACAGACAGCCAAAGCAAACAATAACAATGAACATAGATATTGTATTGATGCAGATAATACCGATAGCAATTTGGTTGCAATCTCACCCCTTGGGCTATCTATGATATTCGACATGTGATAAAATATCACAGCTTTTCTGAGGACAGTCGCACTGTGAAAAAGAATTTGGAGGCATTATTTTAGGCTAGTTTCTATCCACGTTTTCGCTCACGTATGTTATTATTATTAGGTACCTACTCCTTTAAAGCTAGCATATATAGGGTAGGTACGAATAAGGTAGTCTATAACATTGTTAGATTTCATTTAGATCTATAAGCCTACATGCCGTGACATGATTACAGAAAGGTACTTGCGCATCGAGAGTTATTAACTATTTTAGGATAAGGCGAATTTTATCAGTACCTATTATTTATTAAGAAGGACATCCAACATGAGATCACACAAGGCTAGTTAGTAACAAAATAAATAATGCTGGACAATTCACACAGCATTATCTAGCTCTCCAAGCTAAGCAGAGCTTGTGTTATGGGTACTAGATAACTGATATACATAATATAATACAATAGGTACATAGATAGATATTTTTTATTATACAAAGAAAAACGACCAGAACACCCTTAACAAATATCTGCAGATCGTACACACATTTGTCCCGAGGCGGGAATCGAACCCGCAACCTCCTTCGCCGCAGGCAGACCTTCGCCCACCGCGCCACAGAGGTCGTCAAAACACTAGTAATAAATAGTTCTTAAATCGACGTGTTTCTACTATTTGGGACGTCTCTTTATCAGTATTTATTAAAAGTATTATAATCTCTTTAGTAGAACCACGCTAAGTAGAAATGATGCTTTTTCGCAGTGCAGCCTGTATTCTACAATGTATCCAGTCATTTGTGTACAAATAAAATTAAAACGAATCGACCTGTCGGACTTTAAATGACTGTGGGCTATCTTTATTAAGTTGATAAGTCGTAAGTTTTTAACTGGGCTCGAGGTTACTTACTCTAATTTATCTTTTTAAGGTTGTTGCAAAAATGGTAATAAAATGCGATTTTTATGTTTGGGAGGATAAACTTATTTATGCTTCGCTTATTTATTTTACATCTCTTCTGCAACTAGGTTATTTTATTTGAATTATTTATATGTTTAAAAGGAACTTTGTATTGCACCGATTTTAAAAAATCTTTTACAATAAAACACTGTTTTTACCGGATTGATCGCGTATATTTTATATTTGTTTATAACCTGACGTTTCGGAGGCTTTTCAGCTTCCATGGTCACAGGCAGACCATGGAAGCTGAAAAGCCTCCGAAACGTCAGGTTATAAACAAATATAAAATATACGCGATCAATCCGGTAAAAACAGTGTTTTATTATGAGTTCTCGCGAAAATAACCTTAGAATATACTAAATCTTTTACAGTCATAATGCGTCCCTATCTTTCTACGCCCAATGGTTACGATTGGTTAGTTTTAGTAAATGAATCGACACCATGTTTGTATTTTTTTATATTTAACACTGTTATACTGATATTTTGTAAACGCATTGTAACTCAAAACCAAAACAAAGAAACATGAAAATAAACATTAACAAAGCATTTTACGAAAACGGGAATCCGAGCTAAATGTTTGTGGGTCAATTGTTTGTTTAACTTACTTTCTTTGAGAATAATGTTAAAACACTGGTGCGTGTTGAACCGGGCCTGGTAAAAGAAAACACCGAAATGTTACTTAGCCAAATGTACTTGATTTATGCCGTGACCTGCCCATCTAAAGTGGATGAAAACATTCCTTTTTTTGTATGTTTCCTAAGTCTTTAGATAGGTAGAGAGATAATACTTTATTGTGCCACACAAACACAGAAAACAGTACAGAAATAAATGCTACGAGTCAAAACGAGAAGGGCGGTCTTATCGCTATGAGCGATCTCTTCCAGGCAACCGTGAAATGGACTGGACATGTAAGAACAACATAAACGGTGGCACTAGAAAAAAATTAAATAAATCGATAATACCTTAAAATTCCAAACGTACTATAATACCCACCATAACCTACAAAAATTACAATCAACTTACATGAACATAAAGATAAAGTTGTCTAATTTTACAACGATAGATAATGCCGATGAAGCAGTTTTTTATAGATAGGGAGTGATTTGGCACGTCTAATGTCCAGGGAGAGCATTCCATAGACGGTCTTTGGTGGCCCGTTAATATAACAGCTCGATGGATTGATAAATTGATGTTGTTTCGTTACATAAAACATACCCTATAACAGTCATACTTATAGTCTATTTTTGTTTGTTACAGGCGAGCAGAAAGATATCAAAATGCGGATATTTATTCGTAGCACCGGGCTGGGACTTCTCCAATCCGCTCTACAGAACAAAGGTAAGAACTAGACAATAATGACATCGCATCGTCATACATTGCGATAAAATTGAAGTTAAAGGAATAATTTTAGAATATTTTCGCATTCGATGACGATGCGAGTAATTAGCTATTTTACCCGAAATAACAATCGCTGTGCATGCCTTAATGGATCTATCTGAGATAGTGCAGTTTGTCGAATAAAGAAAAAGAAGTATTTTAGCTGTTGAGAAATAGAAAATGTACGTGCATAGCGACAATGCTGCTCCAACTCCACATCTGGATGTCGTTTAAGGCGGCTAAGGGCTCTCTCTATTATCTTAACATCTCAGACTTTCGCGCATTGAAATTCGAAAGCTCTATTTCCATTAATAATACTGAACAACTGTCATCTGTGACCTATTTCCACCACACCCAGCTCTTCAATGCAAATCCTGCAGCTGCGCGACAGTACAATGGGATGCGCGTGCGCACAGAATAAATATCGCTATAATTATTATTCCCAATGACAGTGTCAGAAGGAACTGTTTTGAGAATCGATTACTTTTTGTAAGATAGTTTTCATAAAGTTTTGGGGTTTTTTTTACAATACCATACAATACAATACCATACATCAAAACGTCCCATAATAAATATGTATAACTTTTCTCATAAGCCTTTATTCGCGCATGTGTCGTTTTTGACGCTTTTTGGCGCCGAAACCGAACCACCCGCTGCGTTCTTATCGTAATCTCCAAAATTCACGTTTTACTTTATAGCGCGCCTTATCGATTTTAGCTCTATAAAGAAACATAAAGTTGACAAAGGCTAAAGGTATTTTATTTGAGAGGACGACAATAATGTGGCTCAGGAAATATGATTGGAATGATACGGGTATCTCTGGAGACAAGGATATAATTTGCAACAGTAAAAATAAAATAAAAAGGCATGCACACGTGTAGGTTCGAAGATTGGAGGACTTGGACCGACCAAGGTTTATGTGTAGTGAACTGAAGAGTGTCACGTTCTAATCTTTTCGGTCATAAGTACTAACTCGAGACTAGACTAAACTATGACTAAACTTAAGCGGTTGACATGACAGCAACCACTAAACTTAAGCGGTTGACATGACAGCAACCACTAAACTTAAGCGGTTGACATGACAGCAACCACTGAGACACCTACTGAGAATCGAATATTCGATAAGTTTTTGGCATTTCATCCCTTACGCACTTACGGTCGGCCGCGCGGTAGAACCGCCCGCGCCGGGCGGCGGGCGCCAACGACGTGCGTCGTCGAAATTTTGTGACGGTTCAATCACAAGCGGTTAGACATAACAAATAACAGTCGACGTCTTGACGACATCATTGTTATACCTACGCGTTGTAAGTGTCGTCGTCGTGCTGAAGTCTGTGTCAGTACTGTACTACCCAAAACCGGGCGTATACCGGCATCGACATCGGCTCAGTGGAGAAACGAAGGCCCGGCGCGGCGGCGGTGCCGGTCTAGGGCCATGTCGGTGCCGGGCCGGATAATGAGAAAATGCCCGTTGTATGTATAATAAACTGGATGCGGTCAACCGTCCCCGCGGTCAACTGCTAGTGCGTAAGAGCGATTAGTCTTGTTGGATCTTCAAAATTCTATCTGACGGTTAAATTCGCTTTCGGATTCATGTTTTACAAAAAAATACTTGTTTGTACAAAAAATATGATAACATTAAAGTGTAAAATTGTATAATTATTTATCCTCCAATCTTATACTGATGGCTTGGATCGCAATCAGGACGTCGTCCGTCGGCTGTCTCACGGAGAAATGGACTAAACGGACTTTTAATAAGTTTTGACAGGTAACAAATTGGTAAATGCATTGCTGGTTGTTCAAGCGGAAAACAAAATTGCAGGGTATAATTATAAACTGCATAACAGTTTTGGGTAAATCTTTTCACTATAAAAATATGTAATTATAATTACTTATCTGTAGACAAAATTTACGTAGTTGTTGTATATCCATTTTTCACTCCAGACACCATCGATAAGATTTGACGGATAAAATAATGCCGACTTTGTTCCGCGAAACCCGTTAGGATAAAATTTAATGTCAAAAAACCGCATGCTTAAGATTTGACCCTGAATATTTTGCTACTATACTGTCTATGCAGTTTTTTTATTTTAACATCCTCACCGTGAATATTTAGCTACTAATGCTGTATATCCAGTTTTTTTTATATAAACATCCTCCTTGTTCAGGTCAAAGAGAAGAATAAACGACGCGGAAGAAAAAGATTTTCAATAAAATGGTCGACCTCTTTTGATCCATGTGAATTATTTGGAAAGGTCAGGCAAATGGATAGATACCTTATTTGATAGTTACCTAACGCGGTGAACTCTTGGCTATACAAAATTTAAGCTCAGTGGGGTTATTGAACAACTGAACAAAACCTACAGCTTGCGTTGTGAACTCTTGGCTATACAAAATTTAGTGGGGTTATTGAACAACTGAACAAAACCTACAGCTTGTGTTGTGAACTCTTGGCTATACAAAATTTAGTGGGGTTATTGAACAACTGAACAAAACCTACAGCTTGTGTTGAAAGAATAAGCCTTTCTATGTTCACAAAACAAAGTAAAAAGCCGGCCTTTCGAATCAGTCGTGCGTGCGATTTGCACTAGTTGGCAAGCGGGTGCGGTTGCCTCTACAGCAAGCACGCTTCCGCATTCATCATTATTACTATTGCTGTCTTCGCCAACGGCATCATCGTCATCCTCCATGTCTACATTTCACTTATTTCGGTCAGTCGACTAGGTATCCTTTTAAACTACGTATATGAATTAAGCTGGGGGTGCCGGGATATTTTCAGGATATTTTCAAATACTCGTAATCATTAGCAGTTTTAGTATATATAAATTTTAATAATCTTTTGGGCTTAGTATTAAAATAGGCTAATTACCCTGGCTAGTTCAGTTACATAATCAAAAAATATTGTACTCGTATGTTTTCTTTTGTCAATTAAACAAAAAATTACAAAATACAACGCGTCAAAGTTTGGTAGTGTGGGCTCTTGACGGCACAACACAAAGTCGCTAAAAAGTGTCACCCAGCGTGATGATTCACGGAAATTTAATTGGCTATATGTTCATAAATTTTTGTATAAAAAATACGTGTCCAATGTCTTCTGATAATCTAACAGGCGGACTAATAAGATTTTTTTAGGAAACTAGCCTATTATGATTATTAACTAATTTGTAAGTACATAATACCCATCAAGCTGTTCTACTGTCTGATATCTGAATAAAAATTTACATTATTATCTACCACAGGCGACTGCGTTCCAACTCTTTGTAATTTTGCATATATTATTTTTGAAATAAACTATTTTGTAAGTTCCTTTAACTTGTATCCTCTCTCCATTCCTACTCTTGACTTACCTCAATGTTACTTTGTTTTTTCAAATATTTCGTCCCAAAAATAAAAAGTTGTATTCGTATTATCCTAAAAACAAATAGATGCACCGTAACAAAGCACAGATTGTTTTTATTTTAGTCAATTTCCATTCCGTTGCGGTCGGATAACCTCAAATATTTCCATTAATAACAATCTTCTTCATCTAAAGTGGATTTTAATAGACCGCGGTGGTCTGGTACTGCTTGTTTTATAATGATTTAGAACATTTAAATCATTGTTTAGAGTACAAAGTATGTTGAAAAGGTTTGTCATTATGATAAATTGGTTCTTAGTGCGAGTTTTTGTGTGCAAATTGTAGCCTGGAGCGATCTTAAGTGATTAAAATGTCTGAACCAGTAAATAATAGATCTTGGTCATATATGTCGATGAATCTTGTTGTAATAATGCCAGAACCTTTTAAATCTTGTCACGATACTAGCTTGAGTGGCAAAAACGCTAAGATCCTTCTACAGCCATTATCATAACCGTGATATATTTTGTAAATAAGATTTTAATACAATTTTATTTACAAAATATATTAACTAAACGCGAGCTATGCATTAGCCACCAACCAAATGTTTTTTTTTTTATAGAAACTCACTTTACATTGAGACGAATGTTTTTATTTAATCAGTTGAGTTACCTGGATATTGTTTGCAACAGTCTGCAGTTAGCTCAGTTGTTTCAATTGTAAATACTAGTTCTAATTTGTTTATATTATTTGATTGTACTTCTATTTGATAATAAAAGATTTTTTTCAAAATCGAGCACGTAACTCCTAGCGTGACTTTTCGATTCACGGTTTCAGACTTCCCCTCATGGCCACGAAAAAAAAAACTCACGTGTATAATAATATAATTTGATTGTTTTGAAAAATGTACTTCGAACTAACTTTGAATCCCCGGTTTTAAAGTTTTGCGTGATAAATACTAGGTAACATTTTTATGGGACCACCTCGGTATTATTGTCTAAAATAGAGAATTTTCAAAAAATGGCCTTAAATAAATGACGGAAAAATCGACAAACATACTACATACATCCGAACTTTATAAAGAACCTTCTCCTTTTCGAAGTCTGTTAACTAAAATCGCCATTATTGCCCATCAACCACTTGCCTCCTTGGAGATTTTAAAAGAGCTACTCAAGGTTTCTATAAGTCATCATAAAGTTAGCTTATCTCATTACAGTGTAATTTTTCCCGCATTTAATGGGTTGTGAAGACCTGAGAATCACCAATTTACATCTTGATTCCTGCAAATATCTAGTAACGATGGTTTAATATAATTTAAGTCGGCTTCAAGTTATCAATAGCAATAGAACCAGCACTTAATTGCAGTTGTCATAGTTAGGCCGATTAACGTGGGTTTTACATTTTATTTGTAGAAATAAATAAAAAGAAACGTTGCCCGGGAGATATGTAATCAGCATCATATCTTATTTTTATTTATTTCGTTGTGATGTTGAAAGGGGCGAGCTTAGTGTTGCCAGCTACGTAGTGTCGAACCAGATAGATATTGTCACTTTGTGTTTTAAATTTTAACGAAAGTAATTTTTCCCAAAATTAAAGCTTCAACTTTATTAATCATTATTTTAGTTTTCTTGTTCCGGGTTTCTTTAACCGTAATCGATCAGAACACCAGTCTTCACTGCGGATCAGACTTCACAGTGTTATATCTTTTAAATTTCTATATATTCTTTACATATTCAGAAACATTTTTCTTAACATCTACCTCAATTTTAAAACCTTTACTGTGTGGTAAAATCGTTTTATCCATTGGAAACACCAAGGCTAACAAAGTTGCCAACAAGAACGCTAATCCCCTGCTAAGTGGCGTGCGCCTTGATTAATATATATCTGCTAGAATTGTATATAAATTGCATATTTGTTAATTAAAACGTCATATTCTTTCTCACAACTAGATTATGTGGTTTTACTTTGAATGCGTCGCGATCTTGTGAACGTATTTTACTAAGTTGCGATTATTTCAGTTTTAAGTTTGATTCAATCCCATTGCATCGTTTTCATAGCTCTTTGCTTTATAGTGCGTTATTCGCACTGGGGGAATCTTCTACGAAAATTTCATAATGTCTCAAAAATAATAAGTTGTAAGAGGTCCCAGATATTTTCGATGAGGCACGTGTCGATCTCGTTGCTTAGTTGGTTAGAGCGCGCCTGTACTGAAGGTGAGAAGCTGGTTCGAATCCTGCCGAAATCGATTGTTTTTGACATTATTAAATTTTCATCGTTTTAATTTTTTTAGTTTGTTTGGTGCAGATTCTATTTTGTAATGATTCCCATTCATTGATGTCAGCTAATATGCAAGTATGTATCTTTAGATTTCACAGATCCATTGAACTTGGTTTTTGTTTCTTTGGTTATTGTAAAGGTTGGCTTCCTTTTATTATATTATTTTCAAAGGTTCTTTGGTTGTTAGTCTATTGGTTTTTTCTGTCATACATACATTTTTTTGTACTTATCGTACAAAGTTAGATTTATTCGAAGTGTTTAACTAATTTATGTTAGCTTTGTTAAAATTATTAAAAAGTTATGTTTTATTGCTTCAACACAATGAATCTTTGAACTCATTAAACCACAAAAACATATAACTATCGGTATGTTTTAAAAACTTAAGCGACAGACATGGTTAGCCTAGCTCCACTTAAGTTTCGCAACTTTTTGAGCAGCGTCTTCAGTCTTTGAGTCTGGGAACGCCGGAAGTCGGTAAAAATACTTTATAACTTCATTTAGGTACCACAAAATGTTTACAACGTTCCGCACACTTTAAGATAGTGTCGTTTGTTGACTTTCTTTTCGTTTTAAAATAAGGAAATCCGTAGACTGATTGGAATTTCCGTATTTAAAACAATTGCTCACTTTCACGCTCTCTTTCAGATCAATCTTTATTATTTTATCGTTGCTTGTAATTTTTACTTTCTCTGTAGAGTGTGTTTTCGGTGACGACACTGATTTATTTTTTCATAATACTTTCATGTCTTGTAAGATTCTTGGCAGTTAATATGCGGTTCATTCGATAAAAATATTAATATAAAAATCCTATTTTTAAAACAGGCTTTGACCAAAGTGCTTGGGAAGCCAAATTCAACGAGCCCAAACTCGATAGAGTTAAGGCGCATACCCCAGTCAAACTAGCGCCGCCACCAACAAAGGAAATTTCAAAAATCCATCGCTCAGGACTGGCAGTGAATCGAAGTTGCCCTTGGTGGCCACCAAAATCTATTTTCGATTCACTGCCTAAACTAACTGGAAGAAAAATATAACAGACACATTAAAAAATGTTTATAATAGGTATCACCAACTGAGCGATGGATTTTTGAAATTTCCTTTAAGATAAAGTTGGTCGCGGCGCTAGTTTGACTGGGGTATGCGCCTTAAGTCGTTCCGTTTAGCAGTTCCTATGGCCACCTTCTGTCTCCATCATCAGACCAGCTCGATGGTACCATGACATTGCATTGTCACCGAACTTACTCAACACACAGAGTGGTCAAGTTATCCAATTTAAAAGCTTCTTTTGAAGGTTTCGGGAGTAATCGAACTTTAGATATTTAATAAAACACTGTTTTAACCGGATTGATCGCGTATATTTTATATTTTGTTTATAACCTGACGTTTCGGAGGCTTTTCAGCTTCCATGGTCACAGGCAGACTGAGATGACATTTGTCTTTACAAGTAATTTGAATTTTGCATATCTACCGTCAATTATACAACTTTAGATATTTATTTCGAAATGTGTGCTATAAACCTACCTTCCCATCCTCAAGAAATTGTATTTGTAATTTAATTATATGAATTATAACTTCATACAAAACCAATTCCAATAATGTTAGGTAACACATAATTCTATTGTCTTAGAAATACGAAGAGCTATTATTTGTTATTATTCCTCTGACATCTTCAAACAGAAACATGTTGTTAATTTCATGTACTATAAAGTAAATGGCCGGTGGACGTAGTAAGGATTTGAGTGGGGGCAAACTAGCTTACTACTCTAAAGTCAATCTTTATTAACAATGAAAATAACAATCAAATAATAGAATTTAATTAAAACTAGTATTTACAATTGAAACAATTGGACTAACTGCAAATTGTTCCAAACAATCTAAAGTTAGCTAGGGTATTTTTTAAAAAATGTTTACTTTTAATATCATCGCGTAGAATTTCATGGTCGTGGTTGTGCGGATCATTAAGACGTCATTTGCAATATGTATTTTGTTTTTAATATCTCAAGCTCTTCAGCTGCTAAAATCAAAGTTCATACAAAAAAAACTAGCCTTAAGCCTTAAAGGCACTGCAAAAAATATACTTACCTAAATGTTCTGCTTAGTTTGTGTATACTTACTAACATAGCTTCTATGTTTAATTAATTCAGATGTGTGCCAAGTGGCCCTCTTTAAGATCGACTGACCTGAGCCCGGTACTGGCAAATACTTCGACTCCTGCGCATTGTAGTCACGACTCGGGGTTACGATATTAAAATTTGCTTATTTTCGAACTCCTGCCATTGAGCAACTAAGGAGTGGTACGCTACGTGCTGATGGTGATTCTAAGCCTGGTTTGCTACTCAAAGATTTTCTTTGAGAAACATAGTAGATGGCAGGAACTGGCAAACATTTTTATTCAAGTAACTAAGAAAATTATCTTGGGATGGTAAAGAAATTCTGTAGGTAATGATATTTTGTCTACCCCATACATCTATGTACGAGTAGATCTGACCGGCAATTAAAAATTAAAAAGACAGGGCGCTATGGCGTTCGTTAGGGGAGGCCTATGTCCAACAGTGGACTACTATACCTATTATAGTACCTAATTAATCTTGTAACCATACCAGTGGTCAAACCTTTTGTGAAGATAAATAAATAAACATTTTATTATTTTTAAACATTTTTTATTACTATAGGCTGATGATGATGATGATTAAAAACCGTGGGTTAAAACACATACATTACATACATGAACCCTGAATACATTACAAACCCTTGGGCAGTCTTTTAAAATTATGATAAATCTTATTAATTTGACTTTTCCTGTTTTCTAAATCATTATAATTCATCATCATCATCAGCCTATATTAGTCCACTGCTGGACATAGGCCTCCCCTAGTGAGCGCCATAGCGCCCTGTCTTCAGCTTGACGCATCCAGCATGAGTTCCTTAATACATTGGACCATACAACAAACATAAAGCAAGGTTCGTTTGCAGGGCGCTATGAAGCAACCGGCCCGAGTAATTTGTATCGAGTTATTGTGGGAACTAGACGAAGGTAATCCGATACACAAGGATGCCTTTTATCATGTTGCTTACCCGGCTGGCCTAGAGAAAGGGCTGTTCTATGATATACTCTATAGCTTTCCTAATTTAATAGATGAAGAATATCTATACTATTATTCTTTCATCTACATCTATTTCGTCACCAGGTAAAATTATCATCGTAAAAATCTAGTCTAACTTTGTCATCGCTCAAATAATTTTAATATTTTTATGGTTAGTTTGTCACTGCCTACTTTTAAGCCGCTACAGTACAGTCAGCTCACTAGATCCTGCAAAAGTAGAAATAAAACAAAATTAAAAATGATGCTAGGAATACCTATGCCACAGATCTTTGAAAATTCTTTTCGAAAAGCCAAAGATGCTGGATAAAAAGGCAATTGGAGTGACCGGCTGGCAGGAAAAAGCCAAGAATAGGATCGGATGGAGAAATTTACTCGACCAGACCAAGGCCCACCCGCGGCTGCAGAGTCAGGATGATGATGATGAAAGATGCTGGATATAGCTTGATAAACTCTATTCAAAGACAAAGTACGAAAACTATAATATGACACTGACAGACAATTCTCAACCTAAGCCGATGGATCGAAAAAATATTTTTCGCGCTGAAATAAGTAAAGAATTTAGGCAAAAGAAAAGATGTAGGTACTTGCTAAAAAATCTTGATAAGTTAGGTTTAACATTCCATTCAAAACATTTAGTAGTACCTAGTTATTAGAAAATTATCTGATTCATATTCTATTTGTACCGCTCTTTAATCACTGATTTATACCCACACAATTAGTTTTAATCTAGCATCGCGTGTGCAGATAAAACCTTTAGGTTATAAATTAGTTATACACGGCAAGTTAATAACTTAGAAATCGATAAGCGTTTTAGTAAGACTGGAGCAAGATTAAACTTAGGTATCCAATGATTGGTAGTTAGCAAAGATAACGGTGTGAAATTAGATGTAGTGAAAAGCTACAGGTCCTAAGATACTTTGAGAGCTTAGAGAGAAGATAAAAAAGGAAGAAATCTCAAAATACTTGTAGATAATTATAAAGAAATTTTAACAGTGGTGAGAAGACCAAAGTGTGCCAAATGTAAGATTAATTGAAACTTTGTCACCACCAAAGCTTAAGAATGGGTAACATAATTTTTTCATAAGTTACTGCAGAAGGTAGACATTGCAAATGACAACATGATCAAAATGTATGATGCTGTGCACATCACTCGTCCAAATATCTATACCTATACATTTAATGAAACTCATGTTATTGAGTGACTGACAATCCATGTCGCGTAAACCACAGTAGAGATAGTTCAAGGAAAGCTTTATAAAACAAATACTTTTTTCACTCAGATAACCCAAAAGAGTAGGTAATCTAGAAGCTTTCAATGTCAAATAAACTCTCGAGCAAAACCGAGCGACAGTCTTGTCATGCAATATGTTCACACTGTACGTAACAGGTCGGCATGATGTTGTTTTAATGATATCCTTTAATGCATAAATAATGTCCACATTAGTGTGTGGACGGACTAAGGACTAACAGTTATAAAACAAAAAGAAAACAAAACAATAAAACACGGGAAAGCTGGCCTACATTTACTGAACCAGGGAGTATGACTTGCTAAGTAGTGTTAGTGCAGTAGGCAGACCCTAGGTGCAGAGCACATACTGACTCGTCGCACCACATTAGACAGGTTAGTGGAATCCTATTGTGCCTCATATCACGCATTTCACCATCACCCTCATTCCAATTCTTATTTGTAAGCCTGAGCGTCGAACATTTGGTTTGGGCCGCCATTCGACTTTAGCAATTCTAAAGCTAGGTACAAGAGGAGAAGTGTACATTGTAGTATGTGTGTAAGTGTAGGTACATAGGTAGGTAATGTATACATTTACCTCAATTAACATATAAATACTAGTTGTTTCCCCTCGTCGAATATTAAATATGTACTAGTTTAGGCCGGCGGTTTCACACGCTCTTTTCCGGTATAAAAAGTAGTATATGTTATTCCAAGTACCTAGGTCTAGAACTACACGATTATAAATTAAATACTCATTGCGATTCCCAACAATTTGTTCCTTAAAACTTTTAAAACTATCATGGTTAACATTAAAGTAATTTAAAATGGAACATTTACTATGATATGATTTCATCAAATCATGGTAAATATCCCGTTATAAATGACTTTAATTTGTTCAATTTTTTCCCCAAAATCCTGATTGCATGCCTGTCGCGCTGCCATTGCGAATTGTGCGCCCGCGCATCAGATGTAACACTGATATAACGTCTGATAACGCGCCATAACCAACGTAATTTATACAGTGTCGCCGCAACTAATTAGTTTTAAATTTCAATAATTCACTGTCACTTGCTGATAGCTAATTAGGGAAATGGAATGCAAGACTAGGTTTTAGATTCGGCTTCTTTTACGGTCACTATTATTTTTTGTAAGTAGAGGATTCGGAGATAAAAAAGTCTACGCGGAACAGTCTAACTGGTAACAATATTATACTAGACCACAAATTTGGCTCTTTAGTCGACTGGCCCCGGAAAAAACTGGCCCTACGGGGCCAGTTGACCTAATGCATTTAATTTATTACTTTTCTTTAGTCGACTGGGCCCATTATCAATTTAAATAAAAAATCTATTGTTTAATTTCAAACCCGTGTACAGATGTGTACAAAACTTACTTAAGATAAACAAAAATTAAACAACATGGTTATATAAAGGTGGCAAGATTGGTTCTTTCTTTGTTACTTTAAAACGGGGTTTTAGGAATATTTGGCTTTGTGCCTTAAACATACCTAAGTTCTTCTGAAACAGCAACACTTACGTATGAAGATGGTATTTTGGGTCAAACATTTTAGATTCATATGCACCATCGCGTCGGCCGCCTCTATGCCGCCGCTATGTTGAAGGCCTACTTGGCCCACGTGTGCTTGATAGTTACTAGTTATACAATGAAGAGAATGGTAATAGCAAAGGCCCATTATGAGCGCTGTACATAATTTTGTAATTAAAATGCCGTTATTGATAATATAGGCTCGAAACTAACGTTCAATTGTATTGAAACCAAACAGTAGAAAGTAGCGTATTTGCATGGCAACATTTAGCATGCGGGAATTTTGCTGCAAACATTCATAAATTCAAAATTCAAAGTGCTTTATTTCCTTTAGACCTTACAGGACTCTTGGACACACATAAACACGTGGACACTGAGCCGTGGACACTCACGGTAGGGCTTGTCCACCACTTTAAAGTCAGATACGACAGACGGACAGAGTTAATTTCGAATTGATAATATTAGTAGTATGGATTGTAATTTTTCTAACTTTAAATTTGTTATAATTTTTAGTACCTAATCAATATTCTTAGATTATGCAATTTAAATGAATGATGAGTGTCATACATAGGAGATTACTATGCTTAGGAGTATACATAAATAAAACCGGCCAAGTGCGAGTTGGACTCGCGCACGAAGGGTTCCGTACCATAATCTATAAAAATGGCAAAAAAATCACGTTTGTAGTATGGGAGCACCCTTAAATATTTATTTTATTCTGTTTTTTAGTATTTGTTGTTATAGCGGCAACAGAAATACATCATCTGTGTAAATTTCAACTGTCTAACTATCACGGTTCATGATATACAGCCTGGTGACAGACAGACAGCGAAGTCTTAGTAATAGGGTCCCGTTTTTACCCTTTGGGTACGGAACCCTAACAAAGAAGAAGACGGACAAATTGCTAAAATAAATTTAATAAAAGTGAATATAGTTTAGCAATTTGACAAGGATCGCAAATAGTATAACGAAAAATAGCTCCACCTCTAAGGTTTTCTTATGGATTAGAATCCCGGTCGATACCGATAAGGAACTCCATTTTTGACGTGCCTGTTCTAATTCATACAGTGTGTAGTGAAATTTGTCTCGTCCCTGGTGTGTAAATTAAAAATACCAATTCAAAAGACCAGAATATAAACTCCGATAAAGATAAAGGCCTAAACCCACGGACCGTTGCTAGTATGCATTTAAATACCGTTCTACTCTAATAACGCTTCACGCTGCGCGGGCGCTGCTTTTGTAACGACAATATCATGTGTCCGCCTGTTTTCTACAGATGTGGTTGTTGTTTTTATATTTCTACAACCTACATTATACATATGTAGAAGGAATAAGAATAAAAACTACGAAAGATTAAGAGACTCACTACACAGTCAGTTTAAGTTTTTTTTTAATCGAAGTCGAATAATTATTTTGTCGGACATTCAAAGAAGTCACACAAAACTGGCAATACCAACTTTATGTACCTTATGTAGCCGTGTGGTGCCGGCTTAGAATTTGCACCACCCCAATTCTTCCCGCGGGTGTCGTAAGAGGCGACTAAGCGACATACACCGGGGGGCGGGCAGCAGCGCCTCTTGCAGAATAGATCTACCACCGAACTGCGATCCCCAACCCGCTTGCCCAGCGTGGGGGTTATGGGCATTACCCCCACGAGATAAAAACAAATAATGCTATTATCACGGGGAGGCCTGCGTCCAGCTGTGGACCAATAAAGGCTACTGAGGAAGAATAAGTAAGTACAGAGTTACACAAGTAAACACTTATTTGACATAAATTACTTAGTACCTAATAAAAAAAACTTCGCTCCTTTTAAAGTATGTCACAGTCTTATCATAACAGAAATTTCAAAAAACTCAGTCTTCCAAGAACTAGGTTCAATCTACAAATAAAATAATAATTTATTTCGTGCGTGCGGGCACCGCGCAATGCGGAAGCCAAGACCGCGGTTACCGCTGACTGACAGACACAAACATAATTGTATATACAGAACGGCACAGATAAAACTGTACTTGGAGACGAATTTACCACTGGAGACAATTTTGCACCTGTAGTCAACACGGTCAATACAGATGATAATAATAAATAATACGGGACATTTGCACAGTAATGTGAATGGCAGATGGTATATGATGGCTAGAACGGTGTCGAACTGAAGAATAGGTTCGTGTATGTATTATATAGTACTAGCAGCGCCTCGCGGTTTCACCCGCGTAGTTCCCGTTCCCGTAGGAGTTTCGGGATAAAAAGTAGCCTATATCCTATTCCAGACTATAATCTATCTCTGTGCCAAATTTCATCCAGATCCGTTTTGCCGTTCTGGCGTGATAAAGGAACAAACATCCATCCATCTATCTATCCATCCATCCATCTAAACTTTCACGTTTATAATATTAGTGAGATAACCAGCATGTACTTAGAGAACTCGTATAACCATCAAAGAGTGCATACAGAAATGTCGTCGGCTAAATTATGATTACGATGATGAATAATCACTATACCATAGAAATTATTCGGTAGTGGCTTACTAACCTAGTTATTGTATAGGTACAGAATAAACAAACACAACCTGACTACTGTGATCTGCTAGTGCGAGTCTTTATTATAGGTGGACTTGCATGACCCGTTCCAAAGTTTAAATAATGTAAACTAAACATTTTCCTCTCACAGCAGGTCAAAAGATCCATCATAACAAAATCTCAGTTCATTGACCCAAGACAGAAATAACAATATAAAGTGACACAGCTACGCGAGCCGCATATTCGCTTAGATATTCCTGCTATTTTAGTCCGCTGATTGCTGCTAACTGCAACATTTCTCCCTTATTTACATCACTCTCTATCTAGAATGGACATACTAATATTATACAACACTATGAATGTAAATTTGCACTGTTTGACGCCGTCTTCGATAAGAGACTTTTGAGCTTTGACTCCTTTTTTGTGGGTAACAGAACCAGATTTTTGTCTTAAGTTTTACTAGCTTCTGCCCGCAGTTTCCCACATGTTGTTACCGGGATAAAAGGTTTGGTATGTTAATCCAAGCCCAGAACTACACGTATGCAAACTTTAAATCCAATCAGTTTAGAAGTGAATTGGTAACCGTAACAATAATCCTTCCATCCATCTGTGACAGACACAAACTGACAGACTTTTGAAAATCCGCTATTGCTTCTGCTCCTCCATCTATCGACCAAAATACACTGTACATACACCCTTATCCAAATCAAAACTAATCCAGTGTCTAGTCTAGTAACATCAAAATAATCTTGTAAGAAAATTCTGTTAAAGCTATTGAATTGTAATTTAAATTCTTTGATAACGTCCCCAAAATAACACAAAACATAATGGTAAAAATAGCAAGCAATACTAATATTGTCGTTAAATCTGATACTCTACACAGGAGACTCACAGATAAGTATTACATTGGTATAATACAAAAGATCGAAAAAAATACTACATACAACTATAAATGCCATAATCATTTGAGTTAAGAGACTCGTAATGAGCTTTCGATTACATCAATCATGGCAGGGAGTAAAGAAATATCGACGTTTTTACATAAATATCGTATTACTGTCTCACCTTTTACTTATTATTTGATATTCAGTACCAATTTAAATGCAAATCATGCAATAAGTCTTGTATTACTGATTCTTGCTATGGAGTGCTTCAAGGGGTGCATCGGGCCCCTTATTGTTTATTGCATCTTTTGTTATGCTAACCAATTACAGAACATGATTAGATGTATCTCGTTTTATATGCTTTTTATAGGTTAACGCTACTGTCATGCCAATAAAAATGATACAAATATGCAAATTCTTATTTTATCTTTGTACGATATCTTTTTGGTACATACCTATACTACAGTAATGTCAGTATAATCAGCACAGTAACCATAAAGCGTCCATTTTAACAGAAAGAACCTTATAAAGCGTTTGATAACCAGGTCTATTTTATTGTCGTCTTGCTTGCTGATAATTTTATATTATTATCGTTCTGTATGTTTTTGTTTTGGACTTTAAATTATCTTATTATTTTTATCTAGATTTCGCAGCTTGATAAAGATGAGAAGGATCGTGGGAGTCTTTGTGTTAATCCTTTGCAAAATAATATTACTATGAATGTAATTATATGTTTAACGATTTTATTTTCAGAAGGGTTTCTCGAATAATTTCAAAAATAACTTTATCATCTTCTGGATTTACGTTTTTAAACCTATTTCGTCCCACTGAAGCTGGGCAAAGGCTCCCAAATCTTTTTAATCTGTTAGGGTAATGTTAGAAGGATTTGGAAGCTTTTGATTAAGAAGATATTATATACTTTTGATTTTCACTATTTACTAATGTAGTTTCTTATCATCCAAACTGTCTAAGTTACCTAGACGCTGCGACTACAGCGAGTTCTTTCTCTATTCATGTCAAAACATACAGTTTCAAATCTCAATCTCTATGCTGCGCATGATCCTAGATAGGCAACTGGCCGTAAGCGCATTGACTTCGAGGTTGACGATATTTTTTTCTCGACACAATGTAGCCTGACGGGTAGCAGGCCTCGTCAGCGCCTATTATGGCTGCAACTAGGAAATGCTTGATGTACCCTCCATTGCCACGAAGAAATGGTGTAGCAATGATGCTATGGACAGGAGAATTCGGACCGCGCGGTCAAGAAGTTACATAATAGAATACCAGCGGACATAAATATTATGAGGTATTTGAGAAAGACTCATATAATAAGGAACAGTAATGATGAGAAATTCTTAAAAATCTTGTGCAAGATATGTAAGTTGAGGCATTTTCCAGACTTAATATTTTTCGTGTATCTTGCAGCTTCCTTTTAAACTCGAAACATTATTTAATACCCACGTACGCTCACATTTACATATTTATCATAGTTTTTAGCTAAAAAATATGTATAAGTTCTGGAACATTTTCCCGAAATATTCAGCAAATGTAAAGAGAATTAACTGTATTGTGTACAAATCCTATTAAATGCCACAAGAGGCGCGGTAAGGTACCTATTTAAATCAACCGCCTGTCATCCGGACCTCCCGTATTCAAACCGCTACTGCTATAACCCTAAACAGTGGTCGACGCGTGCGCAACACGCCCTAGGCTAATTGGTGTCGTCGGTGCCTAACGGTGATGACGGCTGTCGTTAAGCCTTACTGGGCAACTAGCTCCTTCATAGGGTTTTTACAGCCACGAGCTAAAGATGTGAAGGTACCGTTTAGTATACTGTCGTACCTACGGCGGACTGAATAACTCGAATGCGGAAACTTAGGGTGCGTTTTTGGTGGACAAATAAAACGAATGCTGGTTTTCGACGGTTGTTAATGCAAGTATCGCGCGCGATAGGCCATAGTTCCGTAGAAAACTACCATAGAAGGTATTACATCTCACACAATTTGCGAATCCAAGCACTGACAAAAAATTATTAGTCAGGATTCTCCACCAAATCGCAGCGAATTACAACTAGACGTCGTTCCTGAGCCATCAGTTGATCAGATCAGTTCGGACGCGCTTTGGTGAAGAGTGCTGACTGGTCAATCTGTCACCACCATCAGCAAAGGCCTCCTTCCTCAGCTCGATGCGGACCAGGGGTAGCCCTTTGTCCAGTGTCTTCAGATCCATCTGTGAGTGTATCTCATTTTATTGTAGCTGCTCATTGGCTGCATTGTGATTACGAACATAAAACTACATAAAATTAACCAATGAACGACGAGAATAGTATAATTGTACGAATACATATTAATTGACAACCGGCTATCATAAAATTTTGCAAACTTCTAAAGGTCAGGTGAAAAGTGACATATCACAAAGTCAACCTGAACTGTTACATGCCCTACATGCAGCAATAATGGTGATAACTGACGTAATTAGTATCACTTAGCGTCGGTATTATTGAGTTGTTACTGTAACGAGGGCGAAGGGCTTTGCTTTGTGATTATCGACGCGGTGCGGCTTGAAGTAACCTACTAATGTACTGTCTAATAAGGGTCGCTGGAGACTAACAGGCTCTTAAGTAATATACGGATCGCTTTGACTTAACTCATAACAAGTCAATGAAACACAAAAATAAAGAAAATCTTTATATAACTAAACAGACGCAATAGGTATGTTATTCTTCTTAGGTTACTTAAAAATACATACTTTATACTGGCACATCTGAAGGTTTTTCACTAAAAACCGATTTAATCAAATTCATTTCGAAATTTCCGGACAATAAACAGATTTAGCACAAAGGTCGGACAGCATTTTTTACGAATTCTGCATCACCATAAAGTCGCCGGCCAGAAAAAAATGCACAATACATTTTTGGATACTAGCCGACACAGAAATTAATAAGACAAAAAAGTAGAAATACATGCCAATATTTAACCCAAAACATTACAAACCGTCATACATAACCCAGACAAAACGCAACGTCCATTAAATTTAAGTATGTGGTAGATTGTTAAAATGGCAACTGGACGCGTAACGTCCGGTTATAAAACGTTTTTAACCACAAATGTATCAGTGGGTTTTAAACTGTTCGTAATATAGGATAATATAATACCTTTCTTTATTAAACTAGCACTCGAGGCGTTCATAGCTTACTCTACCCACTTCCAATAAAATATTAAATTGTTGATACTCCAATTCATTGTCCTGCATAACAAATGTGTAGGAACGAGGATGATTTGTAGGTCCCTTTGGATTGCCTAAGAGACACTAATGTATTTTTTCTAAATAATCATTTCCGTTATCATAAACCAAGATAAAAATTAAGTGGTGTTAGATTCCAGCATAAAAACGTCGATATACGTTTATAGGGTACTGTTTTTATCATATAATATGTAAATATTTGATAAAATCTCCATAGTTTATGAAAATATACGTGTCTGTCTATTCTGTAAATCCTATAAATGATAATTTTAGAGGACGTGAATACTATTTCTTGATATTACACACGATTTGTAAATAATGCAAACACGCTTATTGCAATATCAAACGATTCTTTTTAAATTGCTGGCAGCAAAATCTTAAAATGCTTGCTGTTTAAAAGCTAGTCATCGAGTTATCATCTTTCATGTTTCTCAGACTGGGTTGTGGCCAAGTGCCAGACTATTAGGTATGCCATAAATAATATAGATAGGCACGTCGACACGGGCATCATCGCGTCAGTGCGTCCTCTCACTTTCGCCGTACAAAGCACTGTCTCCACATATCTCTTTTAGTTCGCCCTCGGCTAAAAGGTTATCAAGATTGTCATAAATCGTGCTTTATGTTAAACCCATTGATAATGGTGTGTAGAATACAATTTACGTCAAAGAAAAGACACCATCAAATACCTCTTCTACGTAATATTCACCATCGTTACATTCACAACACATTGCTGGATTTGGTCACGATAATCGAGATTTTGTTTAAAATATTATTGAGTTATCCAATGATGTATTTTATCAAATTCATGCGCATGCATAGTATGAATGTTTGTCCCCTTTTCACTCCATAACTACTTCGGTATAGCAATTTGTGAAACAACGGTTTTTCGAAAGGGCGTATCTACCACTCGTTTTTTTTTTCGAAACAGCGTGTTTCGCCACGATGGCATTCGAATCTGCATATCAGACCCCTACTGAATGGATTGGACCAAAATTTTGCATAAATATAGGCATAGATGTTGTTCTTTACCTGGATTAACATAGGCCATATTTATTCCGGTGAAAGGCGTGCGAAGCCGCGAGCAGAAGCTTGTTAAAGCATATTTATTTTTCTAGAATGTAAGAATGACGTTAATTCAGAAATAATCAACTTAAACTTCTTATTTCTTGGCTCGCTGTGCTTTGCTGCCACAGAAAGGCTCTAATAAATTGAGTTGATTTTAATACTAACTGGGACGTCATCAAACATTTTGTAAACATTCGTAGACATGTTTGGTTCTATATTAAACGCGATGAAATAGAAAGTCAGACACCGGATACGACCATTAAATAATTGAGTTATGAATTCTGCATAATTGCGTTTTGATTTCATTCATAAAGTTATCGCAGTTGCTTATTGTAAACATGTGTCATGATGAAAATATCGTATCTATTAATAATAATGCAGTCACAGCTATGTCCAGCAGTGGATATATGGCTGATATAGGCTGATGATGATGATGATGAATAATAATGCTGGACAATTCACACATCATTATCTAGCCCCAAGCTAAGCAGAGCTTGTGTTATGGATACTAGATAGCCGATACGTAATACAATACACTACATGAATATTTTTTATTATACATAGAAAACATCCAGAATGCTCTCTGATCTGCAGATCATACAAACATTTGTCCCGAGGCGGGAATCGAAACCGCAACCTCCTGCGTCGCAGGCAGACCTTCGTCCGCTGCGCCACAGAGGTCGTCAAATCTAAGTGTGTCGTATAAATAAGTATAAGTTGGTACTTCAATAAATATTAAAATATCTTATTGAAAACTGAATAATAATAAACCTATTTAAAAAATAAGACACAGTAAATATAAATATTAAGAAACCAGATTCTTCCCGCGGCTTCGCACGCTTTGTTTCTATGTTAACGAACGTTATATTTTAAGGTTATTTCTATTCCATGGGAACTGACTATGAACTGATTATAAAAGTAGCCTATGTTTTATTCCAGGCCTAAAACTATCTGTATGCAATATTTCAGCCCGATCCGCTCAGTAGTTTTGGCGTGAACAAGTAACAAACATCCATCCATACACCCAAACTTTTGCATTTATAATATTAGCGTGATTTCATTCGCTTTCATTTTAATGTTGAACTCTTTAGACAGAAATCGAAAATGTTACTAGTTTGTAAGTGTTATTATAATATTGACGATTTTTTTAATGATATTCTCTCTCAAATATATTTTTGCATGCCGATTGACGGTCAATTATGTTGATCCATAAAATGTATTACTTATTACCTTACATAACACATGTTTTGGCAAATAAAAAATCTTTATCTTTATCTTTGGACAGTCTGGACTGTTCATCCTTTTTAGCTCTTCACTAGGCATCCCTATTGTACAATTTTTTGATACCTAAGTCTTGTCAATACAAGTGGTCTCGAATCAGAACTAGGCTCACGACGTATAATTTTATTTACGATAGCCGCTGGCGGTCGTATCGAGAGCTTCCGCCGTCCACCTGCGCGCGCGCAGCGAAAGTTCCTTATTTGTCAACATAGCACTTATTTTGTAATAACCTGCAAACCTCATTTATAATGACAGTGTCTGTATAACTAGCGATTCGCCCCGGCTTTGTACTGGTGTCGCATTTAAAGGAAGTTTAACTGAGGTGAAATTAGTTTTAAATTAGTATTGAAGGTCGCGGCTGATGACATAATTAGATGAAAAGTGTGAAAGATTAAGATTACACACATATAAAATCACGAACAAAAATCTAATTTGAACCTTATTTGTGTTGGAAGAACACAACGATTCATCACTTATAGGTTGTCCCGCTTACGGCCGTAAGGAATTCGTCAAACAACGATAGTTAAAAAAAATATAAAATCTAATTGATATGGATCAGTTGAGCTACCTGTAGATTGTTTGCAACAGTCTGCAGTTAGCTCAATTGTTTCAATTGTAAATACTAGTTTTAATTTAATTCTATTATTTGATTGTAATTTTCTTTGACAATAAAATCTAACCAGTGTTTGTATTTTTGTTGCAGGTAAATTCATGTTGCAGAAGAACCAGAATCAACTTGTAACGCAAGTATGGTCCATAGCAAGTTGATTCATTACGATTGCGATTCAAGACTTTTCCGAATTTCTCCCCATAAATAGAAGAGAAAAACTAAACTGACAGAATGTTTAATAAATCTAAATAGCCGAGACATCAATAAAAATAATAATATCAGAAACATAATAGGGTATTAATCCAATTTTAGGTTTTTAATAAAAAATAACAAAGAACCAGAGAATTATCACAGCATAATTTTTTTAGGACTTAAATAAAACTACACTTTTAATAACATTAAATTTTTGTTTAAGTTTATTATATTTTAATTTTCGACTGGCACTATATAGAACACGACATTTGAGCCAGATTGCCGGAAAATTGTAAAAAGCCGGTCTTTTTATGATTGTCCGGCAACACCTCCCATCCTTACCTTATCACAGAAAATAGATTTCACCATGATTACTAGTGGATTTTCCTTTAAGACGAGTCATTAATAGCTTTCTTTATTTAAACCAGATGGAAATGCGTCAGGATCGCAAAAAGCCGGTTAACTTTCTGATCATTAAAGCATTCCCGGGTCTTGGATATAGGGAGATCAGCTCTTAATGACCGTACAGATTACGCTATTGGATGAAGTACTTATAAGCTAAAATATTCGATCAAAGTAGTAGTTATTTGTATAGCTCTTAAAAATCATGAAAGTGTTAAAAAAACATTTGATTGTTTCCGAGAGATTTCCACTCGGAAACAATATCTTGCACATTATCGGGTATGTAACGATAACATTTTGTTAATTTCACGCCAACATTTCGAAACAGGAAACTTGAGAATCGTAAATCTCACTAATATTATAAACGTGAAAGTTAAGATGGATGGATAGATGGATGGATGTTTGTTCCTTTATCACGCCAGAACGGCTGAACGGATCTGGTTGAAATTTGGCACAGAGATAGATTATAGTCTGGAATAGAACATAGGCTACTTTTTATCCCGGAATTCCCACGGGAACGGGAACTACGCGGGTGAAACCGCAAGGCGTTGCTAGTTGAGAATAATTGATTGATATCGGTTCAAATATCACCAATTTATTTTTTCGGGTTCTTTAATTTAAAAGATCGTATCTTCAACTTACACTTTTACTTTCCCTGTAGGCACTTACTTTAAAAACAATGATTTGACAATAAAACTGAGCGCTGTGACTTGGAGGCAATCTCTGTCAAAGATTAGAACACGTAGTTACAATCCAGAAGAGTGACGTCCTTTCCTACAGCTCTCCTGAGGGTCGATAACCTAAACTACGAGTATATCTTGGCCGCCACACAACACAACATTTCTTTGGGGCTGAATTCTGCTAACCAATCACTTTATTTTATTAAAATAAAGTGACACATGTGGTCATCATGTGGTATAGTGACAACAACGGTTAAAATAATTTTAACCGTTGTTGTCACTATGATGTTAACCTCGTTAAAGCTGAGAAAGATAAACTTAGCAAATACGACGATAGGTACTATTGTTATGGTAAAGCGATTAATTTAGTTTCATTAGGGCCGCGCAGACATCTTTCGCCATAGCTGTGAAGCACGTCCGCTCAGATAAAAAGTACACACCTTCCCCCACCTTCCTTCTAAATGTTCACGGTTTTTACACCTAGTCTAGGAAATAGGTGTGACAGCTTATAAGAATTAAAATTATAAAAACCAACATTATCAAAAAGTTATAAAAGCAATTTATAAAGGAAATAAAATAACTAACTATACCATAAAGTTGTTATCGAGACACATCTACGAGTAGCTAATCTTTGCGCGATCTTGTGTGAATCACCAGCGCTAATAGCTCAAAAAATGGAAGGCAAGTTAATAATAGGAAGAGATGGGAACGCGATGACCAATGGACTATCTCATGGGGCCAATGGAAAGTGGTTCCCATGGTCCCAAGCCTGCACAATAGTTTTAAATACTAGCTGATGACTTCCGTATTTGCTAAAGACGGGAAAACTTTAACCTTTGCTGTCTATTGACGACCTCTGTGGCGCGGTGGGCGAAAAGGTCCGCCTGCGACGCAGGAGGTTGCGGGTTCGATTCCCGCCTTGGGACAAATATTTGTACGATCTGCAGGTATTTGTTCCGGGTGTTCTGGTCGTTTTCTATGTATAATAAAAAATATCTATCTATGTAGTGTATTGTATCATGAGTATCAGGCATCTAGTACCCATATCACAAGCTCTGCTTAGCTTGGGACTAGATAATGCTGTGTGAATTGTCCTGTTTTATTTATTGTGAAGTTACACGCGACCGCAGTGAAATTTGGCAGGAAGGTAAATGGTATCCCGGCAACGGACATAGGCCACTTGAAAAGCGCGAGCGAAGTCGCGGGCAGCAGGTAGTTATAATATATTCTCTGGTTATGCACTCACTAATACATCTGAATTAACGAGCAGAGGTAATTAATATTTAGGTACCTACTCATTGCCTACTCAACAACGTTATCTCTCGAATTAAAAACACCCACAAAACACCAATTAAGCGACTATCAAAAACATTGAACTAAATACATGTTAGCAAGGTTCTGCCATTATTTATTTACGAAAATTAAACTTGACCTTATTTTCTAATTATTTCCTTTAATTAAATATTATCAACAATCTAGTTTGGATTGTCCTTAGTTTTTAGACACCTTTATTATATTTTTTGATCTTTGAACATAAGATAATTTCCAAGCAAACAACCTGCGCCAAAATTATTTTAATTATCACCTAACTAACATTTTGTAAACTATTTTTCCCATTTACTTTCGTTATCCATCAGAAGAACGTCGATAAAAATGTAACCAAGAAATCTAGAAAAGACAGGCAAGGCAATCGAAAGTAAGTTTCTAATTAGCGGAAGGCCAGCCGAGATCGAGAGTGGTGCGCATTTTTACAACATTTTCACATGTTGCGCGCGCGCAGGGTCAACGACCGCGATGGCGGGAAAAGTGGAAAATAGAAAAGCTCGTCTTAACTTGATTGCTGATCGTGTTATTAAATCATAACTTATTATAAGTTCACTTTCTTGTTGTTAATGTTAGGAAGTAATTAAAACTGGTCAAGTGAGAGTTATTCGCGTAACGATGACATCTTCGCTGCAACGAGGATAATCAATTTATTGGCAACAAAATACAAACAATTAACAGTTGGCCTTTGTACATCAACTTTAGAAGTTAAATTGAATTATAAAATGTACCTACTTGTATGCAATAAATGAAAATGAATAAGTTTTTAATGTTTTAATTTTCGCGATAAACTTACTCGGAAGGTGTTTTTTCGAATTAAATGACCTTTTCACCACTCCCGCTCAAAAACGGTTAGGTACTATGCTACACAAAATCAGTGAATAAAGGATATTAAAAAACAATGTATTTAGAATGTTGCACTAAATTTCGATGGTGTAATAAATTATTGATAACTAACCTTTATGCTTAAAATTATTGTATTTTTTACATAATTCTAACTTTTCCGCGAATGTAGTCTAGAGGTACCGTTCCTGTTATACATCTAATTTACGTTCCTGGATAACTGTCCGGTATGAGGACAATTATTATTATAACAGGGACATTTATTCTTGTTATTATTACGGGACAATCATTATCACTCACCAGATAATGACCGTCTGAGGTCAACACACTCGGAAAAGAATTTGAGTTTTGAGAAATTAAATAACATTCTTCACGATCTTGTAATTAATATCATTTTTGTTTGGCCGTTGAACTGACTGGTTTAGTGACCTTGGTTGAAACATTAAGTATTTTAGTAGATAAGCCGTTCAACGTTAAAATTTTTGCTTCATCAGCACATATTGGTTCACTGACCTTGCCTCCCTGTACAAGGGAGTTTGGCTGGCGGATTATTGATCGCAGTGAAGGTGTTAAACGTAAACAGAATGAAGCTGCTATCCTTCCTCTGGTAGATTCCCTTAGTCGACTCTTACGACATCTACGGGCGCCGCAACCCCACGGCACAATATATTTTTAAATTTAGTTGATGTTCTTTTGTAAAATATTTAGTGCTAGCTGTTGCCCGTGGCTTCGTCCGCGCTTTTCATGTATCCCATTTTTCGGCTTAATATGTATATGTGCTTAGGACACTCACAAATAACGTGGCTTTCTATTGGTAAAAGAATTTTCAAAATCACAAACTTTACCTCTTTCTAACACTAGTGTAGACTACTATTATTATAGATTATTTCACCCCTCCCATACCAAGAGATTTTTCAAAGTCACTGACCAAGTGTTTCGACAATCGGATTTGTAGTTTTTTGCGGCAAGATATTCAGCGTTTTGTAAATTATGTTACCTAAACACATAAAATGATTATATAATTCGTGGCGTCTGCGACTAGCTTCTGTCACTTACATCGTTCGCTTTCTTATTCAAATGCAGCTATTGCAAATATAGCAATAAGTAACGCTGTGTCAGTCTGTCTGTCGCACGTGGAATGACAATGCGATGCGTTTGTTGAACCTGCGCCTGCACACGACTAGCATCCTAATACATTTGCTACTGTTGAAGAAAGCTTTAAAACAAAGTTGTCAGTTTAGACGATGTCTTCAACAGTTTATAAATATTAACACAGAATAATGATGTTACCGAAAGTATTAAACACAGGATCCGAATTAGAGACGACCTTCACCCGTCTGCTTAACGGATGTACTTTATACTACACCTACTCAGAAAATGATTTTTCCCGTTCCAAACATAACCTAGGAAGTTCGTCGTTGCAAGCGGGACGGAAAACTCTATGGAATTTCTTTTGTCATCCTTTTAAAAATGGTTGAGAAGTTCTATGTAAGTAGGTACACATCAGAACGCCCCCCGACCAGGTTGGATGACGATTTGCGTAAGGCTGCTGGCAGATGCTGGATGCGGCAAGCTGAAGGCAGGGCGCTTTGGCGCTCATTAGGAGAGGCCTATGTCCAGCTATGGACTAACACGGGCTGATGATGACGAGGTACACATGTAAAACTTTAAAAGAAATCTTGTGTCAAACATGGTTGATATACAGGTGGTATGACTATAAATAATGTGCTCATATCTCGATATGGTCTAGCATGCAACAATTAAAAACACAAATTCGACAGTGTCAATAAAAAACTCCTTAGTGAAAGAAAATCATCCAACAAATTCAAAATTCAATAACTTTATTTCTTTAGGCTTACAAAATAAGCACTTGGACAAGTCAAATTTTATACATAAACAGTTTTATAAATAGTAATTATTATCAAATAAGAAACAAAATATCATTGATTTTGTTCGCTTCAATTTTTTGTCCACTAGTGGAAGAAGCGAAAAATAAACCACTAGTAAGTTTGTATAATGCTTAAAATGTAATACAATGTTATTCGCCTAAGTCTAAATATAATGTGATTTAGATACAGGTCAATAAATGGTAAGGTTCAATACTCCATCAATGGACACGGACACATTGGAGAGGGCATTCTTAATGATAAGAAAGTTTCAAGTATTCATTAGAAATAGAAAAGAAATAGATTATGTACCTACCCATCACAAGCAAGCCACAACCAACGACTCAAAGAATACAACAATCATGTATGATTCGCGTTCTAAAAATGTCAAGGAGCCGATAGAGGTCAGTAAAGTGGGTGTGTCTTTGTCCTTACAGACGTTCTTAATTCAACATTCATCGGAAGACCTGCTTGACCTTCGGGTCACTTCGGAATCGTTCGGATTAAGCCAAGGTCAAATCGATGTCAACGGATCACGAATTCAGATTCATTCATTGACCGATGCGTCATAGGGTTGCCTGCTAAGCCGGACATAATTGTGTCGTGTGACCTTTTGTTTTTAGTTTATTTTGCAAGGATGGATGTTGTACACTTGACGACAGCTAGTAGTGGAAGAAGACATCTTGATTCAGCCTTACCTAATACAATCTAAATTGTTATGGGGTATCCTGTTTTTAGTGTTCCGTACCCAAAGGGTAAAAATTACTAAGACTTTGCTGTCCGTCTGTCACCAGGCTGTATCTCATGAACCGTGATAGTTAGAAAGTTGAAATTTTCAGATGATGTATTTCTTTTGCCGCTATAACAAAAAATACTAAAAAACAATAAAATAAATATTTAAGGGGGCTCCCATACAACAAATGTGATTTTTTCGCCGTTTTTATAGATAATGGTAAGGAACCCTTCGTGCGCGAGTCCGACTCGCACTTGACCGGTTTTATTTGTACTACCTATGATTTATTATACATATAACTATTTCCCATTTTATCTTTTCACAATAAGCTGCCCTTTCTTTCTATAGTACGTATGATTTCCATTTCATCCGTCATTCCTTTTTATCTTTTACCTATTTGATCACTCGATATCAAATCTACATGATTTTGTGCTGAAAGAAGAATCTGGGAAATTTTATCGTCTGTTTAATATGTTACTTAATCTGAAAGTGTTGATTTATTCATCCATAGTGATCTCTAGACTAAAGCCCGGTTTTGAATTGCCTAAATAAAACATAGTGTCTAGAGAAAGTTGTAAATATAGCCATTAAGGCATCTTACGTAACATCAGCGGTAACTTTAGACTCATTAGAATTTATAATTAGCTTCATAGTCGTGTTTATTAATTTAATAACAACCCACCGATACCTAATAGCTTGTGTTAAGATCTTTATGACATATCTTTGTTAATAAACATGTGAAAAGGGGAAAGTTGTGATGTGTTTTAGACATTAATTATACGCACTAAAACAGAAATAATATGAGAAAGTTCAAAAATGGGCAAGATCTTTTGATAGCTGGCAACATTGAATTATAGTATTGTTACTAAAACTGGCGCTGTTCCTAACGATAGTGTCGGCTGAAATTGGTTCAACCAAAGTCTAGTTTCAGAATTCTATGATATACTTAAAGAAAATTCTTTTTTGCACACCTAAATCAAATAGAAACAAAACAAGTACACTTCCTACACTTCACTCCTTAGTCTTCAGCCTATAATGATTAATGACCACAGATTTGGTTTTGGTGATAAATTATACTGTTGACGTTCACTGTACTTACATAATTTTAGCATGAGGGACGAATCTGGACAAATATTATCGTGCGGGACGAACAAAGACTTTTTAATGACGTGGGCCGAACATTAGGGACAAATATGGCATAAATCGTTACAACTAAGTGAAAATTGGCATTCTTATGGCTAAAGAGCGATCTCACCCTTGACTAAATATGAACCAAATACCTATTTAAAAAGATAACAAAACTCTTGGTATTTTTTTTTTTTGATTACTTGTTATTCATTTCAACTAATTCGATATGTCGGTTGAAATATCTGGTTTGAAGTATCTCACTGTACTTTGGTCATATTATATTCCAACAAACTAAAACGCATTCGCATTCAACTTAAAAACAAACATCCTCTCAAAGTTTTTTAACATTTTTAAATAAGGTCGTCGACTTTACAACTAACTCTAAAGAGGTTTAAAGCCATATTTGCCGTATCGTCGATCTAGTAGTTACTTAGTGCAATTAAATGCTAATAACGCAGCATCGTCGTGGCAGTTAAGTGAGTCAGGGACAAGTGTGCTGCGTGCCTTAGGACAGGCGAGTGGAGAAGTGTAGATGACTTTGAAATGGAGATGGACTAAACTGAGCAGACAGAAATATTATTATAGACAACACAATATAAAAATAACAGTACCTAAACATCAAGTAAAACGTTGAAAAGAAACCAATTTAAAATGTAATTGAACACTTAGGTAGTAGACCGAGGTCGATAATTTTTGAAACAAAAAAAAAATACTAATATTTTTAAATGGTGAAACCATATAAAAATATCATCGGAAAAGTAAGAGAATACAACAAAAATGAAAGGAAAAATAATTTACGGGCGATCTGAGGTCGGAAATTGGAAAGGGGTGAATTCTTAAGGGTAAAAAACGGTTTATCTTGATTTCCGGAAAAACGACTTGGAAAAAAGTTAAATGTCGGTTCGTTGCATTTTCTGGGAACATTTACCACAGTAATGTATATTTTTGCCTATGCGCGGGAAAGGTGTGTGAAACTCTTCTGTGCAGACCAATTTTGCCGATGTGACTTATCAACATGGTCGAACGGTACTCGGGAGCGAAATGGTATCGGAAAACGAACTACAAAAAAGTTTTTTATCTCTTTGTACTTATTATGTTCTGTTACCTTCGGGAGCGAAATAATATCGGAAAACGAATTTCAAAAAAGTTTTTTATTTCTTTACCTAGTTATTATGTTCTGTCACCTGTTGCTTGATTTAGATGTAGTAACTCGTATGTGTACCTACTACTCATGCTATTTTTGCTCATTGGCTACATTTCGATTTAAAAAAAAACCAATGAGCGGCAATCTTCAATTGAGTGTTGTTCAATGGTTCATATTGGTAAAATATAGTATTACACGTCAAATAGTACATAGTACACTTTAAAGTATACGAAACTCAAAGCACTTTATATTAAGGTACTATTCAATTCATTCAATAATACGATTATCAATAAGGATTCATTATATAGGTTCAGTCACAAATACTACATCTGATATAGACCGGCTGATTTCCAAAACACAAATTAAATTTGTTCCCAAAAAGTTTAGGTTTCGGCAGGACTCGAACCTAACATTTTTGGGAACTTATTTAATTTATTAGAGATTACCCAGAGTGCGAGGGCTTACGCACTATAATACTAAACTCCATAACACAAGATCTGCTTAATGTAGGGTTAGGTGTTGCTGTGTTAAATGACATGTATAAAAATCGTAATCATAATATGGAATGGAAATACTTATGCAACCGCCAGTACTAGCAATCGTATGGGAACGGCAGTCATGCGGCGGCGGACTTGCGCGTATTGACGTCTCTTTCATGATTTATTGTTAGATAACCTCGTAAACTTGAGTAAAGACGACATTCGAATAACAAACAAACGAATACACGTGTGAGCCGAAAATAACTACAATTAAAACGGAACGTTGTTAATTCGAAATCGAAAATTATTGTATATTCGACTGCGAAGAAAACCCAAAAATAAAGTTACTCAATGTTATATGTTGCAAAAACAAAACTAAGTTTGGAAGCAAAGTTTCATTTACACAATTCTTCTAATTGTTTATCGTGACTTCTGATTATCGATAATATTGTTTCTTCTTCTCGATTTCGTTCGTAATCGATCATTCGCTGCGCCGGCGCATGTTACGCGTCAACCAGCGCTCTCTCTATTGTCTCTACTTATCTATGGAGCTTGTCTCTGGTGATTTAATATCGTATCAGATTCTGTTGCCGATGTCATTATTTGGACAACTTTTACTTTTAATGTCATTGATACTCCTGACTTACAAGTTTTGTGCGCGGCTGTACTGATTCATTCAATCGAAACCATTAACCGAATAATTACTAATAATAATCATCCAATCTAGGGGGATAAAAAGGTTTTTTTACGCAAATTCCCCTGAATCTACCATGGGAATTGATGTTTTACCAGGACGAAAAGTAGCCTATGTTACTTTCCATCCTTTCAACTAACTAATCCATTCAATTGGTTGCTTAGTTAGGGCGTGAAGGAAGGACAAACAATTAAACCAACACACTTTCTCATTTATAATATAGTGAACGAATCCAAGTAGGTAGGTTAGGTTAGTTTATTTACAGCAGGTTCATTAATACCTGAAGGCTACGTGATATCTGTGTACCATCTGAATGAAGCCACGGGCATAAGCCAGTTTTGAATAAGTAAGCAGCCAAGCAACAGCTTATTACGTAAGGTTGGTAAGTAATCGTTATGGTAGCATTACATAAAACAAAACTAAACAATTAAACTCTTTATGCTGAATTATAATGCCAAAAACTGCTTCTCACAATTTTAAATTAACTGTGGCAGTGGGTTGGGTCACGTCTTTCCCAAGCTCAAAGCAAAAACTAGTATCTATTATCTCAATAAGAAATACCTACTGTCGTAATAATTCGCGGTCAAAGTCGCAGTACCTGCATTGCGGAAGGACTTGGTTTCGAATGTGGCCGAAGCGGAAATATCACCGTAAACTATCCAAATCAGCAGAGTCATCTATCAGAAATAATCAGAATCATGTTATAAATTCAGCCCTCTTGACGATCGCATACAGGTGGATGATTATTCTAGGATCTGAAAAGCAGAAAGCAAGAATCATCTGGGAGGTCTCTGAAAACAAAAATCGAACTTTCAGATTCGTTTTCGTGCAAAACCTACTCCGCTGTCACTAACATAAGATACATTTGCGCGAAAGAGAATCAGAAACTTTGATTTTCTTTTTCACGAGTTCGTCCCAGCAATGAATTCTACGAAACAGTTTATGCATTACGTACCTTTTTTGCGTCAAATATTAGAGGATTTTTTTACAGTGAGTTTTTGTCATCGGCTTTCATGATAAGAACCGGTGCTCTAAGAAAACCCATGTAGATTTACAGCCTAAGACTTAACATGTTCCTAGAAGTGCTTCCTACTTCCATCACACCTTTACAATGTTAAGACTACATGTGTAGAGTCCAGATAGTACGTGGTTGTCAGCTCAATATAGTGCACTCTAAATTGTCTAAATGTACCTCTAAGTGAGGCATCAAGTACATCTGTGGCGAGTGGTTGACGTAACGTGTCGGCCGACGATGCGCGTATTTTTGGCGCACCGACCGCTGACCCGCGCAGAGAAAGTAGCCCGAGGCGCCAAGCCGGCTGCGCGAGCGCACCCTTGCCTCACCCTAGGCGGGTTAGCATTCCTAAACTAATTGTGTCAAAAATTCCTAATGGGCACATTGTCGTATACTATCAAGGGAGATGTGGTCAAACGATGGTTTTGTTCAATTATATTGATTTGCTTCCCTGCTTCTGCAGGTCTCAAGACTTTTTAGACCGTGTTCAATGCATATCTGTCAGAAACCACACTGGCGTCACACATCGCCTAAGGTGAGGCAAGTGTACACTACTAACCTACCGGACAGATAGTACAATCGGGAAATATTACATTTAATTATATAATAAAACAGTAGTTCACTAAAACAATGTAAGTTTGTTGTATATGGTACTATTATTATAAGTATACCTATTGCTATTGTTTAGTGTTAGTTTCTTTATATTTTTATTTTTTGTTTATATTTATATATTTTCTTCTGTTAATTCAGACTTAATTTTAATCATACCCAGGTACTATGTTTGAAGCACGCCTTTTGTTGATGTTGACCCTATGTGGTTGGCAGACAGAAAATGCCATCGGCATTATGCCCACCATTTGTATACTTTTTATGTAATTGTGTGCAATAAAGAATTAAATAATAATAATAAATATTTGAAACATTCGCAATATATTTTTTCTCGCAGTCATAAAAAAAAGTAAAGGGTATGAAACGAATACACTAGCGGAAGTACAGTAGTATAGGATGAGCCCGGAAATAGAAATTGTTTAGAACGAGTAGCTTAAAGATAACTACGCGATATCTTTTTCATCTGCTTTTCTCATTATGGGCAATTTTTGCGACACGATAGGCTGATGAAAAGATTAATTGCTGTCTTGGATTAGAAAAAAATCTACGCCGATCTAACATTTGTAATAACAAAAGCAAAGTTGTAAACGAAAAGTGCCACGGGTGCTTTGTTCTTCGTGAATCAACACATTCCAGTGTGTAATTGTTAATGCTATTACGTTGTCCATAAAGTCGAAAGGCAATGTACTAAGATAAGACTGTGCTTTCGTTGGACAGCAGAAGCGGAAGCGGAGGCGATTCTTTAACAGTCTTCAGAGAAAATATGCGCGGCGGGTTCCATTTAAAACTGTACAAAATTCGGCTTATTTCGTTTATCCCGTGATCGCTGGTCGCTTCAGCTCTTACAGTAAACACAGCTTTTGGCTTTATACTGTTTGCGCTTTTCTGTCAAACAATAGTCTTTCGTAAGTTTAGTGTTTCCATAATGTTTTACCGCGAAACGAAAGTGCTAAGAAGCTATTAGAGGTAAAAGGTAAAAGCTTGAAACGTTTGGTACACAATAACACACTTGTATTTTGTTACTTGTAACTGCACGCTCGGACCTTCACGGACTTCTCTACGACGTAGGTCCCATAAAAGATTACGTCCATTAGTTCTTTTCACTGTTACTACTGACTTTTTCAGTTGTTCCGGACCCGTTTTACTCGCCTCGGCCTAAAGTAGTCTAGTAGACTTCAAGGAGAATATTCTTTTTATTTTTTATGCATGTTCATCGATTTTTCCGCTAATCAAAGACCAATTGTGACAATTATTTTGCTATTGAATAGAGAATGATCCCGAATTAAATTAAAAATTACAATCCCGAGGGATTAGTATTTATCCTGCGAACCTCATAAACAACATAATACTTTTGGAAAATTACTAGCTTCAACAATTTTGGTGATATCGTCGTTTCAATTCTATGTATTGTATATCAGTTATCAAAATATTACCCTCACACGACGTTCGTTAATATACAGGGTTATTGGTAAATTAGTGACAATACGTGAACTGCAGGTCCTGCCCATCATCACAAACACGTTCGTGAAGGCGCCAAGTCTAAATTCTAAAAAAAATATAAGTCGCCTCTAAATGAAAAAACATCTTTGCCCTGAACCCAACGAGTTACTTAAGACCGATCTTTCACTCTCATATCTTGTTAATTCAGGGCAGTGCCGTTTTTTTCAAATGAAACCTCTTTAACGAACGATTATTGAATTGCGGGGTACCCATTACCAATACCAAACTTAAGAATTAAGACCTGGCGTCTTCATAAACGTGTTTGTGATGATGAGCTGAACCTGCAGTTCACGTATTGTCACTAATTTACCAATAACCCTGTATTTTACAATAGTTATACTAGCTACTAGCTTTTTCGCGCGGCTTTACTCACGCATTTCATTCTTCTTCTTCGTGTAACAATATCTTGCCAAATTTCATTAAATCACAGCCAAGGTCATAAAAGCAGACATAGTTACTTTCATAGGTAATCTTGCCGGTACATAAGGTTAATCATAACCATAACCTGATTTAAAAATTTACGTACCTTTCTCTAATCTGAGATATTCTGTTACCTATGATTACGATCTTAGACTGTACATTTTGAATACCAAGTTCTCAGGCGTACGGCAGAAGGCACCCGCGCCGCGTGACCTGGCATTTCAGGTGTCTGCGCATTTTCCGGGTTACGCCATGAATTTCACATAGCTATCACTTGGGCCGTGAACTTTGGGTCGTGGAGGATGAGTTAAAAATAAACTTGAAAAAATAAATGTTAATTAATTAATTTATTGTTTAGAAATAGTTCATTGTAAACTAAATATTCCAATTTCTGCAAAATCTAGCCTTTTCGAATGTTCCAAGGAAAAGCCATTCGCCAAGTTTGTTCTCTAATATTCCTACTAGTCTTATAGGCAGTTTAATTGAGATCAGTTAAAGATTAAAAATTTCCCACGGATTAGCGTGGACAAAAATTCTCAGTTAATCTTTATTAAGTTTTTAAATAAGCCATTAAAAAATCGTAAAACTTACGTTGCAACGTAAGTTTTACGATTTTACAGTCGTGAATTTTAAGTAAAGTAATTTAAAAACCGTAAACTTCTTGTATGTACAAATTTCCACTATTGATGCCCTAGGAGACGTTTTATCTGATGCTACTATAATAAACACGACTGTCGTGTCGGTATTTACATATATATCGGCCATAATTTGGGATTTCTGAAATTAATAAGATATTCGTTATAAGAGTGCGTTTTTCTCACGTTGCATGCAGCCATGTTTTCTGAACCTGTTTTTAACCAATCAACTGTTATGATGACTTGAGGGTATATGAAGTTATATTTTATTGATTTATAATCAAATTCGAAAAAAGGAGAAGGTTCTATGTTCGGCTGTATGTACCTTTGTTGTATGTTCGTCGATTTTCAATAAAACGTTTATTATGGCCGATTTTGAGAATTCTTTCGCTTTTTTATAGCTCTCGAGGTAGACTTACTAAATCCACTTACTAAATCCTAAATACACATTGATAAATTATAGTGTGAGTGAGCGGTGTAATAATCCCCAATCCGCATGCCCAGCGTGGGGATTTTGAGCATTACTCCCCATGAGATAAAAACTAATAAGGCGATTATCAGGGGAAGCCTACGTCCAGCTGTGGACCATTATACGCTGTTGAAAGTGAGAGGTGTATGCCGGCTTTGAATATGCCCAACTCTTCTAGTGGGTGTCGGAAGAGACTACCAAGGGACATACACCGGGGGGCGGGCAGCAGCGCTTCCTGCAGAACACATCCAACACACGGAGAAATCGACGAAGACACATACCTACAGCCGAACATCCTCCTTTTTCCAAGTCGGTTAAATATTTTAGTAACTACAATAAACTCAAACAAGAATAGTTACCTCTTATTCAAATGCCAATTGAAATCAATCTATCTAATTTATTAGGTGTCATATGGAATTTTCTTTATCACTGTACGAAAAGAATTACTATGACAAATGAGCATTCTGTACCTACGTGCGCACGCGCGTTAATACAGGGTGTTTCAATTCTTCCAAGATGTTATGCAAGGTATAAAAAAGAAAGAAATACGAAGCGGAGATGTGATCTGTGCCTCGCTAGCTGGCGGCGGCGTCACGCAGCGGGGACGAGAAGAGATGGGCGGAGTTGTGCAACAAACAACAGACGCTCGTCGCACGCAGCTGAGCCTCTCTTACCAGCACACGTCACCGCTCCAGCCACCACACATCTCCACTCCAGTCTAGCCAGTCCGCATCTCCACAGCTCCACAGCTTCAGTAGACACACCCGAAGGCCTAAAGGCAAACGTCTCTTCTCGTCTCCGCTACAGACATTTCCGCACAAATGCTTCGTTGGTTAACATTGACGTAAAATGTATGGAACCTTCTTTAAAGAACATCAGTTAAAATGTAATTTTGTTCTTTGAAATACAATTTCAAAGAACAAAATTACATTTGAATGGACCGATTAATTTCTTTTCGATAGTTTACAGGCTTTGTAGAAAAAAACATAGTAGGTATGTATAAAAGAATATTGATGGCATCGCTCGCTACGTACGACAAAGACCACGACAAATTATAAAAATAAAAAGAATAACATTTAAAAATACAGCGGATAAGTAATTTTAAATCATAGCGATTCAATTCAATTTCAATCATTCATTGACCAAGTGATAGTTTTTTGCGTACAAATAGAAGCCTGAACCGTTTACATGTCGGTACTAGCATAGACTAACATTGTTAGTCTATGGTACTAGGCACCCAATTGAATCAGCCTGTACTGCAAGAGGGAGATAAAAGATACAGCCATGATTCAAATTAAGAATCGATCCTGATTTGTCGAGCGCGGACAAGTGATCAGTCAAACGACTGCGGACAATGGTATGAAAGTGAGCGTTCAATGTCATTTATGCTATGTTGGAGCGGAGTGGATGGACGACTTTAGACGACTCTAGGCAACTGTGGGGCGATTTATTTGCTGCTGATACCTGCTCGTCACATCATGATGGGAGAAGATACAGGGTAAAACATCGGTAAGTCGGAGAAAGACTACCTACCTGGCTGCGTAACATAAGGAAAAAGACTGGCAAGCGATCGAATCTGTAAGGACGCAACCAAACGAGCGTAGTTTTTTGAGTTGTTAGTCACTTCATACGAAAGTCCTGTTTGTGCCACACTGCGACGCAAAATGAGTTGTCTTTAGGAGATCTTTTGTAAAAGTATGTATTTTAAGTGGTCGAAAATCCGATTATACTGACACCATAATGAAGCTGTGTTATCTAGGCTTGGAGAAAAACGAATTATTTTATAGAATATTAAGAGTAGTAGACTTAGTTTTAGTAGACTATAGACTTAGTTTTAGTAGACTATAGACTTAGTTTTAGTAGACTATAGACTTAGTTTTAGTAGACTATAGACTTAGTTTTAGTAGACTATAGACTTAGTTTTAGTAGACTATAGACTCTATAGACCACTCGAAAAAATACGATCATAAGCTACTCAGATTCAGCTGTGTCGAATCTTGTTCCATTTCCGTTTATTTCACAGTTGGGGGATGAGTGTTAGTGAAACTTTAAATCTCTGATTTAGGGGCAAAAAACACAGACTAAAAAATGGCATAATAGTTGGCATACGACTAAATTTATGTTGCCCGTTTATTAGCCCCCAATCGAAAGTGCAAATTGACATTGAAGTATGGTGTAACATGATTAATTTTATTAGAGCAACATCAATCTTTGGTAACTGGTCAAGTGAGAGTTAGTCGTATAGCCAACCAACTATGTGAACAGAAGAGCGTCTTCTTGGACCTACACTCTTCATTAATTCGGTTCATTTTAAATGTTTCTATCTATGTTAGTTAGGTATGTTAGTAAGGTATTTATTATATGGGCCCTAATTAAGTTTATTTTTGTACACTTTCTTTGTGGTTTGAAATAAAAGTACTATTATTAAACTGTGGGAGTTTCCACGACAACTAATAGTTATGTGTTGGCTATTTCACAAAATGAGATCAACTTTGCGAAAGAGCTCTCCGACGACGCCGTGAGCTAAGAGTCGCGGTGGTGCGCACGCAGCCCAGACCGCACTCACCCTGAAGAAGTCCCTCGAAAAGGATGACACGTTGGTGTGCTTCACACCGATAAGGTTCTTAGTTAACCCGCTTACATCTAATGCTTACAGAGGTGGTGAAGTTGACTCTTAACTCAACCTCAACGGCCTATAATGGACGCAGGCCTCCCCCTGCTAATCATCTTATTAGCTTTTATCTCATGGGGGGTAATGTCCATAATCCCCACGCTGGGCATGCGGGTTGGGGATCGCAGTTCGGTGGTAGGTCTATTCTGCAAGAGGCGCTGCTGCCCGCCCCCCGGTGCAGGTCCCATAGTCACCTCTTACGACTCCCACGGGAAGAGTTGGGTGGTGCAAATTCTAAGCCTAAGATTCTCGATTCTTACACCACGCTGTAAAAATACATAGAAGGAACCTGATAGTAGCATAGATAAGTAAATTTAGATAGTTACTTAACATTTCTTGTACGAAAAGTACTTTAACACCTTAAAGTACCTGTAAAGCTGCATTGTCTCGCAGCGTATCTACCGCATCCGCGGACTCCATTACAACTTCAATAACCTCTAATAACTATACTAATTCAATGTCAATAACTATCGTTGTCCTTCTCCCACGCATGGAGAAAGTACCTGCAGAGCGAGACGACAGTGACTGCTAATGAGAAATAGCACCGAAGTTGTGAAATGCAGTGAAAGTCGCTACTGGGTGTGTACCTGTCGATATCGGAGACTCTATTGATATTAACTCTATGTTTATATAAATCTCAAGTATTTCATTCTTTTTCTAGACAATTTTTACAGGATATACCAATATCACCACCATCATATCAGCGCCGATACACGTCCACTGCTGGACATTATCTTGCTCTATACGACGCCACAAATAGCAGTCCATCAACTCCCTGGAACCGCTACAATATCGTCGGATCCGTGGATGGATCGAGTGGATGGATATTCCATTATTCAAAGTCATTAACATCAGCTATTACTCTAGTAGTGGATATATTGTCTAATCTACCTCTATCCATCTACGTCTATCTAAACTGCGAAAATCGCAGTTTAGATATTACATATAAAATATTTACAGAAGGAGGCTGCTGTCATTCTTCCCCAGGTAGATTCGCTAAGTTGCCTTTTACAATATCAACGGACCGAGCTGAAGGGGTCGATTCTCACGCCGCGACCGCCACGGCAAATACACTATTCATCTATCGAATACCGATCCAAAGTTACAAAGTACCAGGTTACAACGAGAATTGGGAACCAAATCACCTCTTTGTGACATAAAGCCCTAATATTTCATAATTCGTAGAAATTAATGGTTTGTTTCTTATTTCCAGGTAATTACCCAGTGAGCGGTGGTGAGTGAGATTTACGAGCGAGGCCGGGGGCGAGAGGTAGTAAATATTATTAATTCTAATTAACGACAGACACCGCTCTCGTGATGGCACGTTCGAGGGAGCAGCGGTGGAGGTTCTAAGCGATAGCGATTATAATCTAGTACACCAAGTATTGTGGATCAAGTCACAACCACACTATCTGGAGAGAAAGTTTACTCAAAGGAGACTTTATTTTATTCTTCACTAGCAGCGCCTCGCGGTTTCACCCGCGTAGTTCCCGTTCCCGTAGGAATTTCGGGATAAAAAGTAGCCTATGCCCTATTCCAGACTATAATCTATCTCTGTGCCAAATTTCATCCAGATCCGTTTTGCCGTTCTGGCGTAATAAAGGAACAAACATCCATCCATCTATCTATCCATCCATCCATCTAAACTTTCACGTTTATAATATTAGTGAGATGAGATAGTGAGATAGATAAGAATACTTACTGTTTAAGTATAAGTAAGTGCAAGACACTTGGATTCGAGTCGGAAAATTCTACTGGGTGATGGGATACCAAGATGTCAGTCGAGGTGTGATTGGGAGTTGTTATTTCAAGTAAATTTAGTGCGTATGTGCCAATAATAACGCATTAGATTAATTATTATATGTAATGTTATTATTGTGCATTTGAATTTGTGTGAAAAACTTTTTTTGGAGTTCTCGGTCTCAAAGGGTAGGGAAAAAGGGCACCTTCTCCTAATACCCACTAAGTAACTAAACTAAAACGAAAACGTGTTATGGAACCAGTTAAAGCGACAAAAACTCTTTTAATGAAAAAAAAAACCTTTTTCCAATAGTTGACACAAATTTTAGTGAAAGGAATCAATTTAAAACTATTGTTTCCAATTTAATAATTATTTTGTTTAAAATTATAGTCTAAAGTTGAGCCTAAAGTTTTTTTTAAATTTATTTAATAGCTGGCTATGCATACATCAAAGCATAATTATATTGTGATCTTTCAGAATCGTAACTGCAATGTAAGTACCTGAAAGACTTTCGTGAGGTCCCAACTTCTCCAACTTGGACCCTCGTGTTGAACCATCATAACTTCAAGTCCGTTATAGAATCAGGAACCATTGCCAAGTTGTAACTTAGTATCAATCGGTGCAGGGCTGGATTTACAAGATTATTTACTAGGTCCCGGTTTTACGAAGTACCTGTCTAAATGTTAACAATACTTGTGAGAGATGTTTTATTGTTTCAGTGGCTTGGCAATGGCATAAATTGTAACCTGTCTGAGTTTCCGATCACCTCATAGCTTAGGCAACTGCTGGGCTGGGCTTTTTAGGGTTCCGTACCCAAAGGGTAAAAACAGAACCCTATTACTAAGACTCAGCTGTCCGTCTGTCACCAGGCTGTATCTCATGAACCGTTATAGCTAGACAGTTGAAATTTTCACAGATAATGTATTTCTGTTGCCGCTATAACAACAAATACTAAAAAACAGAATAAAATAAATATGTAAGGGGGCTCCCATACAACAAACGTGTTTTTTTTTGCCATTTTTATAGATAATGGTACGGAACCCTTCGTGTGCGAGTCCGACTCGCACTTGGCCGGTTTTATTAGTTCCGCAGTAGATATTTAAATGTTTCTGTGTTTTAGGCATGTTTAAGTATATAATATTTAAACCTAATATACAATTATTTATTCAAACAGCTGCTGACTATACAAAATCCACGATGGAAGAACCGATGACGAATTTACCCATAAAAAATATTATTATATTCGACGGTGACATTTCTACCCTCAAAGTATGGAACTCAAAAGTAGCATTAAAAATGGTCCGATGACATTTTTACCCTAACCCGCCGTGATGCGGCTTGCCGTTGCGGCAGGTCGCAGTATATTATGGCCTGCCGCAACGGCCGTATTCCGGCTCATCCGGTCCGCCGCCCGCCGCAATCGTCAATGCTTCTAGAAATAATGGAAAAGCGGTAACTGCGGCTAACCGCGCCAAGTGAGTGGAAGGGATACGGCTCGCCGTATCACGGCCAGCCGCTGCTATGCGCTAGTGTGTTTCAGGCCTTAAAAACTAGAAAATTAACAATGAGCGGCAAATAGTATGTATGAGTGATACACCCACGAATGCATCTGTTCAGTATATCCTGGACTTCCGGATAGACCCGCACAGAAAAAGAGTTTACATAGTTAAAAAAATCCCTTTGCAGGCTTGTATAGTGTGAATTCTTTTCATAGCTTATCTGCTAAAGAGTAATTTCTCACACTTGACCGCAGTGCAGTGTGTCACGGCCGTTCGATTAATCACAGCTAATCAACTGTCAGTTCATAAATTATTGTTATCTATAATTCATAACATTTTGTGCGCGATGGATGCGCCCGCGCAAGGCCGCTGCGAAGTGATGTAGAGTGGCCACGGCTTATGAGAGTTTTGATCCTAATGGATTAATTTTTGACAGCTGCGTCAGAATTGAATCTATAAGAACCTCGTTGCTGTCTTTTTTAGTTATGTATGACGTTTTAACTTTCAGAATTCACGATAGTGTAAGGACAACAGTGACTGTGGGACTTGATAGATATAAATGACAGGGAATGCAACTGACGGTGTTGAAATGTACAGAATCTTATAAAATCTCTTATACTCCGACCATCTTGGTGGCGGGTGTGATTATGATATGGGTCAGTATTATTCCTCAGTCAAATATGCTTCGCTCAAGATAAATAGTAAAATGTCCGAAATGAGAACAACATTCGACTCTTTAGTGCTTATTCACTGATGTGATGGCAACCGTTGCAGGTAGAGTTAGTAGGTAGGTACATACTTACTTGATTATAATTTGAGTGTTTTGAAAAGTCTAAAATTCAATATTTTAAATAAATAAATAAATAAAAACCGACTTAGATTCCCTTAGTTTTTCTATCTACACTATAATATATTTTTATTTTTACAAAGAGGAAAGATTTCTTCGTTTGTTTGAACTGAATAGGCTCCGAAACAGCTGGACCGATTTGTAAAATTATTTCATCATTAGAATCCTACATTATCTCTAATGAACATAGGCGATAGAATATACCCGTGCAAAGCCGCGGCGGGCCACTAGTATTCTATACTTTTACACATAGTTTTTTTAAACAAATACTTACCCTCGGTAAGAAAATGTTATGGGACCACCTCGGGATCATTGTCCATGCAATCGTTTTTTTTTTCTAACCTGTCTATAATTGACGTAAACATCAACGAACATATAAAAAAAATACATACAGCCGAAAATAGAACCTCCTCTTTTTTGTTTTTCGTTACGTCGGTTAAATATTAATGGTTTTATCCATCAAATTCACAAACAATGGTCACTGTAACAATGCCACCCGCACTGCAAACATGTCAATTACTGAAATAAATTACTGTGATTGTTCAACAAAATCAATGCAATCGACCTACGTCTATAAACATACAGATAAAACTTACAGTTTCGTTCGTATGTTACATACAAACTAGGTAAACTTATTTACCTTTTATACAATAATCCAAACTAACCAAATGGAACAACGCAAACAAAAAAATAAGATTCGTTCTTCAAATCGATCAAGATACTACTACTCTTGGCACGAAACCTAAACTAAATTAGCATAAAAATGTTGCTGTCCCCTTTTTTTCGATCGAGAAAAAAAGAGACGGCAATAATTTCAGGCGACACTTAACTTAGTTAAGGTTTTGGTGGCAACAGAATCACTATCCACTTAGAGTTACATTGGTAAATGACTAGCTTTTAGGTTCTTGTTTTGCCCGGAACATTATTTTATTGGATGAGTCATGCATGAGTCAAAACTACTGAAAGGATCAAGCTGAAAGACACAAGATGTAGTCATAGGCCTGGATTAACATAAAGGCTACCGAGGGCAGAAACTAGCATAGCCTCTGCCATTCATAACATATGTTATAAACATATTAGTAAACATATTCACCTCCTATAAGGTTTTCCTTGCATCCTATGCTGTTACACATAATATAAACCAACCATAAAAAAGGTTTAACTACGTTGTCGATTTGTTTTTATACCGCCATTTAGAGAACTAGGTTTAATTGAACAACGTCTTTTAAATGAGATCCACCATCTTTGGATCCGTATCTGAATATTCTTTATAGTAATAAATGTGTAAGACAGTTTGTTTGTTACGCTTTCATGATGATTCTTGTATTTTCAGACCGCACAAGACTTGACGATTTCATGTTTTGATTGTATTATTTGATAGAAATCGGTATACCGGATCGTTTAATATAGATATTTATATTGCAACTTACTCATTTTTTAGGGTTTCGTACCTCAAAACCCTTATAGGATCACTCCGTTGTCCGTCCGTCTGTCAACCCTCATTTCTCAGAAACGCGTGGGGGTATCGAGTTGAAATTCACACCATATACTCAGGTTCGTAACTTCTTGGAGTCGCGATATAAATTAAACTTATAAGTCAACGCAATCAAAAGTTACAGCCGTTTATGCCCAATAATTTGAATTTTCCTAGGGAATCACATGCACACAAAACCTATAGGGTACTTCCCATTGACCTAGAATCATGAAATTCGGTAAGAAGCAAGGTCTTATAGCACCAGTAAAGGAAAAATCAAAAAAAGTTTTGTTGTGAATTCACAAAAACAAATGTTTGATCACTTACAAGTACGAGTTTGTATGAAACCCTTGATGCGCGGGTCCAACTCGCACTTGGCGTTTTGTTTTAACTAAAATGAAGTCATTCATAATAATTTCACAGCTTTCGTCACCATAGTGCGAGGTGTAATATATTTGTAGATACATCGCTGAACGAACGATGCGTTTTCTCATAGTTCTGTGATGTTATTCTGATAGACTGCAAAAAATATAACAAATAAATAAAGTTACTTCTACAATTATATATAATTTAATGATAGAACGATGGAAGCTCTCCGCGAACACTAGTTAGCAAAATAAAAGAAGCCCCGTCTATAGCTTGACCGCTTGTGGTTTAGTACCTCTGGTTTAATGTTTCTCTATGGTCAAACGCAGCAACTGCCCTGATGCGGTCTGGCAGTAAAAAATAATAAGTTTATATTCATCGACAAGTTATAAAGATATCAAAGAGATAATGAACTTTATGTTATGGTCAAGCCATGGTTACTCATGAGCGTAGCTGTAATCGCTCCGGTCATACTAACTGGGGCTGAAGAGTAAGGACTCACGAAGCGGTTTTCACCCGTGCCCGCCGCGGTGGCGGGATGGAGTTTTATTTTCAAAACTCACGAGACCGGAGTTTTGTGCGGTTACGCAGCCGCCGCGGTTGCGATTATCGATCGCAATCTTGGCAGTGATAATCGCAAGACGGGCGGTTGCAAAATGGCGTCGGATTTCTAACCTATCCCGCCCCCCGCTGTCCACGCGCGGTCGCCCGCCAACCGACCGCAGAACGCGCGGGTGCAACCCGCCGCGGCTGCGGGACCGCGACCCGCGCCCGCCGGTACAAGATGACCGCCGGTGCAGCGGGACCCGCAAACAATCGCACACGCCGCGGGCGTAAAACGCGTCGTGAAATGTGCTTTAATTTTTTACATAAATATCTGCTGCGGGCCCGCAACCGCGGCGGGCACGGGTGAAAACCGCTTCGTGAGTCCTTAGCCGAATTCTGCTAACCAATCACTTTACTAGGACAAGGGTATCGTCAAAGAATCGTCCGTCCGTAGACGAAATACACGCTAGAGATAGATTTTTAAATATTTATTCAAAAAAACTTTATTTACAGACAGGCTATAAGCATTAGGCTTTGGTGAGTATCTGGCACAGTGCATCAGCATCGCCATACAGCGGGGCAATACAGCCAGCCTCTTGGGCACGCTTCCGACTGGTATTGATATAGATCAGTGGAACTATCTGTAGATTGTTTGCAACAGTCTGTAGTTAGCTCAATTGTTTCAGTTGTAAATACTACTTTTAATTTAATTCTATTATTTGATTGTAATTTTCTGCTAATAAAGATTATTGATTAATCAAAAACAGCGAGCACATAAAACAAACAATAATATAAATAAAATGTGTCAGGAACGTGAAAGGAACATGTGTCTGAAATAAAAATATATTATTAATATTATTAAAATCGAAGAGCAATGCCGTGTACCGTTTGGATTGAGTAGTAGAATGGCAATTCTACTACTCAGTCCAAACGGTACACGGTCATACCAACTCTACCAACTCATCAGCTTAGAGTCTGACAGATCACCAAATGGTGGTGGTTTTACGTTAAAATCATGAGTTTCAAATTCCTAATATTTATGATTCACACACCTGTCTAATACGCAGTTCATTTGGTGCCTTTTGTGCAAAATCTTGATCAAACCCTTTTTAAATCACAAATGATATGTTCAGGTTTTTAGGGGGCCCTTATAACTTATTCATTGCTCTCAATACCTTATCAAAAGGCTTTGAATTCTCGAAATTTATTTCGGCATCGAGGGTTATTATTACGAGATCCTTTACTCGATATCTTTGTCCTTCTGATCGAGATATCGTGTTTAATAGACCCTTTGGAATCGGCAATGAATTCTGCGCACCCGTTTATATAGATTGTTGTATATTTATATGAATTTGGTATTTTGATATGGAATGAAATAGTACCTAAAATTGTTTAGCTGCTCGAAATGTTATTTTAGATACGAGTATCTAAATTTAAGTTTTTTTCTGAATAAAGTGAAACGTATTTCTTTTGAGGAATAAACATTATCTATACTTAAAAATAAATAATATTATACCTAACGGGTCGGCAACGCGTGTGTAACATCCCTGATGTTGCAGGCGTCTGTCCTTACGCTGTGGTGTAAAAAAAAATTGAGTGAGGTGTTTGTCAAACAAAAGGTAGTACTCTTGTAGCTAAATTCAATAATAGGTAAAAAATAGGTAACTTTAGTTTATGTCGTGTAGTTAAAGATTATGTTATGATTGAAAATGTCTGCAGCCGGAGCAGGGATGATATGATTTAAATCATTTGATTAAAATTAGTGATTTTAATATCGATTAAAATCAAGTAATTTAAAAAAAAACGATGATTTAAATCAGTACTTTTTACTACAACAAAAACAGCCAAAAAGTGTCTAGGGACTTCCCCCGATATAAACTACTCGTAGTTTTCGTTAGTAAAATACGGAATAGATTAGGCACCGAGAAGGCAGCTGTATAATATAGCTGTATAAATAACTGACTTTCATACTGAAAACGACCGGATAATATAAAAAAATCAAAAAAATCTGATTAAAATCAAATAAATCCGATTTAAATCAAATTAATCGGATTTTTTTATAAAAATCATGATTTTTATCAACCCTGAGCCGGAGCTTGGATCACCATTTTGAAATAACTGTAACATTGTACAATACAATGTAAGTTTTCTCATTCCTAATACGAAACACGCGCACAATTTAGTACAAATAACAAACCCTTCACAGTTTTTACACGTATCGATTTAGAATCGAACGCGTTCCATTGAATCGATAATTAATCGCGGGAACTCGATCATTACCACAGAATACGTGACAGATACATAACCTCAAAATACTGTCCCACGCTACTTCTGAAGTTTTAATGTTTTGAAAATAGGCTCTATGGCTTGAAGATAAAGGTGTAAGGGCTCGTTGTTAGAATGGCAGAAATCAATGTGGCGATATAATTATAATTTCACCTTGCTCCAGTTAACAGTTGTCTCTGTTTGTCTCGCTCTGACAGGTTAAATTGCGATGCCTTGACTGATTTCCACATGGAGGTGAATTCAACCGTGGTAAGTAGGCGAGAACCTAATTGTTAATAATCAAAATTGGTAGGTACCTATTCAAAATATGTTAGTAAAACAAAACCGGCCAAGTGCGAGTCGGACTCGCGCACGAAGGGTTCCGTACCATTATCTAGAAAAACGGCTAAAAAATCTCGTTTGTTGTATGGGAGCCCCATTAAATATTTATTTTACTCTGGTTTTTAGTATTTGTTGTTAGAGCGGCAACAGAAATAGGTACCTACGTCATGTGTGAAAATTTCAACTGTCTAACTATCACGGTTCATGAGATACAGCCTGGTGACAGACGGACAGCGAAGTTTTAGTAATAGGGTCCCGTTTTTACCCTTTGGGTACGGAACCCTAAAAATGGTTCTCAATTTAAAGGTGTGAATACTTTTCTTTTTTTTTCCAGCCAAACCATCGTTCAAATGACAGAATTTCAATTAAAATACAACAAATCAAATAAGTTTACCATTCAGATTGTATGAAATAAGATGGAAAGTGGCTCGCTCGTACAATGTAAACCATTTCTTTAGACTTTGTGAAACTATCAATGAAGGCGATACAAAGCGATTTCATTCTCGTGATAAGTTGTGTGAATGGACGCATTTGTTTCAATGCATTTTGTTACTGTTTGTTTAGGACAAAAAGATGATTGGATACTTAGACTTCGTTTGGTTGGGTTTCATTTCTTTTTGTTATTTCAGAAATAGCGACATACATAATTTAAATACTAGAAATGAGAATAAACTCGCTGTGCCCACAACTAGGCTGCACTGCACAAGATTAATGTATCTTTCAAAGGGCAGTGTATACCTACGCTTCTACAAAAAAACTCCAAGTGAGTTGCAAAAACTATCGATGAATAAATTCAAACAAATTGTCAAACATGTCCGTTGTAAAATGACTTACTACAAAATATCAGATTATCTAGACTTTAAAAAATCTTGGGGCGACTTTTGCTCCAACTCAAAAACTATCATTCTAACAAGGTAAAGATTTTTTGTCGGTTCTTTACTTTATCTTAAAAAGATTGAAGTGAACAAACAATCAAAGTGATCACTTTATTTTCTAGTTTTACGTATGTAATTTGAATTTTGTGACGTGTCCAAGAGTCCTGTAAGGTCTAAAGGAAATAAAGCTGTTTGATGTTTGAGAACTTCTTGGAAGATGTCTAGGCAGATTTTAAGTTTATATTTTCTATTACTCTTTTTAAAGCTTCTGTTGTTGTATCTAGCTACCTACGACATTTAAAATGGAACAACACAACAGACAATAAGTCAACGTCTGTATAGCCATACGACGCCTTAAAAGGTAATCTTCCTAAAATAAAGTAGGTATATCTTCCTAAAAGTTTAAAGTGACTAATTTGTTAAACGACCGAACGTCTGTTTAGCTCGCTACCGAAAGTTAAAATTTTCTCAATTATCCCATCATTTGAGTTGAATAGAACCCTCGGAGGCATCGTGAAAACTCTATTACCGAAGAAAGTGGTGGTAAACGTCCAGTGTAGCACGTATTTCCCCATAAATCACATGAACAGCATAATGACGGTAATACCTCAACCGGCACGTTAAATAGAAAGTGATTGCTGATTTCTGGAACAAATTGATTTTCACTATGAAAGTTATTTGATTTCGCGAATATATGAATTTCTTGACGTGGTACGATTGAAGTCATTGATTTTGTGATTTTTAATTAACTGATTTCAAATTCTCGCTCAGTATTGTACACGTTTGAATTCTTATACATTATATAGGTTGGCCCTAGACCAACATAGACCCCGTACGTTTAATTTAAATCTAACTTACGCCCATCAAAGTTTTGGTTATGTTCGGAAATTAAACTGAAAGAACCACGAACTACGCCTTACTCACCAAAGTCTATAACAAAAACATCTTTCTAAGAAACCACTGATCGCGCAACAAGGGCAATGAAGTGGTTTCCAATAAGCCCGTTTTCTTTTGTAAAAACCCCTGTTTTACAAAAGAGTAGAGGCGGAACATTACGGAGATCTTTAGCGGACAGAAGCCTGTGTCAAACTGAGCACGGTCTTTGCCATTTATATTTGACAGACCCACGCAAAGCTCCTTGCGTGCTCTTTTCCGTGTGAGCGAACTCTTTTGGATCATTTTTAAAGACACCACCGTATTCCCTATCCATCGTAACTTATTTCCAACTTATATCTTTTTTGTTTCTAACCCCTTGCATCTCCCAGTCGTTTTTCTTATAGCAATTGTCACCATTACATCATCAGCTAAACTCCCGAACACTTCGAGCAGCATTAAATGTTCGCTTTCATCTTCCATCCACTTTCGCTAAATACCCATTGTTGATAGTATTATCGAATGCCTTTGCTGACTGCATCACGACGCTCCCCAGGGCATGGGAGACGTAAGTTACTATAGACTTTAATCATATGAGTTTAGAGTGGTGAATGAGTTGGTGGGTTGATGCTTTCTTTCTTCTAATTGGATGGTTGAAGTCGCGCGTGCGATGGCAGTATACGCACGGCTGGAGACGGTATCTTGAGAGATCAGTGTGGGAGATGCAGAAAGCATGTGTTTGATGTTATTCTACAAGAAAGCATACATAGAATACACCAATCATATTGAGCTTAGTATCGATAGTAAAACACTGTTTAAACCTGATTGATCGCGTATATTTGTATTTGGTTTATAACCTGACGTTTCGGAGGCTTTTCAGCTTCCATGGTCACAGGCAGACTGAGGTGACATTTGTCTTTACAAGTAATTTGAATTTTGCATAACTACCGTCAATTATACAACTTTAATTATAACGTTCCGTATGTACGCAGTAATCACTAACAGTGTCTTGATGGTATCGATAGCTTAGCAAAAGTCAAATCTATGTAAATGGTCAGTGTCGCCATTTTTCTCTACTTTCCTTCTTGTGTTTACCTTATGACTTAACCGTGATGATTTTCATTAGTCCTGGGCACTTACCGTATTAGGATGAAATTGAATGTTTGTGCTTGCTCTCCAATCTATTCAGGTAGGTAGACTTCCTTACGTATCGAAACACCACAAAATTGTAGCAGAACAAGTAGGTAAGGACTGTTTCGGTTAGAGATGAAGCGTATATCAAAGTTTAGTCTTGAATATTTTATCATGCCAAAGACTTTGTTTTGTTGTAAATTCTGCTGGTTAGACGGTTGTAATAAACATTTTTGTTTTTCCAAATAGGCTCTTCTATTGTGTCTATTCGGCTTTTGCGAAAAATAAAACCATTCACAAGAAAGAACTTCAACAAAGACGGGCCATCGAACTTTGATTTTAGAATATTCGAAGGCGCTTTAATTGGCGCCATCTTGTTTTTGGTTTGGTATTTTTATTCATAAATTCTTCGGTCTCTTCTGTGGGCTTATGTCTCACCTTTTACGGTTGTTTTGGTTTTTGTCTTAGAGAGTAGGGATGTGGCAGTATTGTTTACGGATTTTTTCTTGTTTTTCTGACCCATTGGACATTCCATTCACCGGTGATTAACCTATGGTCAATTTTAATTACTTATTACAGTTTTAATTTAACGATTTTTATAAAAAAAAACTAGATCCGTCAAGTGTTATAGAAATATGTATTATAGGCATGTAGGTAGAGTGATCGCAAAGCAGCTTGAGCTTTGTGAAGTTGGCTTCAGCGGCTGCGCACCGCACAGTAAATAAGGTGTTGGGGGAAAGAATTTTGGCCTATTTTTATTTTATCTAGCACATTTTGTTTTGCAATCATTTATTTTTCAATTCAATATAATATAGATTACATTATATTGTTTATATGAATTATGTTATAATATAACGCTTATGTTATGTCGCCACCCCTATTCGTCTTGCGCACGCGCTTGCAAGTGAGCAATTATCATTTCGAGTTTCGTCTCCCGATCCGTCACATCGTACGCGACATTTTTGCGTTTGTAACCTTCTTACTACTCGACCGCTTTTTTATCGAAACTTCTGTTGTCTCGTAAAAGGATGTTGTATGCAGCAATGCATTTATGCGGAGAATGTAAAGAATTTTGGGATTATGTGATCAAAAGACATGACACGTTTTGTACGAAAAAATAATGTCGCAAAGATTTTCGATTTCGGCAGGATTCGAACCCGCGCCTCACCTTCAGTACAGGTGCGCTCTAACCAATTAAGCAACGCGATCGACACGTGCCTCGTCGAAAATATCTGGGATCTCTTTACGACTGAAGCGTCGCTAGCTCCACCTAGGGGAAACCTTGAAAGATTATCTATACCTATGAATCCTGCCGAAATCGATTTTTTTTGGATGTTATTAAATTTTCGTTGCAAATTACCCCAGTGCGAGTAACGTACTATAAAGCAAAAAGCTAATAACACGTTTTGAAATGAAATTTAATGAAATTGAAAAATGATTATTAAAAATTTTAAAACTGTCCAAATTAATTGGGCTTCGATGTTTCTGTCCTCTAAAAATGCTCTGAAAGTGTGACCAATAAGTATAATCGAAGTATAACATTGGATTCCAGTCCATTTTAATGATCCGCCAAATATAGTTCTTGCAGACGCCGAGCCCACACTGCGCCGATACGGTCATGAGATTATGTTGGAAATCATAGATTGTGTTGTGAAGGTGTTTTTCTGGTCTTTAGATCTGACCTAGTTGGAGAATTTCTTGATGTGTATTAATGATCTTGCAGACCATTTGCCAGATGGTCAGGTGATATCGTTGGCGACCGCAAGAAGCAGTCATGCACGAGACTCACCTATGGCCAGTTAGGCTAGTACCTACCGATTTGTGGTGTTCTAGTAGATCAGAGGTCTCGTCTGTAGATTCCCAGATCCAAGGCGTCCATGATCTCGATCTGCACCTTCCACAGACTGACCTGTAACATCGAATAACCGAGGAAATTCGATACAGGGAGTTAGGCCTTTTCCTTATAACTAACTAACCGGAAAAACACGTAAATAAACATGGAATATATGCTACAGATGACTGATCTGTGAAAGGGTTGAAATTCGTTTTTTTTTGTAACCTACTTCATTATGTGAATGAAACTGAAATGACCAAAAAGTAACTACATATACTGAAAACCTTCACTTAGATATATTTAGATTGTAACGTCAATGCCGTGATGATGATGATGATGCCGTGTGACACAGTCGGTAGACTCTAAATACATTAATTCTGTACAATTAGTAGTTAGTAGTGAACCGGGCGGCGCGGGCGCACCCAGCCATCAATTACCACTTATCTCCATCGTAACCAAACCAATATGGCTATCGGGAAAGAATTCAATAACGGAATCGATATTGTTCATCGGTATTGTTCAACCACATGGTGTCCTAATTTTTGCAAAGCATTATTAACTGTTTAATTTTAATTTTTCAAATATTCACCTTAGAATATCATCAAAACTGTATACCACGGAAGAGCGGAACCCTCTAACACAGGTATCTCTATACTTAAAGAGGGTCCCATACCCATGCAATGTTTATTAATTTAAGTTTGAGTCAAATAAAATATTTGTATCATCGTCACTAACCCTCCTATTGTCTCTGCCAGCCTCTTTCCTAGATACAAAACACAGTCTAGGGATATATCCCACATCCCTTAAATTAAGCACAGTTACGGTAAACGTATACGTGGGTTGCTACTGAGTATTACCTCCACTCTATTCCTGAGGGCCCTTTATAATTAAAATATCGTAAACGAGTTGCGCGCGCGCATCTGAACCTCGTCCCTAATTAAACCTTCAGCCTAAACGAGTTCTTGTTTCGAGAATTTGACTGTAAATAACGACAGTGTCGAAAATTCATTGAATCATGGATTCAATGAATTTTCGACACTGTCTGAGTTTTAAAGTCAACTTAGGCCCGTATTATAAAAACTTACTCAGCCATCTCAGTCTATGCTTGAGAAACGCTATTCTATGGTATAAACGTCATTCAAGCATATATCTATGACTGAGCAAGCTTTGCTAATACCGCCTTAGACCATGATGTCTCAAGAAAATGATATTGCACTTCATTTTTGAATGCTAATTCAACCTCATCTGAATTTGAAACTTAGTGAGATTATTATTATTTAAGCTGTCAATCGAACTACTCAAAAAAACTTTATTGTTGACGTTTGATACAGTTGGTATAATTATGTTTATTTTATTTGTTGTTCGTCACTGGTAAATCTACAAAAATGTCGATGTATAGTATACCTGAGGATGAGGAGGAGATGCCAACCAATGTACTCTTCGAGGCTGAGATCGAAAGCTCAGAGGACGACCCCCCTATGGAGATGTGGTCTTCCCTCATCTTACGGGACCCTGAAGACTCTGAGAAGAAAATACTCTTTGGGGAAGGTCTGTACCATCCAGGCAGCGGTGAGATATGCAACAAGTACATCAAAATGTCTGACAGCAGTATCCTTAGGCACCCCTACTATAACTACCCTTCTATCTTGGATCCTGGCATTGAAAAAGCATTGCTTGCTCCTGAACCCTGTATCACATACGCAGAAGACGGTCAAGAGCTGTACTTAGCTCAGTGTAAAGCAATGGGCCAGCATCCAATTAGAATATTCTACAAGGGTCTAGTCGAAGAAGAAATTAACTTAAATTACTACTGTGTAAATCCTGGAGCAGTGCGCGCCATGTGTCTCGCCTTGCAGTTTAATAAAATAGTCAAAATCCTGAACTTGACTGATAACTTTCTTGACAATGATGCCAGCTATCATTTGGGGCTGCTGCTGAAGACCAATGATACTTTACGTGAACTGAACTTGTCCGGATGTAGAATCGGACCCCACGGTGTGAATCGACTAATAAAAGGACTGCTTGAAAACAAAGGACTGGAAACCTTAAAATTGGATCGCAATCAGTTAGGTGACTTGGGCTTAAATTACATAGCGAATGCGTTATTCCGCGGTTTAAACTTGAAGAATTTGGGTTTGCGTCAGAACAACATTGGCGCGAAATCTATCAACATGTTATCTGAATCTATGGAAACCCACAACAGGTTGAAAAGTCTTGATATCTCCTGGAATAGCCTTTACACAGTTGGAGCAACATGCATTTTCCTGACGAGACTCAGCGAAAGCGATGTCATTGAAACTGTTGATCTATCGTGGACCGCGCTTACCGGCGCCCGCATCGGATTAGCTCTACAGAGTCTCTTGAAAGCTCCCAACATGAAAAATCTTATCTTAAGCAATAATAAGTTAGAAGGCGAAGCTATAAGTAACATAGCCGCAGGATTAACTCAAGCAAAACATCTGATTAAACTAGATTTATCGTACAACCCCCTGTCACCTACCGATGCCCTGACTATATTAATGAAAATGAAATTAACAAAAGTGAAATTACAAATTCTTGATCTCAGCAATGTTATCGTTAACGACCAGTTCATAAAACTACTGAAGGAAGTTCAACAAAAAAAATGCAGACGAAACTTTAAATTGATGTTTGGAGATGTTATTTCGTCTTTTGTTCCAGCTGGCCTTAATTACAAAGACTTAGTCCTCAATCGAGCCGAGTTCTTAGCGAAGAAATCAAAGAAGCAATCCGTGGATATAGCTTTGGTAGGGATGCAGCTACTGAGAGACGGCAGAAAAATTATGGCAGTAAAAGAATTTGCACCATATATGAAGAGTTCCGGAGCTCCTTGGGATGAAGATCTCCTAGAAGCGTTTGGCGATGCGTTCCCTGGTCCTCGCACTGGCAAGCAAAAATCTGTAGATATACCTCTGATGGTCGAGTACATGCAGAGGAAGTGGCCAGATCGGAAACTGCCACCTACTCCCCCACCAGAAGAAGAAGAACAACCTCCACCTCCGACGAAAAAAGAAAAAGGTAAAAAAAAATAGGTAAAAAATATTATTTTTAAATACGTTACATTATCAAATGCTAATATTGCCCGCCAGATTTTCAGTTTTTAATTGATTATAATTTAGATATTATTTAGATTTACTTAATGGATTTGATATTTATATTAATAAGGATTGTCCCACTGCAAACCTCGATTTATGTATGAATGTATTTTAAGATGATGTTAGTATTTTAATTATTTTACGTTTTTTTAATAAAGAATTAATAATTAATTTCAAACGAATCTCCTGGCTTTTCCTGTTTTTAAGGTCAGTGTTTAAAATGGAAACTACTAGGTAGGTACCTTTAAAATACAAAAATGATATTTGTATGGTATGGCTTAAGTCCGCACGGTAGAAGCGCTATACCAAATTCCATAATGATAATGGAACGTCTCGTCATCGATACGATAATACCTATCGACTCACCGAGCTCGGGTTGTTCTCCTAAACACAGATTCTCAAAAATAAGAGATACAGGTGCACACACATTGTTTTACACAGGGACGAGACTAGACTAAAAACGAATACCTAAGGTATCTCTAAGAAATGAAATAAGTTCCCAAACATTTTCCGTTTCGGTGGGATTCGAACCCGCGCCCCACCCAAAACGAATACCGACCAAGAAGTGCAGTTTTTTCCCCAAATTTTATGCTCAGCTTTATTCATAATATTCTCGGGAAGTTCCGTGAATGTGTACGCCGATGGAATAACCTCTAAAAATAAAATCTGCATGTCTTACCTTTGGTTTGAATTTTTTTTTCATTTTCAAATCCAATTTTTCCCATCGGATACCCTAAACTTACAAAGGCACTTATACTAACTACCAAGAGTGCGGCCAACACATTTATAGGTAGTTATAGAATACTAACTAATTAAATAGGTAGGTGTAAGGTGCACAGACGTAATTATTATTATTCATTTATTTCAGATTATAAAAATCCATACAATATTATTATACACAAAAACAAAATCCATACAATATTATTATTAGATACCTATACACAAAAATTAAAACTATACATCACACAATAACAAGAATTAAATAAAAATGTCACAATAAAACTAATAAAAAAATTAAAATTAATACGAAATAGAGCCCATGAGTATTTGCATCCACCTGTTCTGGATGGGGCAGTCTGCTCGCTCTACAATCATCTTTAGGATGCCGTTGCCGCTGCCTCGCGCACGCTGGAGGAGGGAAGCGACTTTCTTGCGAATAATCGCGTGAAAGCCATCCGTGCTCCGCAAACATTAATAACTACAATATATATAATTATGTATCAATAATGTAAAATCCATAGAACAAATATCTAGATAGAAGATAAATGTGTAAGTTTCGGCGCCTGGAGGCGAAGCGGTATATATATCCCCCAAGCTCTCGCCGCGAACTTTATTCCGCTCCCGACCGCTTTCCGCGTGTGACGTCAGTCATAAAAACAAAATGCGTTAGTGCTCAATAATTATTTGTCAAAACACCACCAAAAACGGTGGAGCTGTAGATCGAGGTATTTCCTTTCATTGGTAAGTACTTTTTGTCCCTTATTATCTGTTATTATTTTAATAATCGATTTATTTGTTGCTTTGTATTGTTTTTATCAAAACCTAAGCGGGCGATTGTGTGTCCATTGCTAATTTTCCATTGCGGCTTTAATTTGACGCGCCAGACTTGGAGTGCATTGAAAACCAGCAATGTAAAAATAAGCAAACAATACTGTCGAGTCCAAAGTCCAGTCGCGTTCAAGGTCATTCCTCATCTTCTGTCAAATCGATTTTCATAGGTATTTCATTTATTTTTGCTTGCATGTAGGTAGATACATTAATTCTTATTTCTAAGGTGAATTTAATTAATTAAATTTTAATTTTGTACTCAATTAAAATCGATTTGAAAGCATAGTAATTAGATTTTACATTATTATGTAGCTACAATGAGTAGGTAAGTAGGTAGACCAGGACCTACTCAAACCTTTGTAACTTCAACAACTCGGGTTCGGCTGTATTACCCATCTACCTAGGTACGATCCAATATCTCGAGTTTTCTGTGGTGCTTGTGTGTGATTGAAGATTCCGGCACACATTTCAGGCACAGACGCACGGGGCGGGGTGTGGTTGGCGATGCCTACAATACAATCGGTTAGCCGCATCGATACTTTTGAATCGTTTTCGTAGAGCGTAGGTTGTACATCACTAAATTATACTCGTGACGTCATAATGCCAACTCGAAATGTTACACGCTCGGTTTTAACCATAGTGAAAAATTCTATGTCTATGGTTTTAACAAAAATCGGCGAGCTCTTAGCTGTTATCTAGATATTTGTTGTATGGTAAAATGTTGACATTGAATAGGATTTTGACTTTCGGGCTTTGATCAAAAATTTCCGGCTTTGCCGGGGAGGCCGCGAACTACTTATTTTTGATCGAAGCTTTCGGGGGAAAAAAACAAGCGGCGTCCAAAGAGCCATAGATGAATACTATTATACGGGGAACAAAGAGCAAAGAGAATAAAACCACTACGTTATACCAAAGAGTATACAATAATTATGTAAGAGCGGCGCCTTTCAATACGCGTTGACAGTAATTGTTATTAATTTGTACAATAAGTGAAACTGTTTCTAAACTAAAATAATATATTAGTTTAATTCTCAAGATCTTTGCATATCAATAAAATGTCTTTTGACAGTTCATGCGAGATACAGGTAGAGGATGAAATTGAGGTGATATATACAAAAGATTTAGATTCTTCTTCTGAAGAACCTCCACCCGAAGAATGGCCTTCCCTCGTGTTGGAAATCCAAGAAGAAAATGTAAAGCGGCTCAATTACGCAGAAGGTCTGTATTCCCCTGGCAGTGGAGAAATATGCAGCAAGTACATTGCAATGTCGGCCAGCTCCGTGCTGACTCACCCCTACTACTACTACCCTGCCATCCCTAACCCTGGCATCGAAGAAGCCTTGCTTCTACCCATCCCAAAGGTAATATACGCCGACGATGGGCAGGAGTTATACTTGGCGATCTGCAAAGAAATGAATCAATGTCCTATTCGACTTTTCTACAGATCACTAGTTGAAGAAAAGATAAACCTTCGATTCTATGGAATCCATCCTGCTGGTTTTAGACCTATTGCCATGGCTTTATCACAGAACAGAATGGTTCGAGTTCTAGATCTAACCGATAATTGGATAACTGGAGATGGATGTTTTCATTTAGGCGAGATGCTTTCGAGGAACATTACACTAAAAGAACTGAACTTGACAGGCTGCAGAATCGGGTTTGCGGGAGCCAAGAGACTGATGTTCAATTTGCCAGAGAATCAGAGCTTAGAGACGCTTAATTTAAGCAAAAATCAACTCGGTAATGAGGGTGCAGAGATTTTGACTGGTGCAATTTTTCTAGGAAGTTCGGTGAAAAATATCAATCTTAGTCATAACAACCTTAACTTTAAAACTCTTATACATTTTTCTGATGTCTTCGAGAGGCATAACAAGCTTGAAAGTATTGATTTATCGTGGAATAGCTTCTATTCGCCCATGGGAATTGGATCTTTTTGCCAAAGTTTAGCGGAAAATAAGCATCTTGTAGCGCTTAATTTGTCATGGTGTTCGTTGAAAGGAGACCGTGTCGGTAACGCGCTGAAGGAGTTGCTTAGAAATAAGTACCTTCTTACACTTATTTTGGCACACAACGAACTCGAAGGTAATGCTATCAAGTCCATAGCCACCGGCCTGCGTCGAGCGAAAAAACTCGTTTCATTAGACCTCTCCTACAACCCCTTGTCACCTGGTGACGCGCTAACACTTGTGTCACGGTTCACATCAGCTGCCGTCAAATTACAAACATTGCTGATGGAAAATGTATGCGTCGATACCGAATTTATGGAACGTCGAGAGGCTGTTCTTAAGCTAAAATTTCGGCAAAACACTGTCATCACCTGCGGAACAGTCAAAAAAAAATTTGAGGATACCGGCCCCGACCCGAAGGATCTCGTATTGAATCGGGCCAATGCACTTGGCCTCATGGGTCCCAAGAAGAAACAAGTCGACATGTGCCTCCTCATCCTGCAGGTGGCTAAAGATGCGAATTATGGTTCGATGTTACCAGATCTATTTAAGACAGCAGTGAATAGTCTGGGTGGTAGGTTTGACCATAATCTAGCAGAAGAGTTCGGGTGGCAATTCCCAGGTCCTCGTGTTGGAAAGGTGAAAGCGATCAATTTGAATCTCTTAGCTGATCACATTAAACGCAAATGGCCGGATAAGAAACTACCTCCCACCCCTCCCCCTGAGCCCGAGCCCGAGCCCGAGCCTGAGCCGGTCAAAGGAAAGAAAGGAAAAAAAACGAAAGGAAAGAAATTGAAATGAGACGTGCTTAATTAAGCGGTACCTTAGTTTTTAAAGTTAACTTTAGATGTACTCAGTCGTTCTTATTTTTCTTACCTGGTTTTAATTGAATAATAATGATAAGCCATAAACATTCATTATTTTTGTATGTTGATAATATTAATAATTCACTATGTTCAGAACGTTTTATTTTACTTCAGTATCTTCATTTGGTTGATCCTTGTTTACCTTTAATCTAGTCCATATTACCTACAATAAATCTATTCCCGGACTCGTCATAGTCCAGCGCAGAATTATTCAAGTTATATATAATACATTCAATGTCTGCAATAATACATTCAATAGCCGCGTACCCACCTAGCGCACAGGCTCGCGCGGCAGCCTCGGTGGTGTCCAGATCGCGAGCGATGGCTCCCGAGGCAGCCTCAGGACGCACTTGTCTATGTTCGTCCGCTGTGGCTGGGCTGGTCAGGGAATATGCTCAAGGCAAGGATCTAGCGCCCTGCGCCCGCGTCTGGCCGCCGCCCCCCCGCCGCTACCGCCGCCGCCGCCCCGCCGCTGCCGCCGCTGCCGCCGCCGCCGCCGTTGCCTGCCCGCTTGCGTGCATCACGCAACCCTCACTTTATTATTATTTATTGCTTTCCAATAACTACTCCAAATCTCTTTGGATGTTGTTTACTAGAATATAAATCCGAGTTCAGTCTGTAGTTCCGACCAGGGCTTGAAAAAGAGGTTCGAGTGACCTTGACGTGGTACCGGTACATCTGTGGTCATCATCATGATCAGCCTATATTAGTCCACTACTGGACATAGGCCTCTCCTAATGAGCGCCATAGCGCCTTGTCTTCAGCTTGTCGCATTCAGCATCTGCCAGCAGTGTTTCGCAAATCGTCATTCCACCTGGTCGGAGGGCGTTCTACACTATGTTTGCCGAGTCGCGGTCTCCACTCAAGAACACGTTTACCCCAGCGGTTTACGGTCCTTTTCGAAATATGGCCAGCGCTAAAGTACATATGGTCGGCAGAAATTACTAAATTGGTCAGCAAGTAATGAGACATTGGGCAGCCTAAAAAATTATATCATAGTAGGTATATTAGTGAGGCAGCAGCAAAACGTGATTCGGATTTATTGAAATTTTGGTGACATTGTGGTTGGTGTATTTATTGTGTGTACTCTGGGTGTAATACACACGTTATACATATACGCACACACCCTTTCAGTCACAGAGTCCACGAACCCGCCCCCCTCTGGGGTTGGGCGGGCTTCGTTAGGAGTACGTTAGTGTATGTTGACCCCCCTCCCGGTTCACGGGGGTGAGAGTGTTAATACATGACTGAGTGCAATTATACATATACACAGCACACCCATTCAGTCACAGTAATTTTGTCACATTACTCCTAGGAGAAATACATTGTACAAACCTGCCGCTCGTTACATTAATTCTGCTGCCCAAAACATTAATTTTGCCGATCATTCAGCTTCTTATTTTCTGACCAAAGATAATTTAATGGCAGGCCAAGTATTGCTGGTAGATTTTATTTTACAGCCGATCAAAACTTATAATGCTGCCCAAATAGTCTTAGCTGATTTTTCCGGCTGATCAAATATTTAAAATAATTTTACTCCAATTTATAAATGTTTTATTGTTACAGGTAAGCCTAATCATTAAACAATCATCAACAAGCGTCAAAAAGTACACGGGACCTGTGTCGTCGCTATCAAATGGAAAGTGAGTCATATTTGAAAATTTATCTAAATTCTATATATATATTCTATTTATAACTTCGGTCGTTGAGCAGGTTTGGTTAAACTGTAATGTTACCCCTGTAGGTGGAGCCACCGGCGCTATAGTCCGTAAGAGGTCTCAAAGATTTTCGGTTGAATCGACTAAGGGTTTCGTGGCTTAGTTTGTTAGAGCACACCCGTACTGAGGGTGGGGCGCTGGTTCGAGTCCCGCCGAAACCGGAAATTTTTGGGAACTTATTTCATTTCTTAGAGATAACCAAAGTGCGGGTAAGCACTGTAAAAAAAAAAGCTTACAATATTAATAACCTACCTCGTAATTTTCGTCCCTAGGATACTATTTACTTCCCTGCCAAATTTTATTGAAATCTGTTCAGCCGTTTAGGCGTGAAAAGGTAACAGACAGAGTGACTTTCCAATTTATAATATTAGTTTAGTATGGATTTACTATTCTACCTTGCCAAGTAGGTATCTATTACGCTTAGGCACCTTGTAGAGAAGCTGCTTAATATGTACCTACTACCTGTCAGGTGTAACATTGACCTCTAAATTCGCAATTTATCGTCAAACAGTAGAAAGTGTCTGCGCCCACGCAGCTCCGAATCCGGAGGCCCGTAGGTTTTCCATGTTTACACTTTTACTTTAAAGCATTTTCTCGATTGCGACAACGGATATCCCACTCTGGCTTTGGTTATAGGAACCTACGCTTTTTATCGCAACTTTTAATAAATAATGGGCATTACACATCGTCTGACATTTAGGAGACTTAAAATTGCCAGATATTTTCGACCACGCATGTGTCGATCTCGTTGGTTAGTTGGTTAGAGCGCACCTGTACTGAAGGTGAGGCGCGGGTTCGAATCCTGCCGAAATCGAAATTTTTTGGGATATTATTAAAAACTTTTCGTAGAAGATTTACCCAGTGCGAGTAATGCACTATAAAGCAAAAAGCTGAGACTTGCTTACTTGCGTGCTGTTGCTTGGCTGGTGCTGATAGCTTTATCGATCAACTCAACATCTTATAATGGTCCAATGCTGGACGCAGGCCTCCCCCTAATAATTGCCTAATTGACTTTTATCTCATGGGAGGTAGTGCGCATAATCCCCACGCTGGGCATGGGGGTGGGGATCGCAGTTCGGTGGTAGATCTATTCTGCAAGAGGCGCTGCTGCCCGCCCCCCGGTGCAGGTCCCATAGTCGCCTCTTACGACACCCACGGGAAGAGTTAGGATGCTTCAATTATTGATAATTTTCGAATTTTCGATTTCAATTATTGATAATTTATTTTTATTTTGTTTTGGTGATTTTTTTATTGTTGTACCAATAATATTATTATTGTTAGGCATTTTACTTAAATTATTTTACAAAATTGTATTTTATGTGTAGGTGAAATATTAATTTATTTAATTATTGACATGTAACCTTATTAATTGTTATCAAATAAAAAACTTGAAACTTGCTGCAAATTGTAAACCACACAGATTCTAAGACGCTATCGATCAAAACTGTGAAATAGCCGGACCATGTCTGAAAACCGACAACCATTGCATTGGGGTAAATTTTCAAATGAATAACCATTTTCACTGTAGCACTCTAAAATGGAGTATTACATACATTGTATTACACACTCAACTGGAGGGAAAAGTGTCATTAGCCAACATTAACACGGACTGACAGCATTTATGATGGCAGGGCTCAAATTGTTTAAATTATATCTTACAGAAATTACCTTCGGATCGTACCGGTCGGTTACTTCTATAATGGAGGATTTTTATGGGTCCAGGAGTCCGCCCTCAAACGGTAAATATACTTACATACAAAGAAACCACGTATATGTACTTTATTGGTAAGGTGGAATTAACTAGGTATTTATTTATTGATCTGGTTGGTATTTCAATAATTTCTTTATTAATTATACATTAACTATTATTTTCAGGCTTCCGTACCCATAGGGTAAAAACGGGACCCTATTACTAAGACTTCGCTGTCTATTTTGCCGTTTTTATAGATAATGGTACGAAACCCTTCGTGCGCGAGTCGACTCGCACTTGGCCTGTTTTATTCATTTTGAGACACCTGAAGAATTTTCGCGTGCACCGCTATTGACTTAAGTATTATATAATGAAGGTAAAAATACATTTTTCGAAAAGGAAAGTGCATCGACCAAAGCGCACGATTTTCGTAATAAATCGACTGAAAATGGCGGTCTTAAAATTTTATGGAGAAGAGTAAATTCGTTTTTTCTTATCGGATGGGAATGTTTTACATTACCGTATAGAGTGCGTGCGTACGCGCACCCACCATTTACGAAACCGCTGCGGGCTGGTGGCTCTTAGTGACGGTCCAGGGATGCAATTAAGAAAGTATCTTCCTTATAACTGGGGCAGTCGTGTCGTCGCGTCGACTGCTTTTTTTTTGGGTTCCTTATGAAATGCAGAACTCAGTGATTGAAATTAACAAAAACTCTAAGGGTTGTCAGTACCCAATAACAGTAAAGTTGGTCTTTAGGTATGTGAAATACTTTCAAATAAATAAATAAATATTTTTTTGTTACTAATTCCCAAACAACCTCCCTTGGACACGTGCGAACAGTAAAAATCTATATAATTTCTATTACCTTGCCTGCTATCCTAGTAGGTACTAGGATAAAAATGAGTTCGGTTCAGGTAACCTAACTCATTTTTAGAAAAAGAAAATCTTTATAGGAATGGAACAAAGAAGTGAGAGCTTTCCTTAGACACGTTGGCGATTCAGAGATCTATCACAGATGATCTGTCAGTGTGAAATGTATGTTTCCCACTGTGTAAGGTTGAATCCCCTTGATCAGGAGAGCCTTGATCAGAGCCTGCTCTCTGTTTTTTCACCAATCGGAGGTCCAAATTGTTGAACCGACATAAAAATTACAAATAAATCATGTTTTTATGTTTTTATCGGATTATTGTATGTTTAACTGAGTTAAATGTAGTATTTTGAGACCGTGAGACAACAGAAACTCCTTCAATCTGGTATCAAAAGCGGACGAACTAGGCTCAAAATTTTTTTTTATTTGTTTTTCTTATTGAGAAAGATCCAGGCTTCGAAATAACATCACAGACAATCACAATATTTTCATTGATCGTTGTGTTCTGCGTCTATGAGCTCTCGCCGCGAAACACTCACTGTTTGAAGTGCTCGCTAAACTTTCTAAAAACAAGTCTTCTTTAACAGGTGACCAATTAGCAAACAGTAAGTACCTATTAGCACGTGCCATGTGGCACACTGTACACCTGCATGTACTGACCGGACGACCTCGCCAACTAGGTGCACATGCTGCTCCTAAGCAATTAACTGTTTTTGTAACCACCCATTAACATTAACAGTTTAATTCGTTAATCAACAACAACAATTCACAATGGCCAAAGTTCACAAGTGTATGAACAGGAGCGTCATACGTTAAACAAGGTATTTAACATTTAAACAACATATCAGTTAACAACATAGAAATAGTGCATGGAGCCTCTCATAAAATCAAAATCAAAAATTCTTTATTTCCATAAATACAAAAATGTACACTTAGAAAAGATCAAATTCTTAAAATAAAACTCTGACACGGAAATAAAGTGGTACTTTTGATTTCTGTCGCTTCGGTATGTAGACTAAAGTAAAGATTAAGTAGATTTATTTAACACTTTCATGGCCCTCGACGTACTTACTATCTGTGTCCTTCTAGTGGTGGCGCGCCCCTGCGAGTTGAACCACCCAGGCTGCGCAGTGAATTCGTTGAGCGATACTGTTCTTTATATAGGTATGTGGATAAATAGATTCACTGCTCAGTCTCTCAGCTCCGTCTGACAAGGACGGAGCTGAAGATGGGCATGTGCGTCGTGGGCCGTGAAAGTGTTAAATATATTTCTTTAGTTTACATGTTGCAACGGAATATGTTTAGATTCTTTACGAAGCCGAATGGGGTAATTCTAGTTCGAGACTCCGACAGGTATTTTTTTATTTATTTATCGTAGAAATAAACAAATAATGCTGGACAATTCACGCAGCATTATCTAGCCCCAAGCTAAGCAGAGCTTGTGTACTAACTAACAGTTATAACTGATAAACAATGCACGGATAGAATATTTTTTATTATGCACAGAAAACTACCAGAACACCCGGATCAAATATCTGCAGATCGTACAAACATTTATCCCGAGGCGCGAATCGAACCCGCAACCTCCTGCGTCGCAGGCGAACTTTCGTCAACCGGGCCAAAGAGGTCGCATAGCAAATATAATTCAATAAAATTAATAACCTATATTATTTTTATTATAAGCGCTTCAGTCCACACGTGTGCAGGTTTTACATCGAGTCGTGCTTAGATTAGATAAATAATCATTGCGAATGGAAATCTTATCGATATTTACAGGATGTGTCGTTTAGGTACCGGAATAATAATCGTAACAATTTTATAGCAGAATCGTCACCTCTGCTCTTCTAATGCCGGGTACAGACCAAGCAAGCGAGAGCGAGCGAAGGCTAACGAACAAACGCAAAAGAACCAGTGTGGACGTCCCAACGGCCTTCGGCTGTCGCTACATCAAAGCAATATGGAACGAGCGTACCGATTGCCGAATCCCAATCGTTTGCATTCGCTCACTCTCGCTCGCTTGGTCACACGTCACACGTCCGCACCATTGACAATTTCATTGCCGCCGACGCACACGTACCACTTGCCGCTGCAGCGCGCCCTTGCGGGTCGCACCGCAAAGGCATGGCAGTGAATGCGTTAACTAGAATTGCCTATGTTGATATTTGATAACTGGTTTTTATAGCGAGCATTATGCATTTATAGCAGTCTTATAACCGCAATGTAATTTACTTACACTTCCTACAAGGTAGTAATTGTGTAAAATGCAGCGCAATAAAGAATCAATACGCACTTTTACTACCCATAATACAGGATTCTATTATCCATTAAGGTGGTCCCACACTGGGTGCGTTCGTCTGTAATGTAATGTTACAAACCAAGATTACATTGGAGCTTACGTTACAGTAGGTACTGCCTCACTAACTGACAAGCTTTTCTAGCCCAGTCGGGTTAGACGACAGAAGGCCTCCACTTTGCATTAATTCCCATCTCGACTATTATTGCATCAGCCTTTACGGATCAGTGGGAGTCTAAATTCAAAATGGCGACCAACCTCGACCCCGACTTTAGCCCTAAAGGAGTCAGCCCCGAAAGACTAATGCAATGTTAAATTCTAACCCGACTGGGCTATTCCGTGTTAATTAAATAAATAAGTAAATAATGCTGGACAATTATTTAACTTCATCATCATCATCAGCCTGAATCAGTCCACAGCTGGACATAGGCCTCCCCTAATGAGCGCCATAGCGCGCTGTCTTCAGCTTGCCGCATCCAGCATCTGCCAGCAGTCTTTCGCAAACCGCAATATTTAACTTAAATAAACTTAATTACTAATATAAAAGATTTTACAAATCACAGATACAACTTGCGTTCAGCAATGCTCGATTCTCCTCACTCACTGTTTGTAATGCTTGAATCTCTGTTACATCACAGACGAAGCTCCCGGTGAGGAACCGCCTTGAGTCGAATCCCGTTACCATAACACCGAGATTACGAACCTGTAAAAGAAGCCGGGATATCAGGTTCACTGATCCTTAATCCAGGATTGGGTTCCGTGTCGGCGTCTTTGTGCGCGCGCGCATCCTAACCTAATCGCAGATACGCAATCAGCGTAATAGCGCGGGTTCTATTCCGTGTTTGAATCGATTTTCTGGGGTTTATGTAAGCAGCCAGTTGTTCCCGGCCTACCTTGCTAACCTTTGATCATCATCATCGTTTTGGAGGCTAGATGACGCTGACTTTTCCAACATTATCATCAGCTCACACTAATAATATAAATGCGATAGTTTGGATGTTTGTTATCTCTTCACGCCGAAAATGCTGATCGGATCGGGCTGAAATTTAGCATTAATGTAAGTACGTAATTCGTAAGTTGGAATAAAATATAGGCAACACTTTATCCCGGAAAAAGGCGTGCAAAGCCGCAGGCGTAAACTTGTTTACTAGTATGTTGTGACCTTAGTGTACCTACCCCTGGATATCTCTTGTGCCTTGTCTTACGGTAATAGTCTCATCCAGGTTCACCCAGCTACCTTCGAGATACTATAGTCCGCCTATCTCATCACTGGATGCCTGACGCTTCGTACCCTGTCCTTTGACTCCATTCAATTAGTCATTTACTCCACCTGGCATCTTGTCTCCGACAAAGGTGTTCTGTAGAACTCCATTTTAGTTCCATGATGCGATTATCTTAGTTAGAGTCTCTTAGTAGAATACCTCTTCCACCAGCTTCGACAAAATTGATAATGTGTTGGGTCCAAATTCTTAAAAACATCTTCAGATTCTTGACACTAAAATTGACTTGTGTCGATAAAAGTTATTCGTTATTCTAACTTTAATACCATTCTATATCCAAGTTACAAACTTTGCTCAATTCAATAATATCAATATATCAAAGAGTAATTACTTGAAACAATGCCGATGCAGGCTGGCATTAAGTTTCATTAAGGTAATTATCGATCGATGCGCGAGTTTCGGATGCGATGGGTTGCGCAACGACACCTGCGCGGACGCAAATGTCAGGTGGGTAGGGTGCCCATGAGAAACCAATCACTCATTCTCTCGTTCATTCTTTATCATTTTCGATGATTTCTCTAACGTCAGCATCAGCTCCTCTCATGGTTTCCACACAATTATGTTTGGGATATGGATAGTTTGACCTTAACTCTCGTTAAACCGAGTCCTATTAGATCACCTAATTTATGTGTTATTATGTTATTATCTAATTTATGTTCTCTTTGCATATTTTAGTAATCATCGACTTTTGTGGCACAGCCAGTCAGCGAAGGTCCGGCGACGCAGAAAATTGGTCCCGCCGCGGAATACAAATTTGTAATTTGCCATAAAAAGATTTGAGGTACTTAGGTTTTTGCCCAACGGGTTCTTTACATAGATTTTAACCACATGTAGGATCATTTACTGGTAATTGTGTTCGGTAATTGCGGTACTAAAGAAGTATTTATGAAAAAATTAATATTGAACAGAGTCATGGTCACTATACCTGCGCCCGCGCAACAATTACGATGTCATTCGATACATTGGTGGTCCCGCCATTACTTTTCAGTTTGTGATGTAACTTCAATTATCTACCTACTTGTTTGTTGTACATACTGATACTGCTACATCAGTTTTTAATAAACAGTTAATTGATCAAACGAAGTTCAATTACATAGCTGCTTAAGGCCATTTTAACTGTGACTGTTATTATTACAAATTTGACTGGCAAGACGGAAGAATAACGACCTATTACAAAACCGACGACGATAGTGGCGCAGCGGGCGAAGGTTCGCCTGCGACGACGCAGGAGGTTCTGTGTTCGATTCGCTCCTTTCGTGACAAATCTTTGGATATTTGTTCTGAGTGCTGGTATTCATATATCTAGATAGACTGTCAACGCTGCAAAAGCGCAGAGTAAAATGCAGCGCGATGCTCTATCTAGACATATTAATCATCAAAACCATGTTGGTAGGTAGATAACTACATAACATTCATGTAGGTAGATAACTACATAACATATTATCATGTACCTAGTTATCTAGTATTAACAAGCTCACCTTACTTTAGGGCTGGATAAGCCGTGTGGATTAGATTATCCATTACTTATTTATTGTCCGATCACACAGTTAATTTCATGCATTTGTATATTAGAAAAGGACACTACAATTTAGAATCAAAGATATTTTATGTCAACAAAGACTTAACAAAAAATTATAACACTAACAGAAAATAATAAGACTATAGCAAGGTTATTACTAAAAACTAAAACTCAAGCTTCAACAACGCATAATCTCACATTTGCAGCGAAAAATGCGTTAATTTTAATTCGAAAACGTACAAGAGATCAACCGAATATTGTTCCGAGTTTCTGTGCTTTGCTTCGATGATACCAATGTCGTTAAATATATTCAACCAATATTCCTTGGGTTTTTTTACCCCTTTGTATACTGAATATATCCAGGTTTTTTAATCGGAGTAGATATAGATATTTTACACTCAGAAACAAAGTACTTACCTAAAACTGTCACTATTGCTATCTATGACAGGTTCCATGTTTGAAAATAGGAGATTCATTTAAATAAACTAATGGAAGCTAACTTTAAAATCAACTTCAATTTGTACGCATCTCAATCATGCCAATAAAATTCAACTACCCATTGTGTTGGAGAATCCTAGGAGTAGAGGAATAAAGACGTAATTTTACACACTGGCACTATGCGAAACGAAAAATCATAAATAGAAAGTTAACCGGTATAAAATTCAAAAATGATATAGGTACATACAAGGTGCCACAAAATGGGTTATGAGGTCGTTTAAGACCGGACCCCGTGAGGGTTAACTTCAGCGTGATTTTTTTCAAGTTCACATAAGTATTCATTTTGCTCTGTTTGGCTCGAAATCTAATGTTGGAATACATGAAATATTTGTGAAAAAACAATACTGTTTTAAATAACCTAAGAAACAATACTTACTTAAGTAAAAATAAAACGATTTAACTTTAAACTGAAGAGCTTATGCAGGCCATAGTTCACCCTAACCATTGCTTACTGGTTCACACCAGTGTTGCCACTATTTTCTCTCGTCTCCGAGGACGCTCAGCATCCTGCCGGAGGAGGATTCCCACGCGGCGCGAAGGTCACGCACGACTCTATGCACTGTGCACTGTGGTGCAGTAACGCACATGACGCAGGCTCTCCCTATTCAAACACTACAAGGTATGTAAAACTGGTGAAGAAAAATTTAAGTAATCATATGGCTCTGTCTAAGTAAAAAATATAAATACATACTTTGCGTGCGTAATTAATATCATAAGAAAAACATTAACAAAATAATAAAATAACTCCTATTTTGGTAGACGTAGGTCCAAGCTTGATAATATAGAATATTAATATACGCAAAGGCATATTTTGTATATGTATTTGTCTAATAGATGTGACCCTGAATTGTGCAGCACTGTACAATTCAATTGTAAGACAATATCCATACGTCGATACGATATGTGTTAGGCGGCGGCGACGGCGGGCGAGCTGGTTGGTGTCAATATTGATGACACATTTTATGATGCCATCGAAAATTATCGAAGTATTCTTTATGGTTGAGAATTGTAGAAAAAAGTTAACCGTCACGGGGCGGCGGCGGGTCCGACATAAAAAACCCCGGCTGCGCAACGTGTTCTGTGACACCTTATATTTCGCAACGTTACAGAAACTTTGCCTCTTATTTTTATAGGTAGGTAGTACTTACACTATAATTTTATTAATTGTGTAGGTCTAGGTACCTAATACCTAAGCTCTCCTAGCCAGTAGCCATTTGTTTTATAGATTTTTTCTTCTTCGAACCCGTTCCATCCTTTCTCACTACAACCTTAAAAATTCAATCAAAGCCGTGTAATTGGGGTCCCTTCAAAGTCTAATCATATACAGGCTGCATTCCTGAGGAGTTTTCCAAAAATCTAAACTAATATTTACTATAAGGAGGAAAGATTTGTTTGTTTGAATTGAATAGGCTCATTAACTACTGGACCGATTTGAAAAATTCTTTCACCATTAGAATCCTACATTATCCTTGAATAGGACATAGAATCTACCCGAGCGAACCCGGGGCGGACCGCTAGTGTTAAATAAAACTGCCTTTACGAAATCAATGTCTTATTATTGTTTATAAAAAGTTTAAATCACAATGTTTACTTATAAAAAACAACTAAGCTTACAAATAATCGGCACTTACAATAAATATCAAAATCATTCATAACCCTGGGATTAAGAAATCGAAGTCCCGAGCTATACAGTACCTATACACCTTCATCATCAGAACAACCAACAAATAACAGAAGATTAGTCTTAGTAATGTTATGAAAGACAATGTGCTTGTTTATTTTTTCATTTTTGAGGTTGATGGCTTGTCTTCGGTGTCAAGGTACGCTAAGAACGATCCTTTTTGTCTTTTGACAGCTGGAGCTCCGTTCGGGGGTCCTTCAGATTGGCCACGGACATGGAACACCGAAGAACCTACCTGCAGCTGCTGCAAGTCCGCCATAAACAGAATATCAGAGATGAGCTTCTGAGCGATGATCTTTTGTCCTGGACTGAAGTTCCGCATCCTAGCTTTGATATGAGCTGCGAAGGTCCCACAGTCGTCGTCGTCAAGATCAACGTTTGTAACAGAAGCAGGAGATGCTGCTGATCTTATGCTTGAGATCGGCGGTAAGACTTCGGTCTGTACACCACTGCCTGGAAGGGTTTCGAAGACGGCGTTACACTCGTAGATCGGTTCCACTGTGTTATCTCCTAGGGAGAGCTTGGAACCCACAACTACTGGCTCCTTGGATGTCGATGGAATAGGTTGGTATTCGTCTTTTACGAAATCCATAATTGATTGGTCATCGTCGTTATTCAATACTGCGTCTTCCTCCGAACCTTCATCCTGCAATACACATTTCAATTTGTATAAATGAACATACACATACACATTACAAGGGAAACCTAACTGTATCTATCAGCTGTGTATATATGGTGCAACTGCAGTATAGTTCTAAGCAAATGTAGAGTAGGGATGAGGTTGATACTCATTTTAAAATTGGTGAACGCATTATTTTCAATTCCTAAAACTTAACCTTGTTTCACTATTATTGTATTTTGATTGTATTTCTAATTGTGTTTAAATTTGTACGCCTAATGGCAGATAACAGTGCTCTTATTTTCATATGTGAACATCCCTGTAATACCTGTGTATCACAAATGAATAAATGAACTTGAACTCATACCAATAGAGAAACATCAAGGACGCATTAAATATATTGTGGCTACAAGTGTACCTATTCTACGTAAAGGTAATAAAATAAAAGGCATCTGTGGTTTCAAATATTGAATTTTGTAATCCTCCAAATCTCACCTCGCTGCTAAAAGTAACGCTTTCACAATCTTCTTCGTCTCCAATAATTTCTATAACTTCACTAGTAAATTTCATTTGTTTCTGTCCAGTCCCAGGTTTACGTTGTGCTTTTGTTTTCCGTGCAGACCCAGAGGCCGAGGCCACATCGTTGTTAGCGGTTAACTCCAGGTCTGTGTCCAGGTCTAATTTTTTGTCGTCTAATTTTGTGTCGTCTTTTTTTGGAGGATTAAGAGTCGGTATCGCAGAACGCATTAGCAAGTCATTGCAGTACATGCTCTTCTCGAAGTGTCGACTGCATATCCAGAGGTTCACGTGGGACTTGGTGCTTAGAGTCGAGTTCTGGCAGAATCGCATCCATAATTTTCGCCTTGAAAAAAGCACAGAAATTATATTAATGTTAGTAATCTACATATCTATTAACCTACTAATTTTTCACTTTTTGTGATTGCTTTTGGCGGGGTAGGTATTATAGATAGATAGATTCATTTCCAACTGCAACATACTGCACTATACAAAGGATCAAATAGAAGTAACCTTACAAGCAGACATAAAATTGGTAGAAACAGTGACAAAATTATTGGGAGGTAGAATAAGGCTTGGAAAAACAATTATTAGTTTAAGGTATTTTAGTAGGTACCTACACATAAACAAATAGGGATTGGAAAGTATGTAGGTACTATCTTATTATTATTACCTACATAATGTCCAGAAAAACCAACGAGAGGTTAAAAACACTTAGAGAAAAGTTTTAAACACACTACTTGTTATCTAAATATGATCTAGGTACTTATTTTGACTAATCGAAGTCAGTTTGTTATTACGTTTCTAAGTATAGTACCTACCTACCTACCTACATACCTAATACTTATGTAGTGTAGGTGAGTACAAGATAAACTATGATAATATATATATATAGTTATGTTAAAAGTTTAAAACACAAGAATTTAGGGTTTGAGAATTATTTCTCAAACATTAATTTAAAAACAACAATAAAATTTGAAACTAAAAAGGTGGAAAATAAGAAAACAGCTTCATCATAATAAAATAACTTACCGTTCTAAGTTCTTCGGAAATCGATGAAACAGCTGATTATAGCCTTGCTTATTGTACGTTGCAGATTTGCAGCCGTACACACAACATTTCGCACGCATCTGATCACATTTTGAATATCTTCTCGTTAAGAAACGAAAAAAATAGGCAACAGCAACCGAAACTTCTAGAATACCTATTGTACAAGTCTCGAATAATTCGTTCGAAATACGAACGCGCGAATCGACGCGAGGGGAGCGACTGAGTGGTCTCGTGTGACGTCAGCGGTGGCGGCACATTCCAAGCGCGTCGCGCGTCGGTCTCCGCGCCGCGCGCCGGTTGGTAACTCCCCGCCCCTCGCTACCCCGCGTCGGTCCCAACGCTCGTACGCGACACGATAACAAACGTTCTATTTATATCCGCCAAAGATACAACAGCACTGGAAACGCCACAAGACCAGACATGGTAATTTCTATGACTTTACTCCGATATCAACATGATGACCGTCGTGTTACACGTTGGTTACACATTGGTAGGCAGTATGGTATGTTCATAATATCTAACCTGCTGTAGGTATTCATTTATAAGGTATTTTTGCACCTCTATCATTGAAATTAAAATGTACAACTTCATGTTTTAAATACACGTACCTCTTCGATAATAAACTTGAAGTGAGGATAGTACCACAGTTTGGTTTCGTATTTTGGATATTGTAGTATTTTTCTTCGCTCTCGCCTCACGCCCCCTCGGAGCATTTGAATTTTTTTCTTCACAATCTCGATAGTGGCATTTTTGTCAATCTCCCAATATTTTTCCAATATAAGGTTGTACGCCAGAATGCGTTCTGACTGAAAAGCCGGTTTATTGTACTTTTTCTGCCATAAACAAGGGTTTTCTTTGTATAATTGAATGAATTCCAGCCAGGTCTTCTTGTGATTTATTGTTTCGCTAGCCATGATGACGGCGACGGTAAGCTGCTACTTCTTGTAGTTAAAGTAGTGGCGTGCCTGCGCACGATGCGTTCACCGCACGCGTGGTTCTCGCGCTCACTCACTGACGTCTGTATGCCTACTGAAAGGCGATCGGGTGCGGGGGGCAGGCGGCAGACGACGCTAGCGGGGGACGCGCTGTGTGCGGGGTGAGGTAGGAGCGACGTTCAGTGACTTCAGTGCTGTGCTGGCGTAGCTTCACCCCCCTCTCCGCGACTGCTGATGTCGCGCGCTATGTTGGTGGTTGGCGTGGTCGTTGTATTTCGTAACATTTACATAATCTGTGGCCGGACATCAATCATCATCATCATCATGAAGAGTTATGGTCAAGAAGTCACTACAATATCCAATGTTAAATTTTTTTAGGGTTCCGTACCCAAAGAGTATAACGGGACCCTATTACTAAGACTACTGTCCGTCAGTCCGTCTGTCCCCAGGCTGTATCATGTTGAAATTTTCACAGATGATGTATTTCTGCCGCTATAACAACAAATACCTACTAAAAAGCAGAATAAAATAAATATTTAAGGGGGCTCCTATACAACAAACGTGATTTTTTTGCTCGTTTTTGCTCGATTTTGATATCGGCAACAGGTAGGCCTCAAATATTCTCAGAATGTTGAGTTACATTATTCACTTGAAAAATAAATTAATAAATTAAAATAAAATTAATATTTATGGGGGGCTCCCATACAACAAACATGTTTTTTTGCCTTTTTTGTAGATAACGGTAAGGAACCCTTCGTGCGCGAGTCCGAATCGCACTTAGCCGGTTTTATTTAACATCGGCTTCCTTATTCACATCAGTAGGTACAGTCTATTTGTACAGATATGGGACCATCAAGATCTTTTTCTTCATCAATACGAATGCATTTCATTAAGGCGACATAGGTTCGTATTTTCGAGACAAGGACGAACGAACGCCGCGCGGTGAAGGCGAGAAAGGGATGAAGAGCCGGCTGGCGCGCAATTTCACAGGTTTTTATTTCTAAATTTGTTATTGCTCTGAAATAATACTCGTTTGCAAAAAAATAAAACCATAATCGTCTAAAGTAGTATTTAGTTAAGTGTTTTTTAGACGACATTTCATTAAAATATGTTGAATAACTAGCAAATGAACCTGGTTTTCCGTAGTAAAAATGAAAATTTAGAGGAAATTAAATTATCACCCCATTCCAAATTCATAAAATGATCTTCAAAAATGTATTCTAGCAACTCTGAACCAGAACCGCGTCGTTACTGGCAACATTATCAAAAGGACGAAGGATCGAGTTCCTGCCATGTTTTGTTTTTAATCCAAACCTTTTTTGTGGTGGACGAAGGAAGTTTCATATGGCGGTTTCTGATATGGATTACCGTTCTCATCGTTAGAAAATACTTTAGTTTTTATTATATCGCCTGTTGGGTTGGTGGTTGAGTTTTATGAAATTAGTATACATGTACTTTAGTTTTTTACTGAAGGGGCTGTTGTTTTGGAGGTTGGGTACTAATTATTGATGATGATGATGATGATTCTTTGTTAATGGCAATATGTGTCTGGTTAGACACAATTCTACCAGTGTGCAGTGGAATGGAACACATTTGTAAATATCCGACTTATCAAATTATGAAGATTCTTTGATATTTTCACCAGAGCCTAGTTCGTTATCAGGGTGCACCACGTGCAGGTTAGGTAGCTTGGGAGACGAGATGTTGTCTCCCTTACACTCCTATTAAATATTGGATTAGTATCGGCATGTCACTGTCACTTTGCTGTGTGACCCGCGCAGGGTCATGGCATGGCGCACGGCATGCCAAGCGCAACTGGAGATGGTTGAACAGGTCCATGTGCGTCGTCGGCAATGAAAGTGTTAACTAACATTATCTATACTACCTATTCCTCAGTCTGTGCCAATCGGTCACTATACATGAAATACCGTAACATACCATATTTGAGGAATTATTTACGACAGTTAAAAATTGTAAAAAAAAAATGCGTAAAATTTTAAGCGCAGCTGTTCTGACAATGACAATTAAAAATTACCGAGAGTTTGTAAACTGACTACACCACAGCTTCTATAATTAAGACATTAAGTATACTTATGTAGTTTTATAGAAGGTACACAGCTCAGAAATCACAAATTAATGGCGATTTTCCCAATCATAGCTATAGGTAACTATCAATCTATCTATGTACCTCCTCAATCGTGCGTTACCGTTCGAATAATTAATAACACGAGCTCAGATCAATCTCGCAATGACAAATGATATAACAGTAAGGTTAGGGAAGGCTCGTGCGTGAAGGCGCGTGCGCATTGCCATAGATTAGCTGATACTTACTGGAGAATGGTCACGCTGCTTGCAGATTTTGATCTACGTAGGTACCTAACCTATCTTTGAATTGAAGGTTTAGGGAGGTACCAAATACCTCCCTGTCGTTTTCATATACTCGGTTAGAAATAACCATATACAACGCTTACGCTACGATATTGGCGTTGTGCGATCTTTCTCTTACTGTCAAACAAATGACAGTTATCTCAAACGTCAAACTTAGCAAAGAGTATAGAACGCTGGGGCTAAGGTTACATTAAAAAAGTTTGTAATAAAGTTTTCTTATAAATTTTCTAAGTTTCTGCGAAATTTTCTTAACTTTTTTAATGTAAGAACTTTCTACTGATTATTACTCAACATGTAAAAAAAGATGAATGATATCGGTAAAACCTTTCTCAAGTTATAGCATGACCAGGAGAAATATGGGTTAATTTTTAGGGTTCCTTACACAAAGTTTAAAACGGGACCCTATTACTAAGATTCCATCCGTCTGTCCTTCTGTCCGTCTGTCACCAGGCTGTATCTCATGAACCGTGATAGTTAGACAGTTGAAATTTTTAGAGATTATGTATTTTTGTTGCCGGTATACATCAAATACTATAAAACAGAATAAAATAAATATGTAAGGGGGCTCCCATACAACGTGATTTTTGCTCGATATTGATAACGGCAACATGTAGACGCTTGAAATATTGACAGAATATTTAGTTATTAAATTATTTACTATGCTCGGTTTCCTGCTAATTAAAAATGTACTGTGCTCGGTTTCCCACGAATTACACGGTTGCTATATTTTTCATTCATTCGTACATAAATAGCGCGAAAATCCGCACGAACTAACCTCGTCACCGTCATAATTATAAGTTCCTATGTATTACTAATACTCACTACTCACCTAATTAAAATAATGCCATTTTTCTAAATATTGACTTTTTTGTTTCAGGTAATTGCTTCAATAACATTTTGTAAGTAAGGGCGGAAATAACAGACGGAGGTGCGTAAGTTGGTCTTTGCTTGGTAAATTGAAACCTTCTTTGATGCCAAACATTTTGCTTAGCTGCTTTGGCCTAAAAAAGTCAAATAGTAACACAATCAATTTTTTACTTCGATCCTTCACGACCTGGATAAGATTAACTCTAATGGATTAAACCGTGTTTGGTTGGAGAATTTGTTCTTTAGTTTTCCGTATTAAAATATCGTCCTATACTTGCTTTAATCCCTTGATGACGTTCCTTGATTACTTTCAGTATATTCCTGGCCAAGCTTGACCAGGATTTACTTTTTAAAGTGATGTGATAATATGTACAGATATCAAATATTAATCAAAGACACTTCACTTCGCAGACAAATCTTTTGAAAATCCCTGGTAATGCTCTGTCTTTATGTTGTTATACACCAGGCCTAACTGCCACGAAGAAGTCTCACCAACATAATATCACTCACCAACATATCCAGTGTAACAAACAGCTTAATTCACTCACAGTCAAAGAGGCTTGCCATGAACCCCTGTTATTGCCCTCCCGACTTTGAAATATCGTCTGCACCCTCAAAAAAACTAACCTTCAAACCACTATTCAAATTAGAACCCAAAAAGCAAAGAGTACAGGATTGAATTCTCCTTTTCTGGCCGTGATTGATGGCCGACGACGAGCTTTAATGGACCTCTGACGTTGATTTAATAAAAACCCTTCATTAGACCATCAAAAGGCCGGGTCAACGGACCACATACATACGGTAATTATTTGAAACGTATCAGGCTAGCAATTAATGCTTTGAGCTTTAGAAAGCTTTCTCCAGGCTTCGATGCGCTAGGTTTGGTCCGTCATTGCTCTTGGATCAATGTCTTCATTAGTATAGACGGATACAGAAAATTTCCTGGTTCATTTGGATGAATATATGTACCTTTAGTGTATAGCTGAGATGTTGTTACCCTCATTTGAATCTTTTGATGATATTCTTCAAGTTCATTACTCTTTATCAAAAGAAAACTAAACGTGCGACTCTTCCAAAACATCTAACGTTACATAAACAATAACCCCAGTATCCATATGTATACTGTGCAATAACGATGTACTGTGCGGTAGCGGTGTAGAATTAATGTGCGAAAAGGTAAAGCCTTAGTCAAGTTGTGTCCTACTCACAGCTGGTCAAAGGTAAAGACTTTGTAGGTGCTGCTAGACATCTGCTAAACTTTCTTGATACTTCGTCATCATCATCCGCAGCCGGATTTTACCCACTGCTGGGTATAGGCCTCCCAAAGTTTGTGCCATCCACCACAGTCCTGTGCTAACCGCCTCCATTGAAGCCCCCCGACGCGTACTATACTTGATACTTACTTAAAATTGTCCTATCAAATCACGATTCAAATTTTTATTTGTTATTTGATTTCGAGCAGTCCACATAGTTTCGTCAAGGCTACGTAACCATACAATATTAGATTCGTGATAGGACTTCGAGCCAGGTCATTAATCAGGACCACCACGCGACCAATGAAAGCAATAAGACCAGTGCCGGGGGTCAATGCACAATTAGGCTGGCGACCATCGCTCATGAGGTGCTGAGGCTGGGGATGTGTAATTTGGTTTGCTGGTGTTCATTTAGGCTGTGCCTGCGACTTCTATTACGTGCCAGATTGGTACTTCGAATAAGCTTGTAATATTTGATATAATTTTCGTATGAAGTCATCGATTATTATTATTGTATCAGCTAAATAGCTTGAGATGTCAGTTCTGTGATTTCAAAGATCTTAGCATCAAATTTACGGATTTTTCTTTCCTCATTACCTACCAGATTTTATAAAAACTTTATGGTACCAAAAACGTGCCCTCCATAAGCTTTTCGTAAATTCTGCTTCTTTCCTGGTACTCTTTTTGTAAGATGCACTGTCAGACATCGTGTTACGTTATCATATCATCCACTCAGATAATTGCAACTTTTTCCTTCCTTGACTGACAAGATTCGGTAGGCCCTTAATAACCATGAGTTTTTGTTTTTACTTCCTTTTTTGGAACCTCGAAATGATGGGTCTCCTCGCACTCCCAATCATTATTGCGGGCAATTTGAATACGTGTTACCGTAGAATATAATATACCTATGGCTACATCAAGGTATTTTCTCGAAGTGAGTGTTCATACATTGTGAAAATTTTACTACAACTTCAAGTCAAGTCCTAAAAATGAGGGCATATAGATACCATGTATACCCACTTTAACCTCTTTAACATACAAGATTAGTGTTTAAGGTTTAATACTGGTAATTTATGTTTGCTTAGTGGGGTTACCTTCGATATTTTGTGTCTTCTCTTCTGCCTCAGAAGCGCAAGCGCAGACTTTTTATCCTCGGTCGGGTTCAAATTATCTTTTTATGGAATACATCTTTTTATACCCTTCTTGGAAGCTGCATTTGATAGGAGCTTAAGAGGTGGTGGAATCGTTTGGTAATTTAATTGTGAAGTGCAAAATGATAAGGAATATGATTAGATTTACCTCTTGTTTTTATTAACTATCAACTTGATGGACATGGAATTAAAAGCGTGCCAACGAATTCGGCAAAAAGAGAAGAGGGAAATGTTTTTTTATAAAGATACGTTTGTCTGTCAGTTAACAAACCCGTGAGAAGCTTGGAGTTATATATAAATAGGTGTCTATTTATTATTCTATCCAGATACATTTTTAGAAAAAAATCACTTAACTGGTTATATTCCAAAAGTGTGTTAGTTTTAAAGAGCATTTTTATGGTTCCGTACACAAACGGTGAAAACGGGACCCTATTACTAAGCCTCTGCTGTTTGTCCGTCTGTTAGCTATAGGGCTATCTTACCGCTATAACAACAAATTTAAGTAATAAAAATAAAATCATTATTAAAATTATAGGAGCCTATACAACTTTTTTTTTGTATAACAGAAATACTCGTAGCTTAAAATATTGTCAAGCCTGTATCTCTTGAACCGTAATAGGTAGACAGTTGAAATTTTGACAGGGTGTAGATTACTGATTAATAATAACAAAATAATTTTAACAAATAAGATGTCCAATGTCCATATCAAGTTAAGTGCCGATTACTGAAGTTAAGCAACGTCGGGCGCGGTCAGTACTTGGATGAGGGGGGACTAGACTACGTCATGATGGCTTTTGGATTTTTTTTAAAATCAGTTTTTTAACGTTTCTTCAGCGAAATAGTTATGTACGATGATACGGAACCCTCCGTGTGCGAGTCGACTCGAAATTGGCCGGTTTTATCGAAAATTGACAGATTCCAGCTCTTTCACTGATACGAGAGTGAAGTCTTGTACAACAGCTAAAATAGCGGCATTGTAAAGACAATTTTAAAACTGGATTATGCGTCCAAACATTGAACGTACGTACACCAAAAGTGTTTTTTGAAACAACATTAGCTTTACTAAGTAATTAAGCTAAGCGTTTGCTGACAGGTCTACGTCCTAATCTTTGTCAACATCGTCGCTTTGTTTTGAATGACGTTTTTTCTACGAATTTGAGACGTTTTGGTATCAGGGTCTGTGAGTATGTGCCCTCCGGCCAGGTGGGATGATGACCTACGAAAGACTGCAGGCGGATGTTGGATGCATCAAGCTGAAGACAGGGCGCTATGGCGCTCATTAGGGGAGGCCTATGTCCAGCTGTGGACTAACATAGGTTGATGATGATCATGACGTGAGTAGTTATAGATAAGATAAACGTGTTAATTCACCGATTAAATATTTATACAAAACTGATAATGAAAGTATTTTGGTTGCTGTTGGGCTATAGAGATTATGATAAAAATTTTGCATATACATATTACTTTATAAAATTATAAGGCGGGATCTGAAACCCTAGATTAATTAATTATCGGACTAATTTTACCTAAATGCTGCCGAAACCACTTCTTGGGTCATAAAAGAGACTTCCCTTAATGTAAATTATTAACTTTAAATAAAACAGACATAACAGTAAATCTGTTAATGACTCCTGACTATTATCGCAGCACAAATACTAACTGTATTGAATGGAAAAGATGTCAGTATAGGCGGTACAGTCAGCTTAGAAAATTCAGGTTACCTACTACATCATTCAAAACTGTATCGCATAGTTTCGCCGCTTCTCGCGTGGAAATCCACGAAAATTGCTATCAAATCTGTTTATTTTTTCTAAATATAATTTAAACTTTAGTAGGTAGGTAGTTACTTCAAGGAAATTGGAGAAAATTCTATAGAATAGAAGAATTAGGTTTAGTTAAGCAATAAGTTTGTTTTTGCTACAATTAATTACTTGTGTGTATGTATTTTTTATTTTATGTTTCTGTTGGTGATTTTATCGCTAAGCGTCGCTATCGCTATCAATAAAGCCCCATAATAAATGAAAAAAAATTGATCGTTAATTTTAAAAAAGCTGTTCTTATATGTTACGTGTTGTAAACTTGCAATCAAGCATTAAAACCACATACATTACATGGTTTCTTTGAATGGTGGTCGACTGTACCATATCGGTATGCTAATGATATGATAGGTTATGGTCCGATGGGCCCCGGTAGCCACTATCGCAATCAGAGCGTACTACTTCCTTATTTTGCTATTACTAGGCAGCTACTTATTACGAACACATTCAAGCTAAGCTTATCTGAGCAGAAAAAGATGCCCTGGATTTTCATAATAATGAGAGGTTTTCGTTTTACATTTTTAAAAAGAAAAAAATTAGTTCCATGTATCTCGATAGATGGCAGGGCTTCAACTGGGTTCCTACTTAGAGGAACAAGGCACTATGGTATGTTAATGTCACATGAAAGAAAATGTCAAAATGATAATCGGTCGATCGCTTAAAAGAACAAGGTACTAGAGGACTACCTCTAGTACCTTCTACCGGTGTGAATGAGATGGGTATATGCACTAGCATTTACCCATCTCATTCACACCAGAGAGAGATAAAAATATGCTTGTAGCATGAGAAGAAATCAGATAGAATGAATGTTTCTCAGTCACAACCATCGTGCCAGTTTTTTCATTGTTTATGTCTAAACAATGAAAAAACTGGCAAACAAAATTGATTTTTCAAATGCTGCAAATAAACAAAGAAATGTCACTATGAAAGTGACAAGACAGTGAAGCAAACCCTTGAATTTTTATGGATCATTCGTTCTTGCCCTCGGCTTTGCTTGAGCAGGAAATTTTCTTGAAGAAAGCTATAGGTATTTATTTTACTAAATCCATTCATCTCACAAGGCTCAATCTCACACGCTAGTTAAGCGTCCAGAGCTTTACACGCTGCGCTGCTGGTGGTCTTTTCTGAGAGTCATAATAATACTAGGCTCACGCACCACCCTTCACTATGCTTGTACCTAACAACAAAGCAAAGCAACATTTGGTTGTGCCTTTCAGAGAGTAAATAAAACAAACAAATAAGTGCATTTTTTTTAATAGAGAAGTACTTTTAAAAGAAGGTTTATTCATAGGTACATTATAGGTATTAGTTTTCACTGCCTAAATTACTAATACCTTAGTCCTACAAAGGCATTATTTATTTGACATCAGAAATAAATATAAACAAATACATTTCTTGTTTTTTATTTCTTCGTTGCCTATAATTACAGCTGAATATCAATTATGGTCCTTTTCCCGTTGGAGTATTCAAGCCTGTTGTTAAGCGTTCCAAGAAAGCTTATTTCGATGACTTGACCTCGGTATCCACCCTTGTTTTTATTACTGTATGGCCTGCAACAAAATAGCAAATATTTTACATGTAGATCACAGGAAGCTATAATGCCTGAGTGATACAAGTCATTTTTCAGATGCAGTAGGTGTGCTTGGTTACACCACTAATTTGAGAAGCTCTAAAACGTTAAATCAAATCCTGACATTATGTTAATGTGCAGTGGCTTACAGCAGCGCAAACACAAAGTACTTTTTATCCCACTAATATTATAATGGTGAAGGTTTGGATTGATGGATGGATGTACGTTACTCTCTACTCATATGAATAGATCTGTATGAAATTTGGCATAGCGATAGATTATAGTCTGGAATAACACATAGGCTGCTTTTTATCCTTTTACTTTTTTTAAATAAAGACACTAATAACTAAATAAACTTCTCTTTGAAATGAGGTAGATACTTAACTCAATTCTTACCTTTGTTAGAGCAGATAATTCATTTCAGCGAAAAAACGAATGGACGATTCTTCATATAGCAGAATACGTGAAATTGTCAATACTTTGTTAAAATTGGTTTTGCGACCTTTTTTTGGGCGAAGAAATTCTTCCTGTAGATTTGTGTTCTTTTATAACCACTTCTTTGCGATATTCCCAAGAGCTCGGCTGTTTTGTTGACACACGCTACCAATATTCACCTTTAAGCCAATTCTTGTACGTCTGCTTGTACACATTCATTACCATCAGTTTTTCATAGACTCAGAGTCAGGCTCTTTATCATATCAGCACAAACACAACCAGTTATTAACAATAACTCGAACACAGCAAGATAACTTTATCGGGTAGAATATAACTTCACCAACAGCAAAAACCGGCGGCGGCGCGGCGGCGGCGCAGCCAGAGAAAGAACATTCGATTCCAGAACTGACGAAGGACGGGAAACCACTAAAAAGTTGAAGAAAATCTTGAATTTATTTTGGTTTCTCAAAAATAGGAAACGAATGTAGTGTTGCCACAGTCAAAATTAAAAAACTCCAAACCGAACTTAAATTTTGTCCGAAATATATGACTAAAAGATGTTTCGTAAAATATCCGGAAAACTGCAAAATGATATATTGCAAGCTGAAAATAGGAACAGTAATCACCTTTAAAACTAATATCACTAGGCATAAATAACGTATAAAATGTATAGTGTGTTTGTGACGCCTTCATTTATTTATTTAATAAAGGTTTACCAACAACATACCTACCTACATATTTTTTCATTTACTTAGGTATTAAAAACTGAAATAGGTCCTTTTCTGATATGCAAGTTACTTACCTACTTACAGGTAAACACGACATTTTTAGGTATAACCTTCACAGATCTATTCGATTCTTTTTTCAAAACTTTATAAAAACAACAAATCATTCACGCCTTGAGACGAAACTCGAGTGCCGTCGCGCCGGCTCGGGTTACTGACCTTGCGCAGCTGTTTGGGACGACATGTTGTACTAAGATGGCGGAGATTTTTTGTGATTGTGTGACTCGTTATTCAGTAATAATACATCTCATCTCATCTCATTCTCGTCATCGTCATTCAAAAATACATCTGATTAAAAGAGTTCTTCATTTGAACAAAATAAAGCTCAAAACCAAAATATTTTTAATTGGGACTTATGTCCCCGTTTTTTACGATTTTTACGTACCATAACTGACGGGGACGGGACTTAATTATGTCCCCGTCATCGGTTTGATGTTAGAAGGTGAACCGATCACAAAATCTGCCAGTTTTAGCATTAAAAAAATGCGTAAATGGCAACACTCAGAAAAAGTTTGTTTTTCCTTCATTTGACATAGACATACCCTAATCGCCAGTTGACACACTGCCATCTATCGAGATATTTAGAACTAGCTTTTTTTTTTTTAATACGAAACGAAAACCCCTCATTATTGCTAAGTGTCCACACAGCATCTCCTGGCTCCAAAGTAACAGAAGCTCTGTTACTTTGGAGCCAGGAGATGTGTGTTAAATTTAGGAATTATAGGATACGAAAACTTTTTATAATAATATCCCAAAAAATTTCGATTTCGGCAGGATTCGAACCCGCGCCTCACCTTCAGTACAGGTGCGCTCTAACCAACTAAGCAACGAGATCGACACGTGCCTCGTCGAAAATATCTGGGACTTCTTACGACTTAAGCGTCGTATTAGCTCCACCTACAGGATACCTAACTGTATACATACTACCAATGGTATTTTTAATATATGTACATACAGTCATACATAGACGACCTGTGTGGCGCGGTGGGCGAAGGTCCGCCTGCGACGCAGTAGGTTTCGGGTTCCATTTTCGCCTCAGAATGTTTGTTTGTACGATCTGCAGATATTTGTTCCGGGTGTTTTGGTCGTTTTCTTTGTATAATAAAAAATATCTACCTATACCATTATTATATATATGTATTGTATTATTATGTCAGTCATCTAGTACCATAACACAAGTTCTTCTTAGCTTGGAGCTAGATAATGTTGTGTCAATAATTGTCCAGCATTATTAATCTCGAAAGCTAGCCCTGCTAGTTCGACAGTCACCAACATAGGTATTTGCCTAGTTAACACTAAGAACCTCTCTGTCTGCTACGGAATAACTTCTGTAGCACCCTGTAATCCATCTAATCATTATGTTTTAGTTTTTCAGGTAGTTATATTCTAAGATTTGGTATTATATATAGTGCGTAAGCCCTCGCACTCGGGGTAATCTCTAAGAAATTAAATAAGTTCCCAAAAATTGTCGATGTCGGCAGGACAGTTATATTCTTCTAGGAGTTCTTAAGTAGATGACGCACACCGTTCACATGTTCTAATACAATAGTCAGAGACAGTTCCTTGTCTCCCCATCATCATTATTCGTAATGTTTTTGCCAGGGTCGTTGTCCGGGGTCAGTGATTTGGTCACATTGTCTCCTCGGGTCAGTCTCCTCATCATAATAAGCAGTAGTCATTTGACTACTGTATAATATAACATTGGTACTGACATAACAACTAAAGGTGTACTTTATGTCTGAATGAAATAAATGAAACTGAACTGTACTGAATCTGATGGCAAAAATAGCTGAACATTCATAATTCGTACCGCTGCTGGGGTTTGGAACAGTTTCATAATTCGTACAGCTGCTGTTTTTCCGGTCAATTACAACCTGGATCTCTTCAAGATAAGAGTGAATAGGTTTCAATAACTCATTGTAACGCCTAAACACACTTTTGGAAGGTTTATTCTGTTGTGCGATTCGAGGTTCATTCATAAATTTTGATGCCTACGTGTGTAATCTAAGTAGGTATCTAACTCATTGTTGATTTGATGATTCTGAAGGTAGGACGCTCTTGTCATCAGCTAACCTTTACCACCCGACCTATCACGCCCATATCTACACACAGACAGGCATTTTGACACTCCTGATTGGGCTGTGTAAGTTATTTCACATAATTACAGCGGCCTTTGTGCTCCGAAACAATAGCAGTAAACTTTTAAATCAATCAAACTCGTAGGCTTGTCGGTTTACTTGCGTAACCTTGACTTGTTGGCACAACAGTTCAGCACGCCGCGCAGCTTTGACAGATGGTATTACAACAATTCAATTTTACGTGACAACTTTAAATACAACATAGATCGCTGAACAGCGTCAACATTCCAAAAGCGTTTTAGGTGCTGTACGACAGACGTCATGTTTTAAAAAAAATACAATGCTAAGCTATTTTCGTAATGGTCTGTTCGTGTAAATGTTTTTCTTTCCGGTTTATTCGAACATAGTAACTTTTCACCACCCTACTAGTGACATGACAGCATCCACAGAAATAAGGCTTGCGATCTGTTATTGAATTGATCAGTTCGACCCGCCACTTGTGACATGAATTTCACTAACAGTAACATCTTTGGTGACGACTCCTGCGCCGGTCCTACGCACCGTGTTTAACAACTTAAAATCTTCCTAGTACTCTTAAGTAATACTACATTATATGCTACTTTTACTTGGGTGAAATATTAAAAACATATGTTTTTTTAACAGTAAACAAAGACACATTATGAATTACATCATCAGTTTATTAATCTTTACACTCGTGTTCGTAGGACATAAGAAGTTTTTGCTGATGCTCTTTTTTAACTATCAAACCTTTTAAAAATCCTAATTTTAAACATAAATCAGCCATTTTCAATCTTATGACATCTATAAAAAATAAACAAAAAAAGTTATCTTTCCACACAAAAAAGCAATATCTGTGACCCGGTCTCGCACAACAGTTTAGCCATAAAACTCCGAGATGTCCGTCTGCGTCGTCGGTGCGGGGTCTACTGACGGTGGGGGACGTGCATTGTGCAATGCGGCAGCTAATCAAAATCACGACAAAAATCAGTGGGAAAACATTTATTCAAATGCACCCGATCTCACGGACGTATAGATAACCGGGGCGGGTTGCATTAAAAAAATCTTACTCGTTGGTAGGTATGTCTATTTTAATAATATTAAACACTAACACCTAACCCCATGTCATAACATCACACAAAAAACATGAAATCTGTCCGTTCGTTGCCGATCGATCATCTTGGCGGCGGCAGCGGCGGCGGCGGTACTTTGACATTTGCGTACGTTGCGTCAGTCTGACAACAAAATGATGGAAACGTGTAACCCGGCCATATTTGGAGAGCCTCGGGTACACAAATATTGGTGTGGCGTGCCATTTGCTTCGTAATAGTTGTAATATTGATGGATTACGTGGCGGCCATGTTGCTAGGTTGCTACACTAGACAGATTTTAAACTAAGCAAGTTTAACCAAGATTTTTCAAGATAAGTAAACTATCTGTTCTACACAAGTACAACTTCATAGCCGCATGTGCCGACTAACCATATCGCACCTCCAGTCGTAAACTGACTCAATCCAAAGTTTTAGTGAATTGAGTTAAGTATACAAAACGACTCAAAAAAGCGAGCTCTATCGCCCAATAAATCAGAAACTATAATACTTTGAATTTTCTAAATAGCTCTTTATTTAGAAAATTAAAAAATATTTTTTTTTCTTTATAGTGTGATTTAACAAAAACTGTCAAGGACCGAAACACGTTTCCTTCATTTCCCAAAAAGTATGAATTTTAGATTGAGCCAGTTTACGACTAGAGGTGCGATATTTGGTCAGCTCGTTTTGTAGAGGTGGTTGTAAAAACCGAAAATCGATGAACAGGGCTTTCAAAACCTCTTTTTCTTTAGATATCATTCCTTACCTTGCATTTCTTCATCTTCAATAAACACCTCAAACATTAAGTCTATCGAAGGATTGGTAATGGATCCCCTGTTCCGCTACTTTTGTCAATGTCATTAACAACATAAGTACATTAATACAAATTTATGCATAATAAAAGTTAATAAAAGTCAGGATTAAAAAAATTACGTAAAGACAAAAAAAAAAATAATATCATTCATAAAAACTTAAGGCACTGTCTCATGATTTGAAAAATTAATAATATCATTCATAAAACTTAAGGCACTGTCTCATGATGATTTAATTTGGACCAGCATCTTTCGTCAATATTAACTCGTCAACACATATCGACGTTCGCAAACAGAAATAACTTAATCCCATCAGACCTGCACCATTGCAAAATAGTTGAACTAACATGGCCGCCTCAAATTGGTCGATTTAATAAATGTTTATTTGCGTTGTTCGGGTCGACGGTAATAACTGAGGTCGCTGGAGTTATCATTAAGACAATGCATCATTCTTGGCAGCTGTAGACGTAATGTAATGACCTGAGAGGTTAAATTGTATAGATAGGTAAGGTAACGCTACAAGAAGCAATAAATAGGACCTACTACTTAAACGGGGGTCATGACGACTAGTTTTTTTTACTATTTACATAACTAACAAAATACTCGACCGGATCCAGAGGTCTTTAAACTAAATCCAGGACTGGCAATATTGTCCTGCACATAGAATTGGCGGATCCACACACACCATCCCCCACCCCACCATAAAATTAATTAATCCCACTATTATTATAGATGTGAAAGTTTGGGTGGATGGATGGATGTTTGTTACTCAATCACACCAGAACGGCTGAACGGATCTGGATGAAATTCGGCACAGAGATAGATTATAGTCTGGAATAGCAGATAGGCTATACTTTATCCCGGGATTACCACGGGAACGGGAACTACACGGGTGAAACCGCGAGGCGCTGCTAGTGTTAAATTATTGGCATTTACGCGTGACTTTTAAAATCGAAACAAACTAGGTACGTTATTTAAGATATTAACCTTTTAAATCGTTTAAAATAGTTCTGTGTTCCGTTTTTGCATGGAATTTACTACTGACTAGTTAAGACTAAGGTCCAAACAATTAAATTGGAAACGTTACTTTCAAACAGTAAATCAAAATATCACTCCACTATCCGGCTACCACCTTATCAATTAATTGAAGTTCAATACTCTGAGCCTATTACTTATATTGTGCCATTCTGGGTCTGGCTGGGCTGGCATCGATCAAAATTAATTATCATTCGATTCTAAGCAAGATCCCTGTAACTTTGTTCTAGGCGCCAACGAAATGTTTCCGATCATACGCATCGATCATAGTATCGAATAGATTTGAAGAATCTCTATGACATGTTAAACTAAACAAGCAAATAGGTACTGAAACTTATACATCAGCCAAACTTGGTGAGGAATGTTTGTAAACAAACCCTACTTAACCTAAAATTAACATGTATAGTTTTATTAGTATCATTGACTATAATCTGTTTGGTAAACTAACATAACAATAACAAAATAAAATAAAACAATCACAACTAGAATTATACACTTATCTATTCCCAAAAAAGCTAAGTCATCACCAGAAGGTAGAGTGCCCAGAATGCTGGCAGCATTGCCACGTCGAATGGCAATACTTATTCGTTAACCGAAATAAAATAAAAATTAAACCTAAAATTAACTTTGTTGCCTCATCTTTGAAAAATGATATTTTTATTGCACAAAACATGGTATACGAGGTGATTAGTAGATAAAATTATGAGCTCATGTTTAACTATTCAATAGCATGCAATTAATTAATATTTCTAGGGCTTAAAATTAATAAATTCATTAATGTCATAAAAATTACATTCATTTAGCCAGTTTTTACATGCAATTTACATTACTTTTTAAATTGAGATCCTTCCTTCAATAAATTTTGCTTACAATTATATCTGAAGCCGAAGTCAACGCCAAGCAAGTTAGTTTTAGTTTTGATCTCGTGGTTTGGTGAGTACTGTAGTAGTGTTCACCTTCAGTCAAAGTCACTTCAACTGCTGACCAAATGGTGCAGCATTCAATAACTAACGGCACTGTCATAATGATACGCCTCGGTGACCGTGCGATAGGTTAATTAGATTTCTGAAGGATCTATGTTGAAATATAAAGTTTAAGTTTGATAATGTTTTGAAATACGCACCGTAATTAGTTCAAGACCGGCTTAGACGGTGGATAATAAATAGTTATGAATATTATTTATAAGAACGCCTACTTAAAAATTAAAAATATCAACATAAATATAGTAGAAGGTTTCGCGCGCGACTTTTTTTGCACTGTCCTATTTGAATCTTTGTTGTAATAGCATGTTTCTATAGTGTGAGATAAAAAACATGACATTGTCTACCACTGGGGGAAAATGGCACGTTTCAAGTACAAGTCGTTACAAGTATCCCAGTGTCTCCCTGAAGGAGATGTCTGTGTGATGGACAACGGGACACCCCTCCAGTGGTCTCACAGCTGAAGGCGTGACGGTAGATCTAGGAAATAGGAATGAATGGCTTCATGAACTGACCTGGCATGGGTGCAACTGGCATAAGATGCAATGGAGCCGTGCGTGATTTATGGAGGAATCAGGAAAAGCCAACAGTGGGACTTGTAGGTCTGTATATCGGCTATTGTTAATAAATTCCATGAGGTTTTTTTTCTCCATCGTGGCCTTGCCTTCGAAGTTGTGCTGTAGGCATTAGCGCCGGCTATTCCACTGCCCAATTAGAGCACGCCGTTACAAGTGTATCGTTTTCCCGTGACAAATCAGATCGTGTGAGCACCTCGTACGAGACCGCTATAACAAATCGATCATGATCCAATCGACCGTTCGATTACGTAACTGATCTACAAAAATCGATTACCATAACACTCGGGCGTTGTGCTGACCGAGAAGCGCAGTTTTCAATGAGGCGAACGAAAAAGGCTTTTTCATAAGTTTGCAGTGCTTTTAACTCGGTGGGTTAAAGTTATCATAGTATTTTAACACCCGTAAGTGTTATTTTAACTTTGCAGCATTTCCAGTTTCAGTATAAACTCAAAACATCTGAAACCCAGCATAAGGGCATTTTTTACATAATAGGGCTGAGCCTGGAAGATGTTGCTCTAAGGATGGTATACGACCTCATTTAGCATTTTTTATTCTGTAGACTGGTACTACTTACCTACTTACCGCAGTCTGTATTCTGTCTGTCTGTAATGCATCAATGTTCTAATGAACAAAACAATCCCTTAATTAAACACAAATTAAAAAATTCTCTAGAAATGGGATCGAATTTGTGAAATAAGATAATATATTTACTATTATTTCAGGGACATCATTATCGATGATTCATTTAGAGATGAATTTATTATTTTAAAAATTAATAAAATAATATAATATATTTTATTAATAATTGAAATCTTTTAATTTATTATGGTATTTTTAATGAATTGTTCTTCAAGCTATAAACTTATGTAGTTATGTACATTGTATGGTGTACTATGTTGGTACTATTAGAAGTATAATGCTATATTTACTAAAAAATGAACCATTGAACCATTCAAACACCAGATGAAACGAGTAACAAGTTCCAATCAAACTCTTTCATTTGTGAATTCATAATTCATAACCTTCGATCGACATGTTTCAGCAATGCAAGCTCCGTAATGGTGTAATATTACATTGTATTCAGTTGTATTCTATGATGTATTCCATTACATCTAATGCCAATAGATGTAACAATTTGTCTCGGGTGACGCAAGCGCACTTGTTTCATTGTTTTAGATAATAACTCGATTGATTCGGAAATGCTTGCTCGGATCAGCGCCCCGCGATGCCATGTTTCTGTACTGATGGCAAAAAAGACACTGAAAGTCTGCTTTGGTATTTTTAAAATTGTCGTTCATATATTCGTGTGTTACGTAGTATTCGATTCCTGTTCCGATTCATCTCAATACTGTGATGTTTTTTCCTTTTTCTGTAGAATAGGTTGAAATGTGTTGTAATAAGTAGTTAATGTATAAAATGCATGCCCAGCGTGGGGATTATGGACATTACCTACTCCTCATGCCATAAACCAATAAGACGATTATCAGAGGGAGTCCTGCGTCCAGCAGTGGACCAATATAGGATGTTGAGGAGGTATTATTATTGTTACTGTTAAATAAATATGATAAATAATTTTCGTGTTTATTGTCGTTTTACTAACTCAACTGTTTCAATTATAAATAATAAATAATGCAGGACAATTCACACAGAATTATCTAGCCCCAAGCCAAGCAGAGCTTGTGTTGGGTACCACGGATGGGTACCAGATAACTGATATACATAATACAATACTATTGTATGTGTAAAATATCTATCTATTGATAGATATTTTTTATTATACATAGAAAACGACCAGGACACCCTGAACAAATGTCTGCAGATCGTACATACATATGTCCCGAGGCGGGAATCGAACCCGCAACCTCCTGCGTCGCAGGCAGACCTTCGCCCACCGCGCCACATCGGTCGTCAAATACCTACGAGTTATAATTATCCTTGTTAATAACGATTTCATTCGTGTTTCTTTATCTTGAAGTGTTTTGGGAAATCGAGGCAGCCTAAACTACTAAGTAAGTGGTCCAGCTAAGTAGAGCTATGTGCCACTTTAATAAAATTAAGCAATCTCGCTTTTACTTTCCGCCATCAAACGCATCTGAAAGTGTGTTTTATGCTTAAATAAAAATGTTAAAGTGTAACTTAAGTAAACCATTCTCACATCATGACGAGACGCAAGTCGTTAAACTAAATCTTAACAAGTTTAAGTTACAGAGAAAGTTGGTAATTCAAACCAGAAGCAGGTATTTTTAAATCATCAATCAATCAAAAAGGTTTTTATTGCATTCCAAACATAGATCGCTTTACATAATACGTCCATTTATAAATCATTTTCACTTTCACCTCATAGGAACACCATAAAAACACAATTAGCTATCTCATTTTAGTGTGAACTTTTCCACAATACCATTACATATAATGCTATCATCTGTTGTAATCATTTGTTTTGCTGACGGTCCCACAATAACCAATATGGCGACCTCTTTGTTGCCGAGATAATTGTTTTAATACTCACAATGAACATGCTAGATACGCTTTCACTTTTAATTTGCATTTTCTCTCAGATCGTAGGTATTTATATCGTCTACTATCGAGAGCGAGGTTTTTTCCATTTTCTCATACTTTTGTTATTCAGGTTTACAAATTGCAATCAAATCTGATAGACCGGTGTCATGCTGAGCACCAAGAAAATTACTAGCTACGTAGTGTTTATAGTGCTTATGCTTACCCACACGTCATGTACTGTGTACAATTTGAAGTAAATTGCCTCCAGAATAAAAGTGGCGTCGTATGGGGGCCTCCCCCTTGCGACGCTATGTCCAGCAGTGGACGTTTATGGGCTGATATGATGAAGTGTTAGTTGATTAAAGAAAAAAAAAATTTGCAAATGTACCTTTGTTAACAACAAACTACTATTTTTTTTTGTTATTTATATTGAAAAAGAAAAATCTCAAGATAATTAAGTAATGTTTCTAATACGAAGAAATAGCTGTTACAATTTAGTTTGAGAAAATGATATTTAAAAAGAATTCGTTTTTGTACCGCAAAAGTTAAAAATAAAATGTACCTACCGATATCGTAATTTGAAGTCTGTTTTTTATTTTTCAAAACAAAAAAAAAATATTGATAAGGAATGCAAACACAAAGTTGAAGACCTGAAATATTTCAAAAAAATATGTTTTGATACTACTTACCTGCATCGTATATTAAAGACTAGCGGTCCGCCCCGGCTTCGCACGGGTATATTCTATAGCCTATGTTGTTCAGTGAAAATGTAGCTTTCTAACGGCAAAAGTATTTTTGAAATCGGTCCAGTAGTTTTAAAGTTATTCGTTACATACAAAAATACTAATCTTTCGTCTTAATAATATTAGTGTAGATACATACTGACCCCCCATTGTAAGTCGCGGTAACTAATGATATACAAATAATTCACAATCATCCGTTCTAATTGGGAAGTGCCGCCATCAAAAATGTATCAGAAGTCGCCGGCGGAAACCGTCGAATGCCTATTCAGCTGGTAAACGCTAAGACCCTTACACACTAGCTATCTAAATAACGCTTGTGAAATCACCGGTATCATTTCTAACGATTCAGAAAGTTCCTAATGCTATTGTACCTAATGCGTTGATTATAATGAGGGCTTTTCTATGCAATCTTTATGAAAAACTAAAAAATCACGTTTTTTATTTTGACACTAGATGGCACTGCACAAAAGTTGTGTCATAATTTTTTTTTTAACGAAATAATTTTCTGTTTCCACCACATTTTTTGAAATCTTGAATCTTGATTTTCATACAGCGCCATTTATCGTAGTCCATGGCAATCACTTTTTTTTTAAATGTCGCATTGAAAAGCTGTCATTGTCATCTTATACAAACGATAAACATAAGAAGGTATTTTACTTGGGAGAGAGAGATTGGAAGCAGCGGAGGGATTTTTTGAACACTTTCACGGCGGCCCAAGACGCGCATGTCCCTCTGGAGGAGCTTTTTTCGGCGTAGAGCGCGCCCCTGCTGGGGGTCGTCGCCGGGACTGGGCAGTGCATACGTTAAAGATTTGTGTGGTAAAATAATGTTGTTTCTTTTTTACTTTTTCCAATAAAAAAATTAAAGTACTATCTAATTTGACTAGTAAAAGTGCTTACTTTGTAAGCCTAAAGAAATAAACTTTGTGAAATCTAACTGCCTGTAGGTAGATTGTTTGCAACAATCTGCTTTTAGCTCAATGGTTTCAAATGTAAATACTAGTTGTAATTTATTTCTATTATTTGTAATATTTCTTTGTGACTAAAGTTTTTGAAGATCATGGTTCATGCAGCACTAGATCTCTGAAGTGGAACCGTAACGAGCCTGCAATGACTCCTTAGGAATGATCTACAAAGTTATTCTGCCAATGTATTCTCTTTCATTGAAGATCTGATAAGTAGTGAATCATAAGAGCATTCTCTTCTAGTTTATCATCTGCGCGCTTCCTCCTTTACATTGTTCGCTATCGAGCTATCAGGGAGTCTGGAGCATGGCTGGAGGGAGGGTTCTAGGGGCAAGAACCCCTCCTGTCTAAAATTTCTTTGACATTAGGTACCTCAACTCAACAGCCTATAATGGTCTACTGCTGATATAAGCTATAACCCCCCCCCCCTGATAATCGGCTTTTATCACTTGTAATGCCGAGTACAGACCAAACGAGCGAGAGCGAGCAAAGGCTAACGAACGAACGCAAAAGTACCAGTGTGGACGTCATTGCGAAAGCAAGCGAGTCCAAACAAGGGCCTTCGTTCGTCTTCGGCCGTGCTCCGGCGGCTGTCGCTACATCAAAGCAATATGGAACGAACGTACCGATTGTAAAATCCCAATCGTTTGCATTCGCTCGCTCTCGCTCGTTTGGTCTGTACCCGGCATAACGCTCATAATTCCCACGCTGGGCATGCGGGTTGGAACAGGTTAAGTACAGTGAAATGAAATAAGTTCCCAAAAATTTTCGATTCGGAAATCGGAATTTTTGGGAACTTATTTTATTTCTTAGAAATACCCAAAGTGCGAGTAAGCACTATAACAAAAAACTTTAGGTACAGTGGACAGTGAATAGGTAAAAATAAACCCCCCCGCAATCTAGCCCTACCTACTGACTCTGACTTCACAGAATTCGATCGAATAGCCGAACAATCGTATGTTCCGATCGCGCTTTGGCGGCGCGCGCGGCGGAGCATTCGCGCGATGCGATTGGTTGATATCACTCACGTGCGTCCCGTTGAACCTGCAAATGACGTGACTCTCAATCTCATTACATAAGTGCGCAGGTTATACTCGTTTTGGTAGAATGAAATTCGTTGTATAGATAAATTTTATAATTTTTTCAATTATTTGTTCTTTTATATTTTGACACCAGTAGGTATAAAGAGCAGCGGCGCAAAGTTACCTCCACCATTATTCACAGAGATACAATTTCCACAGTCTAATGAGTGAGGGAATAAAGAGCAAAATGTCATTGTATTTACGCACACACTTGTGCACCGCACATGGCGAGTCTCGCCGTCGCCGCCGCCGTGGTCGAAAATTTAACCAAAAAAGCTAGGACATTATCACAATCTCATACAGTTTTGTGGCATTTCATCATCATCATGTATTCTTGGGTTTAGGCTTCTTACCTTAATTTCTACTCCTCGCGTTCTTTTTGGCCCGTCTCATCTAGTCCTGCATCTAGCCGGGCTACGATACACATTTGTTACATATTCGTACCAAAAAGAGTGAGACAAAACAGTCGATAAATATTTTCATAGCGCGCATCTTAAGATAGCTGGCCTCCGTGTCGTATTATGTCATCAACGGCGGTCAGCATCATCCTGTGCCATTTGTCCTAAAGAAAATCATTGTGTAAATTTATTTTCTTTAAGAGAGGGTAAAGTTACCGACGCTAGACAACCCGCATCCAGTAAGTAGGTAAAGTAAGGTACCTAGATAATGGGTATCTTATCTAGTGGTTGTATCAGGGCTCGGCGACCCATTAGTGCGGCCGACTTTCCCCGGGGCCTACCAGCCGATTGTTGACGATTGTCCCGTGATGGGACACGGAGCTACCAAACGTGGGTGGATGTTCCACATTATGTTTTATTCTTTAAAAAGTTTGTTTTATAACGTGGTCGAGCTATATGGGGGATTTCTGGAATATGTTTTCCTGATATTATCTCCTACGAGACTGATTGATTTGATTTGAGGGATATCAGGAAAAAAAATCCGGTAGGTAATCCATTCTGGCCGCTACGCCACGCATTTTCACGTGATAAATATATGTTTTATTCCTGGTTTAGAAGTACATCTCCGCAAAAATTCAGGCCTAATTTAAGCCAGATCAGTTCGGTACCTAGTTTTGGTGTGAAGAGGTTACAAATATCTCATGATAATAATTCTTTTTTTAATATTCGTTTTAAGATAGAATAGAATATTATTTATTTGTAACTTCATCAACAGATACAGACATAATTTAGAAATAAGAGACAGAACTACTGTTGATAAGAGTCACAAAACGGTCCCTGTCTTAGCATGAGCTAGTTGTAAACACTGTACAACCAACGCTGGTCTTCCGACACAGCCGTTTATATGTTATTATTATTATTAACTAAACATTCCAACTTTCTCATGTCAAAAGTGAATACTCAGGTAGGTATATCCTAGCCTTCCTTGGCAAAATCACGAAGGAACGTATTTTGCGTTCGTCCTAATTGTTTAAAGTGTCTGGAATTCAGGATCAAAGAATAAAGAAATGTACTTATCGTATTTTTTTAATCACTTTGACATAGAATTCTTATGTTCCAAAGTTAGCTTGATAAATAGATAGCTTATTTTATGCTTCAGTCGGCACAGGTCGACATAAATAAGTAAATCGTAAAGTAAAACACGCATTTTAACTCGTTAAGAGCCAGCAAAAATGTACCAAAGTAACCAACATCTCCAAAGTTTACCCACTCGATGGTGGTATCGCGTCGCGCCTATTTTCCCGCCAATACTTACATTACTACTTTCCACTGACACCATGCTCCTTATGAATTGTATAGATATTTTATAATAAGCCTCCAACCAGCCTCTGATTCATGATCGGGTCGTTTTGGGGTCAATTTATTCGGCCTTTTAAGGGCTTAGCGTTTAGGTGGTCTATTGATGGCCTATAAATATTGCTTTCCTTTGATCTGGTTTGATTTTAGGACATTGTTTGTTATAAAATAAAGTGGGACAACGGGTTGTCTATCTCTCGACGTTTTCTCCAATCTATTTGCATAGTATTACAGATTGTTTATGGTAGACAGTACCTATAAAATGTTTAACATAAATATGGGAAACTTCACAAAGCATACCTACCTTGTTTTTTTTATCCTGTCTTCATAGGCTTATGGCCTGACTGATCATCTTATAAGATGGCTGATGTTGTGATTTCTCATAAGGAAATTTAATCTCCAATTTCAATAACGTCTTATGTCTACTGAAATACCGATATCCGGACATAATGTACCTGATAGTACTTAGACGGAGTTTATGTGAGAGCGTCGCTCAAAGAGACGTTAAAAAAGATCTTCTCACAAGCTTGAGGTGCCCAACTGTAGGACCAACCTATTCAAGTTTGCCCCCATGTCACTCGCTATCTATCTGCTTAACATCTTGTCTGCGAATAGCTTGGATATTTTTTAAATAGCCTGCCGAAACTCCTACAAATACCACAGGTACCTTATTTTCCATCGCTTAAGGCAATTCCCCGAGCCAAACTAGCGCCCGCGCCACCTCCATTATTTTATCTTATTGTTTCTTTAAACAAAGATAATTTCAAAATGGACAATGGGCAGTTTGTGATACCTATTATAAGCTTTTTTTGCGCTTGTTTGGCTCGAGGAATCGCCTTAAAAAAACCTGTTAGGATTTTCAAAATTGTCAATCGGCAGTTTGTGATACCTACCTATTATGAGCTTGTTTTGCGCTGGTTTCGCTCGAGGATTCGCCTTAAAAAACCTGTTAGGATGTTATACTGTTTTCTTAATAAATATAAGTACAGGATTATACAGGATTATAATGCAAGTCAATGCATTATAATCCTGTAATAGCGTGAAATGATAATGTAACCTAGATGTTATAGTCATAGACAAGCTTCACCTAGATTTATCTGTTTATTGATTAGGCTCGATACCCACTGCCGCACTAATAAATACTCGATCGCAGGTAGCTGTTGACGGCCCACACTAGAAGCAGCTAGTGGGCGTGAATACTGTTTATAACTTAATCTGTGACCAGGCAATCATAGTATTTATGTTTATATATAAATATATAATAATAGTATAATGCATTTATTTCTCAGATTACATAGATCCATATGTTAGTACAAAAAATCTTAGACTATGTTATTTAAATAGTAAAAAGTTCTATTTAATTAATAAAGAGATGGAGTGTTTGTACATAACTCCATCTCATTCATCGGCTATTGTGGCTTATTATAATTAATGCCGAAGTTTAAAAGATTTTCGCTGAATATAATTTGAAAAAAATACATACTTATTGCGAAAATTAAAAGACCCAGAACCTTGTTTAGGTTATGGTCTTTAATCTTAGTGTTTTTTTTCCATGAAGTTTTGTGGATTAAATGAATCAGTTGTATGTTAGTTGTGTGGGCAAAGTTATCATAACTATTTCACCAATTTACAACCAGCGATTGTCAAGCAAATACACGCCTACAGAAGCATCAGAAGGTTCACCTATCATCAAAAGCTAGTTCTGACTAGTACTTATAGACAGACAGTAGGTAAGGTTGTGCCATTTTGAGATCCCGCATGAATTTGCATAGCGATCAGTGGAAACAATGAACGTTCATTATGTGGGTACCGTGCATTATGCCGTGGCATAATTAGCACATGATGTTATGTCGTAAATACCATTGACCCAGTAGATGAACGAGTAGGCGGTGGAATTTTAGTTCGAAGTCGTAAAGATCGATTCTTTTGAATGAATGAATGAAATTATCTGAATTTCTGGCTTTACTTTGGGCCAAGTTATAAATATTTTTTTTAATTTGGCGCAAATCGACATGGGCAAAGTATCATGGTGAAATCTTCGCTTTTGTATCTTCATGTTTCGAAAATAGTTCGTGTATACTCAAAACAAAATTAAACATTTCAAAATGTTGGTTAATTGAATGCGCGATGATTTCAACTAACTCGGTCTCATCAAGTCATTTATCAAATTGGACAGTCGGCCTCAGAAATACATACAAGTGTTACGTAGGTACTTGGTTAATTTTACTCAAATCATACTCGTATTACCAAAGACGTTACAATAGTCATTCAATTGAAAGTCGCAGTATGTTATTCAAAATACAATCAAAAAATACAAACAAATAATAACATGTATTTACAATTGAAACAATTGAGCTAAATTGCCGCCATTTGGCACATTATGTCGTAATTGTTTTTGGTTAACTAATTGTTTTTAAGTGTACACGTGTGTAACCTACATTAAATATTTTTTTCATTGAGATAATTTTTGTATATATCTAACTGTAGACTGTTACAAACAATCTACAGGTAACTCAACTGTTCCATATCAATACCAGCATTTAAACTTCTTCCACTAGTGGTCAAAAAATTTTACTGAAGAAAAAATTAATAACAGCAATTTTTTTAATAAGTAACCCTTAAAAGTTATTGATTTTTGATTTCTCAGTGGGTGAAACATGGTGAAGCACCACAGAAGTGGTCAGAAGACGGCTCTGACGGCTCTCATCAACACTAGATGTTGAGATGCTGATAGTATTGATTTTAAAGCCACCTTAAAAGAACCTGCTACTATTTTACTGAACTTGGCTTATAAGTTAAGTGTTATGTTATGAATTCAAAAACTGTATTGCATCGCTGAAGGCCCACTAGGCTCCATAGTGCAGCCTAGGTGGTGGTCTGTAGTCTGCCGGCACTTGGTTAGTAACCAAACGGATCCGGCTGAAATAGCATATGCACAGGTAGTTCTAGGCTTGGAATAAAACATTGATCACTTCATCATCATCATCAGCCTATATCAGTCCACTGCTGGACATAGGCCTCCCCTAATGAGCGCCATAGCGCCCTGTCTTCAGCTTGCCGTTTGATCTCTTATTATCCCAAAAATCATAATAAATATAATAACCTTAAAACGTCTACATAGAAACAACGTGTGCGAAGCCACGGGTAGAAACTAGTTTACAAATGCCTGCATCGGTACCGTCCGATACCGATCCTGTGCGTGCTGTACCATACAATCAATATAGATCACAGTTCTCCGCTTTAAAACCTGGTATGGTAGCGAAAAAGCTCTCCCGCATCAATGAATGAATGAACACTTTATTGTATATACTAAAAATTCATCATCATCAGCCAATAGTAGTCCACAGCTGGACATAGGCCTCCCCTAATGAGCGCCATAGCGCCCTGTCTTCAGCTTACCGCATCGAGCATCTGCCAGCAGTCTTTCGCAAATCGTCATCCCACCTGGTGGGATGTACTAAAAATTAACATGATAAAAAAATGCAGTTTATTAGAGCTTTACATTCTGGCTAGAAAAATAGGTATTATCTATGGTTGAGTGTATCTTTAGTGTACGTACACGTACAGTGATTACTAACGATTATTCGTTAGTCAGTTCTCACGGATAGTTTTGGAATTGCATGTGTTTGTATTGTGAAACGTGGTATTTGGGCTGCATGCGAGTTGTTTGTTTTTAGGGTTCCGTACCCAAAGGGTAAAAACGGGACCCTATTACTAAGACTTCTCTGTCCGTCTGTCACCAGGCTGTATCTCATGAACCGTGATAGTTAGACAGTTGAAATCTTCACAGATGATGTATTTCTGTTGCCGCTATAACAACAAATACAAAAAAACAGAATAAAATAAATATTTAAGGGGGCTCCCATACAGCAAACGTGTTTTTTTTTTGCCTTTTTTATAGATAATGGTACGGAACCCTTCGTGCGCGAGTCCGACTCGCACTTGGCCAGTCTTTTACCTGCCGTGTCTGTAGTGTCCATGGCTGGCGATACACTCGTCCGTGGAGGTAGTCCCTATTAATAATAATGAAACGTAATTGTTTTTCCTTTCACAATTTTCATCGTAAAATAGAGATGTTTCAATCTTGATAGGAATTCCTATACCGCGCCAGTAATTGGTACTTTGCACCGATAGCCATATCTACCGATCGGGTTCATGTCGAGGTGTGGCGAAATAGACCTAATTACGTCGATGCAAGACTGATTGTGCCTGGCATTTACTATCGGGACTCTGCTGAAAGGGTAAACAAAACAATCGAGATACTTTCGGTTTCTGTTTAATTGTTAATTTAGTTCTTGGTGTTGTTTCACTTGCCCTTTGCGATAACATTCGACATTATTACATGTCACGATTGATACTTATCGAATCCATTGAAAAATATGACACTTTTCGAGGATGATACTGATGCAACCTGAGTCATCCTTCGTTCGTATTTATGTCAACGTTTTTTTTCTATGTTGGTGTATTTTTGTATTCTGCGTAACTTTAGCCCTAATAAAACACTGTTTTAACCGGATTGATCGCGTATATTTTATATTTTGTTTATAACCTGACGTTTCGGAGGCTTTTCAGTTTCCATGGTCACAGGCAGACTGAGGTGACATTTGTCTTTACAAGTAATTAACCCTAACCTTAGATAAAAGTAAAAAAGGAAGATAGGGTACTTTCTCCCAGCGCCCAACTCCACAAATGGCCTGTTTTGTTTTACAACCAAACACGAAAAAAACAGTATTGGAACATAATAACCTAACCTAATGAACAACAAAGACGTGTATTGCTATCTCTTTTTATGCACCAATGTATCGTATATTTCTACCCCTCCTGTCTGAGAATGGCGGAAACACAACAGGCGGTGCCGCCGCCGATCCGACTATGACTCAGGTAGTTGGACCTAATTTGAGTCTTCCAATTTCGAGAAACTAGCACCTAATCTCCCTATTTTACTTTCATCTAAGCCACTAAACCCTTGCATGTACCATATATTTGCACTCACCAAGCCCAACGATCTCTCATAAACCACTAAACAACTGGATGAGCTAATTTTAGCGATGATCTCAACTGCACCAATCAGCTCAATGAGAGGTTAATTGGAGCAGCAAAGATCATTGTAATCTTGCAAGTTCCTTAGGTGCGTAGCTGCAGTACAACTTTATGACTGTAGATAGGACGGCCGATACATTACTTTGCAAGGTCCCCTATGGGTATCGGTACCTACTTAGTTTACCAATCCACCATACGTAAGTGATGAATGTGCCCACGTAATGGTGAAAGAATAAGACGCTTGTAAACTTTTTTTTTTAATCTGAGACTATGTCAAATCTGCTTATTCAACTATTTTATTGGTCAAAGTCAATAACTTCAAAATAAGACAAGTCAAATTTTATACTTTATACAGATTTATAAATAACAATTATTATCAATTATAACAGCCTGCAGTTAGCTCAATAGTTTCAATTGTAAATACTAGTTCTAATGTGTTTTCATCATTTGATTGTAATTTTATTTATTAATAAACTATCACATTATTATCAAATAAGAAATAAGGTGTTATTGATTCTATTGACTTAAATTTGTGGTCCACTAGTGGAAGAAGTGTTCTTGCTAAGAGGTTTATGTTTCTGGTTTAAAGAATGATTATGTATTTATGTACTTTTTTACCCGACTACCAACAGGGGAGGGTTATGAGGTTAGCACCCTATGTTTGTATGTTTGTATATTTGTATGTTTGTATATTTGTATGTTTGTATGTATGTGGCCGATTTCTTTGTTCCCACGTAGCGCTGAAACTACTGGTTCGATTTCAACAAATTATGTATCGATTGATTCGTCTCAATACCCCGATGGTTATAGGCTATAGGATTTAGGACTCCGACCCCGAATAAGCCAACAAAACGCGTATTAAAGTTTAGGTAGCCGCAGGCTGCAGGCCCCATAGAGAAAAATTACAATACCTACGACCTATTTTCATTTTCAACTCTATGCCTATCAAATATGACCGATACGTCATTCTATTTTGTCAATGTAAATGTTTCAAACTTTTATAACTTTTACGTAGTCGGGTTGTAGTTTTTAACTTTATCTTGTTATCTGATAGAGTATAGTTTTATCAACACCAACAACGCGTTTAGATGCAAGTATTAACATAACTTGTTGTTTATTGCAGAGATGGCAGCGGAGGTGGTTCGTTTTGTACGATGATGGAGAGCTCACCTACTCGCTCGATGAACACGTAAGTTCTAGAAATATTTCTTCAAAACTTTATCCAATAATTAAAGATATCTTTACTCCCATATATATCCGATGATCCTATCCATACCAGGTTGTCTGACATAGATCGCTCTTGAGCGATAAGACCGCCAATTGTCACTTATATTATAATTGTTTAATATGTAAATTGTTTTTAGTTTTAAGTGTGCAATAAATGATGTTCTATCTAACCAGGTATCTACTCCACAACCGTCTTAAATATAGGTCAACTTCCCATTTGTCAACCCAATGTTTTAAAAGCCTAAACCCTTCTAAAACAACTTAAATTCACTAAAATGTTATTAACGCATTCACTGCCCAGTCTTGGCGATGAAACCCGCAGGGGTGCGCGGCCGCTACTCGGGGGGGGTCGTCCTCCGGATGAACGTGTTCGTCGAGGGACATGAAAGTGTACATACATATACAGGAAATTGACAATAGGTACCTAAGTTATGAATAAAGGAGCAGATAGAAGACAGGTTGTGGACTAAGTAGGTAGTTCTATAGGATAGTTAGTGCAATGGTTCAGGAAAAATGTTAAGGAAAAAAAGCAGAAACACTGCAATTGCAACCGACAATGTTTTAACCGCAATAGGAGTACAAAATCCAATTACTAGCACCAGCTTCCGACTAGATTATCTTTAATAGAACTCTGCAGCTTCCGTGAACACTTTTACAGGGCGATAATCTTATTTCTTGCAGACTTACAGACTAACTAAGTCTAGAAAGAACGTCTTGAATATAGCTAGCTAGCTAGACTACGAACTTATAGTACCTACTTATTAACAACGCAATTTGAAATCTAAACTCTCCAGCGATACAGTTCTTAATTGGTAGGACACAAAAACTACATCTTACATGTTTTTTTTCTGCCTCGCACCACACGCACCAAATTGAATCTAAATTAAGGACGATAAAGTCCATTTCCGTTGGACATGGACACAGATAGACTTATCTATTACAGCGGTACAAATTCAAACCTGTCTGCTCCTTACAGGGCCGTATTGAACGCCGCGTAGGGCAAAGGGGCCAGTAATTGACTTGTTAGCGGAAACACTGGCCACACTGGCCACTCTCATGCTAGATTACATCCAGTTTGTGAAATGTTTTTATGTATTTTCATCATAAGTGTGCCATTACTTCGGCTTCTAGAGAGTCTGGAATGCGCTTTATAATTGGCGATGTCGTAATGTTTCTACTCCATTAATGCGTAGTGCAATCGTTTCGTTTCATATTTACAGAAAGGTAATTTATTTTCTATTTTATTTCTTTGTTCTTCTCAAGCGATATAAGATTGTACGGTTTCAATAGTTACATAAACGTATAGCAATTTATCGATAAGAAAAACAAACATCGCCAAACAGGTAGCTCGACCGGCTAAACGCCTTTTTATATCAAAAGCAAATCTTATACATTTTTTCTTTTCTCATAAATATTCATAATAATTGGCATGGTTGCGATTTAAACTTGCGTACATGAATTTTAATACCCGCCTTATAGAGAGTGCTGCGCCGAGAGTGGGAAAAAACTTGACGTTCCCCAGGAACAATGAACGGGAACCCTAGGCACTCGTCGCTAACTTTATACGGCACCAGACACGTCGAGCCTTAAAAGAGCTACAGGCGATAAACGGTGTCTTTGCCCTTAAATTTGCGGTCGCACATTTGCATCGGGAATAACTCTTTTAGACAAGCTGAGTGGTGCGACGCTTGTCTGTCAATCAGGGGCGTCTGCGAGTGATAAACAAATCGGCAGTATCTAGACCAAGAGCTGATAGACCTAGTTGTAAAGTCTAAGAGGCCAGGACGGGGGCCACAGCTCACACTGACGGACGGTGCGTCGCCTCTGTTGCCGTCCACACCTCTCGTTACAATGTCCAGGTGCATAGCATCGAAGATTTGCAATACGGAGCTCAAATAGAAGGGAAGTCGTAAACGTCTTTTTGAAGGGAAAGTTGGAAAATTAATGGCCACGCAATGTTTATTGCCGTTTGTACATATTCATTTAATTATATTGATTTTATCGTTTGTTTCTCCTCTGGATTTATGAGGGTTTCATTGGACTGGACTGGAATGGAATAATGAGGGCGTGGTTTTTAATTGGTTATTTGATGTTTCTTATTTTCTCCACCCTTACTTATTACTTCATTAGCTCGGGACGTTAATAAGATTTTCAATACTTAGATGCAATTAAAGTTCGATGCGTTGATTTAGTTTACGACCAGCTGGCTGCGTTAGCTACGCCTACATGCCGCTTCCTAGAGCCGCTTCCAAGGCCCATCGGGGACTCGGCCCATGCATATGCAAACACCAATCATAAATTAATGTGAGAGCTAATGAAACGCGGAACAGAGCCGATGTAAAACAGGCCAAGTGTGGGTGTGACTCACGGCCCGCTGGAGTTCTACTATGTGCGACGTGACACCGTCAAACGTAATTCAATTATCCGACGAATTAGAAAACTTAATGGGCGATAAAGTACACTTGGTATTGTTTAAATCACCGTTAGAGTTACGATCGATAAAATAGTTCCAAAGACATTTCCGACATCTGAAGATTCCTGCAATATTTCCTCTCGCTCCAAAAATAACCGTCATTAGTGAATTTGTATTGATCTTTTTGATCTTATGGAAAATAAACTTAATGCGAATGCAGCGGATATGCCTATATGCCTTATTCAAAACTGAATTTAATCAAATGCCGCGATAAAGAGAACGTTGATTGAGGAAGAAATAAAGCTTGCCCTGAGCTTTACAAACACATTGAGAATGTTCCAGGTATTTTATTCTTTCTGGTAACGACTCTATAAATTTTTACTGTATCATTCATTGGTCGGGCGCCTTCTATGATGAATCCATTGAATGGCTATAGATTACTTTTATTGAGCATTAACATGTACAGGAGATGAATTCATTTGTAATTTAAACAGGGTTGTAAAGGCGTAAAGAGTTTGCAGTTCATTTTGTTTTAAATCTTATGCGTCATGAAGCCTTACTTCAGAATTGGATTAAAAAGACCTACAAGTTAACGCCACGACTACATCGGCTGACCAGACGTATTCGCAATACTTTAGACTAAATTCTTTACTGGGAAGGCTTTCATAACAACGTACTGGAGTAGGTATATGTACTTTTCCAATAGTCCACATGTTATGGGAGACAACTTATTATTTTTTTATTTAGGTATAGCTTTGATCGTTTAGAAATCATGAGAGTTATACGTTACATACCTGCTCTAAAACAAGCTGTATAAGAAAATTATAGGAACGAGAAAAATGGCTGGGACAGACAGACATAACGAAATTAAAAGTATTATTTAAATAAATAAATAATGCTGGACAATTCACACAGCATTATCTAGCCCCAAGCTAAGTAGAGCTTATGTTATGGGTACTAGATAACTTATATACATACATAATATAATACAATACATAGATAGATATTATCTCATATTAATGATATTTTATCATACATAGAAAACGACCAGAACACCCTGAAACAAATGCCTGCAGATCGTACATACATTTGTCCCGAGACGGGAATCGAACCCGCAACCTCCTGCTTCGCAGGCAGACCTTCGCCTACCGCGCCACAGAGGTCGTGTTGGGTGTAAAGGTTCCGTGTAAGCCCTTCTTTTGAATCGGTTTCGTGTGAAATCTACTCTGATGTCACATAAATAAAAAAGAGGCATTTGCACGATAACGAATAAGAAACTATGATTTTCGATTTTACTAGTACCGACGATTATCGAGAATGGTTCTATTTGGCACCGAAACCATTATAGTCGAGTCCATGCATTACTGCTTGAGACGTCTGTCAGTTCAAACGGAAATTGTAATACATTTGCGAATAGAAAGGCACTCTTTAGCCATACCAGAACATGACGGACCACCCTAAACTAGATTTGCCGATGTAAATTATAGCGTGTGGAAATAACGTGTTCCGGCATGGGATGACGGAGCATGTAGCGGCATCAGGTCCCTGCGGTCATTTGCCATCCGGTCGCCCGGAACTGCACTGGCCTTTGCATTCCATCTACTCCATTATGGTACATAACAAAGGTGTAGCGGAAACGCCACATATTTAACTTTTTTAATTGATTTTGTTAATCATTTGTTTTTGGGTTTCTGAGTGTGATAATTTTTGTTCTTTCTTCTGTGTCCGCCCGTAATTGTAATTTTGTATATACCTACCTACCTATAAAGTATTTCCTATAAGTAACGCAGTTTAGTAATGAAACTGTAATGTTACATAATATGATTAACAAACTAAACTATGTTATAAATACTCTTTGAAGATTTTATCCAACTTATTTGCAAATTAGATTAATATCGGTATATATGCGGCTCACGCGGTTACAGATTATAGGAAAGGTATATTGTAAAGATTGATAATAGTTATAAAGATGAATGTTTGTTTTTTCTTTACAACAAAAAGATTAGACGAATCAGAGTCAGAAAAGTTACGAGAAATAAGTCCCAGACCTGAACCAGCTGTCAATAATGATCTATTAACAAACGCTGATACAAGTGTAGGTTTTCAAACAATGGCAATAGCTGGTAAATACATAGAGGTTTCAATGAAGGAATGCCATATCGCTACCTAAATCTAGCATTGCCTGCGATTGACTCCCACGTCAATTTGTTCGCAAGTATTTCTCTCATCGCCAATTAAGTCAAACACTTCGTGTACAAATAATGAGTCTGTATTGCATAATGTTTGAATGTCACGTTGTATTAAATCTCATGCTTGTAAATACCCTCAGGCATTTATTGCTTTGTCATTTTTAGGGTTCCGTACCCAAAGGGTAAAACGGGACCTTATTACTAAGACTTCGCTGCCCGTCTGTCACTGTCTCATGAACCGTGATAGTTAGAAAGTTGAAATTTTCACAGATGATGTATTTCTGCCGCTATAACAAAATAACAGTAAAAATAAATATTTAAGGGGGCTCCCAAACAAAAAACGATATTTTTGCCGTTTTTATAGATAATGGAACGCGCACGAAGGGTTCCGTACACCCTTCGAGTGCGAGTTCGACTCGCACTTGGCTGCTTTTTTATGTGTATATTGTATTGTATCTTGTGATCTTCTAAGCTTAGATCGTCACTTTATTCATTTTCATCTTTGATTTTATTTGTGTAGTTTGACTTTCGTTACTTCTGCTCACCAACTGGGCATTAATGGTACCATACTGACACCAATTTTCAATTGCACGACCACATCATAAATTAACATCTTGATTTAATATGCAGCAATGTCGACTTCGTAGTTTTCCTTGCAATAACTCAATATCCAATTAAAATTCAACACCCATACTAATATAATGTTCGAGCAACCTACGTTTCGTTAATTCGAGTGGCCAACTGGCATGTGCCAATTATGTACCCTTTACTTCGTTTAGCCCTCGGGGGAATGCTTTAAACGTTTGCAGACATGAATACATGCAGAAGCGAGGGCGAGGTTTTAAACTAACCGAATTAGTCTTATGGCTCGTTGACACTTAATATTGAATGCCGAAAAGGGGTGATTCCGGATCACAGGAAGTTCAACTACCACTGTGTTAAAACACAATGTCAAAATTGACTGAATTTATTCAGTCAAGTTTCTAAAAAGTAAGTTATTTATGATCATCATCACCAGCCCATGTTAGTACACTGTTGGAAATAGACCTCCAGCCTATTCAGGGAAGACTGAGATAGGTCTCAGTGTTTAATTAATACGTAACAATTAGGTAATTACCAATCAGAAATATAACCGGCCAAGTGCGAGTCGGACTCGCGCACGAAGGGTTCCGTACCATTATTAAAAACGGCAAAAAAAAAAAGTCACGTTTGTTGTATGGGAGCCCCGTTAAATAATTATTTTATTCTGTTCTTTTTGTATTTGTTGTTATAGCGGCAACAGAAATACATCATCAGTGAAAATTTCAACTGTCTAACTATCACGGTTCATGAGATACAGCCTGTGACAGACGGACAGCGAAGTCTTAGTAATAGGGTCCCGTTTTTACCCGTTGGGTACGGAACCCTAAAAAAAAGATGTTGATATTTTGAAGAAGTTTGTCTTAGTATGTATTGTTCCTTGTCTATTGATTGTAGACATGAGTTCCATATAAGCTGTAGTATCAAAAGCGCGAATCACAATGCGTCATCTAGGTCCATTTAGTTTCCCGCCTTCCTTGTCCACGCTTTTATTCCGACAGGCCCCGACGCAGGCCCTGACGCGATGTCAAAAGGAATTATTGTTGGTAATTACTCGGTGCTTTATAAGGTGCCCGCCCTTCGTGGGCCGATTGTATCTGAGCAGAGTTTGAGTGGTTGGCCGCAATTAGCTTTGAAATTGAAATTTAGTAGAATATATCCAAAGTCTTGAACGATTGAACCGAGTGAGCCTAGCCTTGGAAACCTTGTGTGTGCCAATATCTTTTTACATCGTTGACAGCCGGTTGTTCACAGATTTGTAAGTATAGTACTAAAGTACGGTTGTTCGTACGCTGATTCAACTTCAACTTCTTATTTCATTGGCTCGCCGTGTATGTGCTGCCACAACTCTGCCTGTGTCCATTATGATCAAATATCTTGTCAGATTACTAAAACAGATGGTTAGAGGTGTAAGGGGGACTCCAACGTCTTGTCTCCCAAGCCAACCTAACATGCACGTTGCTAGATAACGAACGAGGCTTTGGTGAAAATATCAAACAAACTTCATAATTCGATAACTGAGTTATTTGCAATTATTTTCCATTACTTGACACTGGTAGAATTATGTCTAACCAAAAACATTTTGTCATTAACAAAGAATCATCATCAACAGATAGTTATCATAGGGATGATCAGGGGTACAAACAAGGGTCGAATCGAGAGTCTCGATCTCTTTTACGACTACATTAGCTCGATTAAAAGCTTTTTATTAAACGAAACCCTTTATATTACTGAATCCATTCAGTCTGTATGGGTTATCTTCGACGGTTGAACGTGGACTTTTGATGTGCCTATTTCGATGTGAAGATGCATCACAATAAAATCTAGAATTACTCACTAAACTTCTCAAAAGCCGTATTCTCATTGGTTCCCATGCTGTTTTTTAATGCTCATCAAAGTCTGCTCCCTGCCGTCATACAGTGCAAACTCGTACGGAGGAAAGTCACTTGAGTTTTCAGGCCTTGTTATCTACAACTTACCGACCCTAACAAAATAATGAGTTATTTGTCACTAGTATAAGTTTTCTAGGTTAGTTTGAATAGAGTCAGTTGTGTTACTATAGTTACGTGTACCTAAGTCTGTAAAATCAACTTATTTGATGCAAGATCAGATTAAGAAACCGCATCTATTTTATCCTTTTAATAGAGTAAAAATAATAGAGTAATAGGAAATTAAGGTAATTTTCTCACCTCACGTTTATCAATTCAACTTCAGATAGGCATGTGCGTATTGGGCAGTGAAAAAGTTAATAGGTAGATCTGTAGATAAACCCATTATATCATTATCATAGGATTTACAAGTCCAATTCACGCCATTATTTGTATTCAATTAATCAAGAGAAGGTTTGTCTAGCGAATACGGTTACAGCGCGTTGCCACACATTTGGCATGAAGTTGAAAATAAATATAACTATTATCATTTCATAAAGAAACTAAATCTAAGTAAGTAAATACCATTGTTAGAAGCTGAAATAAATACTACCAATAACTACCACTAAAAGGTAGGGCAAGAAAACATTGTTTAGAAGTCGGTCATACTAGGATATTAATTTATCGCAAAGGTTTGAATGCATACCCGCATACGATATATTAGAAAACAACAGTCTTGCATGACCTAAATGCAACACGAGAATCCTTCCCAGTCCCGATTGGTATCAGATCGGCTATCTCCGACAATGCTCGTCCCACGTCGTCGCACGGAATGCGTTGTGCAAGCGAGCGCACCCACGACTCACCTGCGCCCGCGCTTCCGTGTGCACTTGCCCAATGCTGGGGCTGTTTACACGTCGCGGTGATGGATGAAGCGTGTTGGCTTTGAAGTGGTTGCGAGAATGGTTTGTAATTGGCGGAAGTATTGCGGAAAGTTAAATAACCAATATGAATTTTAACAATATATCTGCTTTTCGCATTGAAATATCGATTAGGATAGCACCCGGGAGGGGCCGGATCAATTTGTAATATAATCAATTTTGGCTTCAAATTTGAGTTTTTGTGGTACCTCCTAAGCTTTTTGGTTGGGACTTATAATTTAGGTGCAACTCTACAACGGCGAACAAGTACTTATAAGTTTCCGTTCCATTGTAATTAAAACAAAAATTTATGTCATTCAGTAATTATGTTAATCGCAATTTAATGACAAACGATTTAATCGTATCGTGACCATTAAAAATCCATAATTGAACTTAGCCCTAGCACCTACAGTACCTTGCTGTGATGTAAACACTGCGATAGTAATCGTCTTGATTTGTGGCATTCCGCGCGATTCGTCCGTAATTGCGACATGGCGCTTATTGGCACCTTTACCCTAGTTATGGTGCGCACGGCTGCCAGTGTTGCCGTGTGGCAACTCAACAAATAGGTTATTAGACATTGGAGGTTTTATTTGATGTTTTTGGAAGATTTGCGTTGGTGGGATGTCTTTGACCTATAATGAGAGGACATAGCGTAGTTATTGTTTAATCTTTGGACATAGTTTGGTTATGTAACTCTGTCTGTTTCACGAAGGACGACTAAACCAAAAATAGATTGTTATCCGTGTAAACAAAGGCACTATACTAACCCAGAGCCCTGAGTTCGGTTTGACAAGAGTATCGAGACGTCATCTTGTCAAATTTTTGTATGGAATTTGCGTATTTACATATCCGCACGCTTGAAGCGCTTGTCTATACCCGCACTAGAATTGGTAGTTACTGTATTAAAAGATCTTTTAAAGCACAGACCACCTGCTTTCTGCACAACTCGTAACGTAGCAGTGCCAACCTCGTCACAAGCCATCGTGTATGATTAGCTGTAATATCAGTGATTCCGCAATAAACAGTGATTTTCCAGTTCTAGGGAAACGACTGAAGGCGGGCCCAGCGGCCAAGCCGTGCAAGTCCGCTGCAAGCAAAAGTTTCTGCATTCCTCACCAGTCGCCTAGTTCCACAGTGCCAATGAGTGGCAATGACAAATTACAAATGTTACCTATACTTAGCAAAGAATGTGAGTGCCATTCAGCTTCGTAAATTAAATATGAAAGGAACCCATAACAATATAGGTAAGGTAATTAATATCCCAACAATATCGATTTCAGCGGGACTTGATTCCGCGATCTACCCTCAGCACGGTTACTTGATTTCTTAACGCAGTTGGTTTGATACCAATACGGGGCAACCAACGGTAGGTGGTAGGCACGGGATGGAAGTGAATCAACATCTTATGCCGGGTACAGACCAAGCGAGCGAGAGCGAGCGAAGGCTAACGAACGAACGCAAAAGAACCAGTGTGGATATCATTGTGAAAGCAAGCGAGCCCAAACAAGGGCCTTCGTTCGTCTTTGGCCGTGCTCCGGCGGCTGTCGCTACATCAAAGCAATATGGAACGAACGTACCGATTGTCGAATCCCACTCGTTTGCATTCGCTCACTCTCGTTCGCTTGGTCTGTACCAACCATTCCTTCCGCCTTCCGTACCTAGCGTCGGTTTAATAACGCAGTTGGTTATTGCACACCCGCTAGATATTATTTAGTTTTTTAGAGATCACCCTAGTGCGTGGGCTTACGCACTATAATAACAAAGGCCTTATCAATAAGGTAGTAAAAAAATACAGCTTTTCTAGCGTTCCTTTCCACCCTGCCCTCACGTACCACATTAAGAACACTTTAACATAATTTAACTTTTCCCGTCGTAAAAAAGTGTCTCCAACTGTGCATAAACGTACACGGTGCGAAATAACTTCCCAAACTCGTCGTGCTTTTTGCTTCTGCAAGTAGGTTGACGGATCCTGAGGACGCATTTACACTAAAAGCATGTTAGTACAGGGTAGATTTTTAAGATCTGTAGAGTGTATGGCGGTTCTCATATCTTGTTCAGTGAGATAAGTTTTTATTTTGGCGCCTCTGAAGCTGTCGCCGGTCGGGGCAAGCGGCCCGACTCCGACCTTAGGCTTATCCCCCCGCACTGCGGAATCTAACCGCGCGGTTCTTCCGCACGATTCTGTAACATAATAGGGAAATAGTATGAAGCATTTGCGGAAAAAAAAGATTATAATCCGCCAGAAAAAATTTCGCGCGGCGAGATTTCGCAATACGGGTTTAGCCTTAAATCCGGCACGGGTATGGGTCAAGTTTGTAAGCTGCAAAAATAGTATGAGTGAAAAACTCACGTAGTACTACATCTGATTTGACCTGCTGCTGGTTTTTGTGTAAATGTATCCATTGTGCTAATATGGTTCGTCTGAGACCCCGATTGGGCCACCATGACGATAAATAATTAATTTCCTTCCTCAAAAGCTGACGATTCGACGAAAGAAATTTTATGACTAATCAGTCGTCAGCTGTAGAAAGTAGACGAGTAAAAGTTTCTACTGCAAAAGATGCATCATGCCTTACCAATGTTATAATAGTTAGGAAGATACCGGTGTATCATACACTAATATAAAAAATACTACACTAGAAAGATAAATGGAACATCAAAATTTAGTATTAAATGTTAGTCTAACAGCCGGTTTTTCATCCGCTTCTCATTTTTAACAATAGTTTAAACACGGTTGGTTGACGGGACCCGCGTAGACAATTTGTTAGCAAATTGCGAGTTAAATTGTCAAGGTTAGCAATGACAAATTGTTGTTAAACACACGATTTGACAAGCGGGTGAAAAACCGGCTGTTATTGAATCAGACTGAATTTTTTCAATGTTTATTACCCGACTACCAACAGGGGAGGGTTATGAGGTTAGCACCCTATGTTTGTATGTTTGTATGTTTGTATGTATGTGGCCGCTTTCTTTGTTCCCACGTAGCGCTGAAACTACTGGTTCGATTTCAACAAATTATGTATCGATTGATTCGTCTCAATACCCCGATGGTTATAGGCTATAGGATTTAGGGCTCCGACCCCGAATAAGCCTACAAAACGCGTATTAAAGTTTAGGTAGCCGCAGGCTGCAGGCCCCATAGAGAAAAATTACAATACCTACGACCTATTTTCATTTTCAACTCTATGCCTATCAAATATGATCGATACGTCATTCTATTTTGTCAATGTAAATGTTTCAAACTTTTATAACTTTCACGTAGTCGGGTTGTAGTTTTTAACTTTATCTTGTTTTATTCAAGAAAATAAATATCTAAAAATAATACTACTACCAAAATTACCCATTTATCTTTTTTCTCTGTTTGATCTTGTATATAGAATTACATTTTTGTTACTACGTTGTCTTAGTCCTTTTAAAATAAAGAAATAGATTCTACTAAGACCTGCCTCTTTTCCATTGGTCATTTTGCGTATTCACGATCTTTTTTTCAATGGTCATTATGCGTATTAGTCAATGTGCGTCTAAACGTCCTAACCTGCAATGATTCTACGTTGAACATAAACAGATAAACTTTCCCTTGCTGCCGAATCTGCATCACTTCGACCACCAGTTCCTCAATACCTCATTCCAGATTCCATCCATACCTGTCTTTCATAAGCACTCACGGAGGGTCTAACTTAGCCCTTCGGCATCGCCTTAAGTGACTGCTTTATTTACCTCCACTAAACTACTTAACCTTTAAACCTCCACAAAGGAATGCCTGTGCATTTGTAAACGCGAAATAATCTATGGGTTTACTACAGATTATGGCTCTTAGTAGGCCACACAAGAGAGATAATGGTATCTGAAGCATTAAGCTTGTTGTTTACGAAAATGTGTGCTTTTTCTTTATTATCTGTTACCTTTTGAAAGCTTTTGGTCCGAAATTGCCCATGTTCTTTTATCTCAGCTCTAAACAATGCAATATCTTCAACATTGGAATCTGTTATTTGTTTTTGATGTCGTTGGTTTGGGTTAATTTTTTTTGGCCTTTTTTGACTATCTTTACAGGTTATATTGCTTTATTATTATGTTTATTAGTTAGACTTAATTCTTGAGAATATCGTCTGTTTATTAAGTCAACTGTAATGTTATAGACATATTTCTAATGCAACACCCATTAGATTCGTAGTTATCCCGGCTTATATTTATAAAGAATTCGTCAAACCACATTAGGATGACAAATATTTGGAGAATCCGTAATTTGTAATCATTCTTTATTACACGAAATAAGACAAGCATTTATAACTTAAAACGAGAGAGATTATGGCAAAGGCGAGCTTAACCCTAAAAATGATTGGTCTACCTGTGTATTGACAGATCAATCTCTTGCCTTTCTCCTTTATCACCGTAATTACAGTATATATTAAGCCCATGCCTATTCCTACCCAGACCCAGCCCTTACAAGACCTAACTAATCTAAGCACTAGGACAACTCAGCCCTAAGTGCTTTATCACCTCCGATCGAAGTCACAGCGCATCTAACGAGCCTTCTAATTCATCGAGGCCTACATCTTGCATTTCTCTTAGGACTACTGTCAACCAAAGCGGGGAAAAGCCGTGGCAAAGACTAACCCTTCCTTTCTTTATGGTCGTTTTCTAAAACGAAATTTAAGACACAACGTGATATGTAACAAAAGTCAAATAAATTCAAATGTTATGCTAGGTTTTACAACAACTTCTAAAATTTAATTCCATTGACTCTGTCAGATCGTTGACCTAGGCCATCGACAATCCCTGGTCGGGGCAACATGAGGTAGGGGTGCGAAAAGTTATCCCTGGAGTTGACCGACAGCTGCTCAAATTAATGACATACATTATCCGCTGTCAACTGATGATCGACTACTTGAGCTCGAGACTAGGTATAGAAAAGATCAACTGGGACATCCCTGCTTTCTGCGAAATAAGACAATATGGTGAAGAACTAATAAATCTAAATTCAGAAAATATGTTCTACTTCCGCGAAGGACCGCATCCATGCGTAGGAGATATAGGCTTTCTCATAAACAAAAACATAAAAAACTAGTATAACAGAAATCAACAGCATCTCTGATAGACTATACAAATCTGAATACCTGACCATATAGACCTGAAAGAAAAGGTAGGTCTGTCAGTCACCTTCGGCAATTTTATCTTATTCCAAGCGGCTTCTGCTTCATCAGACTCGATGCTCAAGTGTCCTCTCATCCAGTATCACGTCCAATCTGGCCAGTTCCTCCATTAACCGTTCCACGTCGATTTTGAGCGATGTTTCCTCGCTTTCTGTGCCAAATGGTAATCGTCACTTCACCATCGGCAGGCTGCCCTACTGACAGGGTCCGACTCAAGGACCTAAGTGAGAGTTGGGCATGAAATTAATTAAAAAAATTAATTAAAATTAATCGCAAACTACGGGAAACTTTATTTCACAAACCGTGATGTAAACATACGTTAGTTTTTGTGTTTACTGCATACTTTTTAAGTTTATATGATGATAACAGCAGTCATTCCGTACCCAAAGCACAAGCACAAAGCTCTTCTTCCCACGGGGGTAGATGATGCTGTCTAAAATGTCACGGAGAATTTTTCTGAATGTTGTCATAACTCCATTAAGTTTGCAGTTTAGGTGCTACAGGGATTTCAAAAATATCGTTATCAAACTCCTTGTTTGGTTTTCCATCCTAAGGAATGTGTATTAAATTGACCCAACAACTCTCCCTAGCAGTCCATTGATCCGGCCCTGGCGGCCCGCGACGACGCTCGCGAACCAATTACGCGGATCGCAATAAACTAGCGATGCATGTGACGCCCTTGAATCGAACATATTAACCAGGGTTGGAGCAAGTGAGGTGCAATAGCGGAGAAAATGCGTGCTCTCGAATATCGTTTCAAAAACAGATTTCTATTCATTCATAATGCTTGCTGACGAGTGGTTTCTATTCCGAACGACAGAACAAAAAGGTAGATAAGTATATAATAGTAACATAATGCACATCTTGTCTTGCTTGAAAATGCTTTATGCATTTTCATATATATTTTGTTGTGCCCTATTCGATAGGACACAACAAAAAAGTAGTATAGTAAGGATGATTATTGATACCTACTTATTGAAGACCTGTGTTCGCCTAGGCCTTTAGTATTCTATGCTGGGAGGTGTACTCAACCAAAACTTCGATAAACAAAAAAATTGGCCGATGATTTTCTTTTTCTTCAGTTTGAATGTATTTCTGTCTTGAAAGATTTTCAAACCAAGCTCTTCTAAATAACCTTGGATACATAGGTACTTGTAGTATATACAAAGCCCGCGCCAGTCCTTCGTTCCGCACCAAACGCGCCACATTTTCCGCTCTAAATGTCAGCCATCTGACATCTGTATCGTTTCGGTAATACCGAGCCCTTATTCGCGAAGAAAGTTCCGGTTAAAAACGAAAGTACGTCGGCCGCTTTGAACTTCACGCTTCAGGAGGCGCCCGACGCAGGACTAATCTCTTGTGATAAGTAATTAAAGGTTAAATCTCTTTTTGTACCAGTTACCCAGTTTGGCTCATCGATATGTAGAAGGTAAAAGCGATGCGAAAGGTAGAGAATTTCGCTTTAGCTCTCTCGCTCTCGAAAAATTAAGGCATAAAAAAGTCAGTTATGTAGTACAATCGTCAAAATAATTCACAGTATCAGTCCGTACTCAGAAAACCGGTGGTATCGCCGCCCCGTTTTTCTTTAGCATGCTAAGCCGTTAGTCCTACGCCTGGCCTCTCCCCGGTCGGTTCAGTCTCGTGTCGGTCTGCCGTCCCATCGGATTATGAGAGTAAGGGAATAGAGAGCGCATCTGTGTTGGCGCACACACTTGGGCACTATTATTATGTCCTGTCCTGCACACATGGAAGAATTCTCCGCTTCCGCCCATAGGTGCATTCGTGCACCTAGGCGAAACCTCCATTTCCTCTTGTAGCATCTGACATCAGTCCAAGTAAAGGTTCGCACCTAAATGGTGGCCCATGTGCGTGTTGCTCCAACTTTACCGGCGAGGCGCCTTCTGCGCACACCAAAAGTCCGCTAACGCTGTCATTGCCATCGGCGGTCAAAAGCATAAGTCCGTTCAAAAAAAAATACGTTGAGACAGGCCGCTGTTGTCGAAGATTCGGCAAGGAAGATAGCATCAAAATAATATCCCACAGTTAACATGGCGAACTGAGATGGCCCTTGGGTTGGCCATAGGAAAACCTGTGCGTTATTCCAGAGCGGATAGCTAAACATGTGTACCACAGTCCACAACCAATAGCACTTATCAATACGTCCACAAACCGTTCCAGCTTGTTACAATTTGACATATAATTTATAAGAGCATCTGAGCTATTGGCCCCAACACCGTGGCGCGTCAGAAACCTGTTCGCTTCCGCATACAAAACGCATGATAAATGACACTCCAACATGTCATAACGGCACTCCGCGAACTGACAGTCACTCTGACAGTTACCGACTTATTTAATCTGTGGCTAAGCCTAAGCGGCTTACCTGATCAGCTGATTGGTCCGTGACACAGATTTGCGTCTAATTTTCATGTTTGAATGCTGTTTGGGAGATTTGCTGAATAAAGTAAGCCGGGATCGAATTTGAATGATGCGTTGGGAAATCCGGTGGAGAATACAAATCGGTTGCTACCTCGTTTATCATCATTATGTCATGTAGCTGCACAGTGTACAACCGGCTTTTGATCGGTTCGTAGAATAGGCTTACAATACAACGTGCGTCTACCTGCAGCTTTGTTTTGCATTATAACATTGAGATTTGAGATCATAATGTGGAAGCCGTTTGCCTAGCTGTGGAACAATAAAGACGTGAAAGCAATGCAGTGTGTTATAAATGTTTTTATCTACTAAATTAAACACAGTAATACTAAATATTTTGATTGTTTTAAACTAAAAACCAAACCCGAATCGATATAAGTATATACATTTTTTATATCCCGTAAAACTTAAAAAGCCGTTCTTTTTAAGTTTGATGTAGAAAGAAGATGTAAAAATACAATTCTTTCGGGGATACATTTTTTATGGGACCACCTCGGTATCATATTCTTCTATACAATTGTAAGTGAATGATCCAAATCGGTCCATAATTGACGGAGTAATGGAGGACTAAAAAAAACCTACCTACAGCCAAACACAGAAACTCCTCCTTTTTTTTAGTTGGTTAATAGAAAATAATATAAGCAATACTGTTCTATGCCAAAATTCTTCTGGGGCTTAACGTGTCTCCACCACCATGTTCTGTCTGATAAATGACATTACATTATTGTACAAGGTGAACAAAATTACATAATGATGGCTAATGTAATAACAAGGCGACATCCGCTATGATTATCTGTGGTCAACGCCTGTAACAATGATCGAGATTGGGATCTACCGCTGGATGCGCCGGCGCAGAACGGAAGTGGCGTGTGACAAACAATGCTCTATTGTGGCGGTAATTATGTGTGGTATGCCATCAGTAGGGGAATGTCCCTCACAAGCCCTAAGATACAAATATGTACATATATTATATGTATTTTTTTAAGGCGAATAGTCACCGGTTGCGTCTTAATTTAAAAAATAATCGGGTTATTTCTGATTTATACTTTGTACATAAAATAAAGTTTACTGGTACCTAAGTCGTATTGCATCAGTTGTAAGTCATTTCATTTGCTTTGAACCACTTAAACAAACTTCATGCCAAATTGACGTTTTGGGGTCTAAAATTTAATAATATGAAAATAAATGTTAATTTTTTTTTGTAACAAAATCATCATTACCTTTATTGTGATGATTTTAACTACAAATCTTTAAAGATAATATTTATTGGAAAGAAAAAATTATATTTCATCCAAATTTTTCATATAAGGTTCTTGGGGCAAGGTAAATTCAAAAGTTACCGGGCCATTTTTTTTATTCCGCAAACCGGAAGTGCTCTTCCTGATGGGATTTTAGGCAAAAGAAGGTCAGCCAGGCTTATTTGTTCATAAATAAAAAAACATGTGTGAAATCGAACCTGAAAAACCTGACTTATGTACGTACGTCGTACGGAGGTACGATGCCATAGCTTTGTGCCAGATTGCGACACGAAAGTTAAACCAAATCAACGGCGTTGCCACATTAATGTGGCAACGCCGTTGACATAACTTAACTGACACGTGTACAAGTGCCCTTATAAGGTTGCCTTTAATTTGTCACATTAAAATACAATAAGCAATCAGTTCAGGAATAATAAAACGGTGGTTTTATTATCCATGAATGCGAATCGCCATGATGATCACCATAATTCAATTTCATTGGCCAGCATACAAAAATTACCGACTAAGCCGAAAAAGGTGATACTATTGAGCTAACTACACTAAGTACAAGTAGGTATCATAATAATAATAATATTCTTTAATTCAGACACATGATCCATTTTTAAATTATATAGGCATTAAATAAAAACACATTAACTATGTAATGTGTTATTATTTAATGCCTACTATTAATTAAATAAAAAACATTAAAATTTAAGGTACTTACTAAGTTTAAGTACATACGTCAGGTGGCGATATACTATAGGTCATCATATTATATTAACTTAGTGTTCTGGACCCTGGAGACATCTAGGGGTTAAACTTTATGCTTAATAAGTTTTTGTAATTTGGTTTCTCGTTGAGTTGACTTAAAAATAACAAGGATTTCAAATTTGTTTGAATGTTTTCTCCGTTTTCGTATAACTTTCGGCTAGGTACACGTATTTTGAGGCACCCTGTATTACAATAGAGTCTATTTCCATTTATACAGGTCTTTCACATCACACTAGTCCTATGTCGGCATCTAGTTACATCAAAGAATCTATCATTACATTGAATTGCATAATTAAAACAATAAATCTCGCAAAATATTACCAATATCCCATAATTACTCCAAAATAATATCAAAAATATTTGCCAACATTATGTCAGACACTTTCACTCGAAAACGAATTATCCAAATTGCAACAGCAAATAATAAATCAGCCACCTCTGTAATTAACGATCGTATTTAATAAAAATCGATTAAAAATAATATTTAATCAATTCACTTTGGAATTCAATACGAGATTATATCTGTCTGTGTGAATGATGAACTTGGGATCCGGCGATGCCGTTTTCGTGAACTGCTGTTTAGAATGTTAAAACTTAGTAGTGTCTCTACTGGAACTTTGAATAAGTGTATCGGAGGTAGTAAATCAAAGTTTTGCTGTTAGACCACCTTGGTGGGTGCGAACCTTTAAGCCCCATACAAACGTAGATACTTTCCGATCATTTGGCAACTACTTCCCCGATTTTAATGTATTTTGCATACTTATTCGGATAAGAAATAGCTTTGTTTGCTTTAGATTTACAAAAATAATATCAAAGTCATCATCAACTGAGACCGAAAGGTTATAAAATCGATTGAAAATGAATTTAAATGAATTTTCGCGAATATTATGTATTAAAAAAAAACATTTGGCGCTCATTAGGGGAGGCCTATGTCCAGCAGGAGACTGATATAGGTTGATGATGAAAAAAAAACGAAAACTGTACAAACATAGCTTTTTTATACGATTATGTTTGCAAAATTTAATTGCATTAAAGGTTGTAGTTTCCAAATGAATCTAATAACTATTTACGTAGAGGACATTTTCTTCCTTACCTTCACACCAGTGATGTGGTGTAACAAAGCACTGTGTAGGTTAGTCGGTCGCCGAAAAACAAACAAACAAATCTCCAGCGGCGATGCGTCTGTGGATTTACCCAACTGATAATAAAGTGATTCCATTAACAGAACAGAACGTCTGTGAAAAATATAATATATACTTAAGCAGGCCGTTGGCCAGGCCATCGACTATACACGTTAGCTGCGTTGGCGGCGACAACTTGACTATAAGTCATCTCGTACAGAATGGTCAATCTACATAATGTTCAAAATAGCCAATATTTCGTTACGGTTCCCCTGAGCTAAAATAGTTCCTAAACCATGAAATAGCAAACGAGCGTAATTTTAGAATGTGTCTCAATGTTTCGTAAATAAACAATCTTTCCTATTGCAAGTGGAGCAACTTTGCAAACTGCTTTTATTATGTTTGAGCACTAGAAGACTAGTATTACCTACGTTATCTATATTAGAAATATCTTAAGTTATCGATAGTTAGACCGAGATGGACGAAGGGAGAGAAGGGAGGCATTTGCCCAGAAATGGAACCTGGTGGATTTACATCACTCATTTAACGCATTCACTGCCCAGCCTCTGCGGGCCCAAAGAAGGGGCGAAGGGCCGCACCTACAATCAGTGTGGTTCTACCTCATATGCTTCATGGGCAATGGAAGAATTAAAACAGTTTTCTATTCCTATTGTCTTGAAGATGATTGCGTAAAGCCGGCAAGAGTGTTTCGGTACACCCTTTGCTGGGCTTTAATCAAAGGAACACGCACAGCCTTTATAATCAAATGTCTATTTTTCGGAGGGAGAGACGGACAAAACAAAATAATAAGGATTTTTTGAACTGTTTGGTACCGAAACCCTAAAAAAATTGTGTCAGTTAATCCATAAGGTGGGTCAAAATAGTGTCAGTTAATCCTTAGATAAAAGTAAAAAAAGGGAGCGACGGTACGTTCTCCCAGCGCTCTCTCAAAAACTGTACCGTATCACAGATGAAATTATGATATGGTATCGAATTATCAGAAAATTTGAAGTTTGCTGTATCTACTTACGCGTGAAAATATGTGATGCCTTGGGCTTTGTTTTTTGTTTTGGAGCTATTTGTACACCTGGTGAACGAACACGAAGGCATTGTCGTGGTGTTTTAGTCGAAATCACAAACACCACCGCCCATTTATAATAGTCAGCTAACTTAAAACAGCTGCTAAACAGTATTTTTTCTTACTCTGACTTATGGCAATAGAAGAAAACGAGAGTGAAATGCTTTAAGTTGGCAGACTATGAAGAATATGTGTCGATACCGTCCTCTGTTTCTGCTGAACCCACACTCCTCTAGAATCAAAACAGTTTACTTTCGCAGTCGAAATTGAGAAGATAATAGAGGAACAGTAAAGTGAAGTAAAATGTGACCGCATTGGATCGAAATCGCAGCCCGCGGCGGCTCCGCTACCCGGGCAAAAACACCCGGCATCACCGCAATGTAGTAGTTAGAATGCCTTTACGCAGGAAACAGGGGAAACCGGCAGCTTACACCGTACTTTCGTTGGTCTGTCGCTTTTGCTAACGGTTTCCCCTTAGCAAAAGCGACAGACCACCAAAGCCTGAAGAAGAGAGGGGATATCTAAATAACAACTTAATACGAAATACGTAGACTTCAAACAATTATTTTTTAAGTCAGACACATACAATTTAAAAGACATTAGGTAAATCATTTTGCCTAGATACACAACAAATCTAACAAATTAAGTCACTCTCGAGTTGGTTGTTATTGAAATATAATACATACTAATAATTATAAATTAGGTTGCGACCAGCATTTAAGACTACGTCAAACATTTATGTAGGTGAGTAGATAATTATCAAATGAATAAACTCCCTAAGTCATGTGAGCGGTATTTATGATACACTTTTGACATTTACTGTACTAAGTGCAAAAGTGCAAATAATAATAATAACACAATTAATAGAATCGGGGGCGTCAGCCACGGGTGCGTCGACCACTGGGTGCCTAAGCCACGGAGCCATATATAAACCTTAAAAATTATCAGTGATCTTAAAAAAATATTTGTTGGAGATTTATTTATTCATTTAAATTAAAATATTGTACACCGATCATTACAGGCACACCTAATGCTATAGTGTACTTATATAACTATTCACAATTATAATTACAAAGTCATAAAGATACAAGTTGAAAATCGTCGTCATTGGTCACAATTTTAAAATAATTAATTAAATTCCTAACTATAACATAACATTCCTAACTACAACTTATTTCATAAATGTTATGTTTTCAACAATAATAATTCATGAAAACATAACATTTATGAAATAATATCTATATGATACCCACCATTTCTTAAAAGAAGAAAAAAATCAAGAATCGGTTACCTGTGTAAACGCGGTTTAATGTCCGATAACGACAGATTAAGCAGCAGTGCACGAACTGCCACAGAATAGTGCAATGCTGAAGTAATGCAAACAAAGCCGCAGGTAGGAAATGCAAGTCTATTCAAACGTATTGCAAGTCATAAGCACCAGCGACAAAATATGCAGATATGGAGATTTTTGATTGCAATTTTTTGAAGATTTTGTTTATATAGACTTCCAGCCATTTGTTAGTAAGTAACTATGAATTTCGTGGAATTCGGGTCTCTGCAATTTAATATCTTTTTTGCCCCACATTCATTTTCTAATGCCGTTCCAATTATTTTACCAATGGGATCCATGAAATGGTTACTCAGCACAATTATGCCTAATAATATTAGCAATAAGCCTCCCACCTATCAGACAAACGGTATCTCTACAATTACTGACACCGTTGAAGAAAAACACTTAAATTAAAGTCAACCTCGGAGTGGAGCTCACTCTCACTATTCCCATTTAGAATTACCATTTTTGGGATTACTGATATCACTATTCCCATTGCGTTTGTGCGTACTTCACGGTCGTTTATCTGACTTTTATTTTCGTTCGTTTCGCGTTTGCGATTTCTTTTATCAATATCAGCCACTTGAGATCGTTTTTGAATGATACGTAAACATTATCTTACGGTAGCTAATAAGTAATTATCCATCTTTAATTAATTATTAACGAAAACGAAGTGTCGGCGATTTTTGACTCTTCGTTTACGCTAAATTAACTCGTAGAAAAATTATTTTGACATTTCTTAAAATTATTTTGACATTTCTCGGCGTTTATTAAACGCAATGGACGGGTATACTGATACCTGTTCCAGTAAAAATTGAGTATCATTATTCCCATGACGCGTTTTCAAACGCAATTGCATTAGTGAGACCGATTTGATGACTCGTTAGTATCAGTATTCCGAAATGGGAATACTGAGACCCACCCCAACTCGCTAGCGCCTATGACTCGCCCCTCGCCATAATACCCACCATCACAGTTACACCTCAACCCGCCGGCCACCGCCAATTTCCGCCAAAACAAACTGCCCTACAAGATATCTACTATAATGTCCTACTGCTGTGACAGTGCAGTCACCTGCCCTATCATATCTACATTATTGGAAGACAAGTCACTATAATACGGGATATATCGAGACACTTACGAATGAAATCGAAGTTATGATGGCCTCGGATGATGTCTATCGTTTCGTGGTGCAAGCGAGAAAGTTCTAATATTTCAGTCGGCAATGGAATGTTTATGTATCCATTCCCTTAAATGATAATAATGTGAAAGTATTATTTGTTCAATGAAACGAACGACCCTTTGTTTCGAATTATTTTCGTGTAGGGTTTTAACAGAAACATGGCAACATCAGCCAGTCAGCGAGTAAATTCAGATGTGTACGAACACGAGTGATAGACGCACGAGCGTCTATCAGACGTGCTACTTTCGCTACCTACTCGTTGGTAAATTTTCTTTTACTTTTTTTAATCCAAAATATTATAAAGCGTCGAAAATGGCTGTACAAGCACTTAGTAATAGGAACATTTAATTTTATTTTATTAATTTTACAAAATCCACAGCTCTCTTAAATAAAAGTAACTTAACATAAAAATATCACTTACAGGCAATAACAGGATTTAAATTTTATAAAAAAAGAAGAAATAAATATACATTTAAATAAGAATACATTTAAATTGACCAGCGCAAAACGGTTCAAAAAGCCTATGATATTATTTCAGTCGTTTTTTGATAAGAAAATACTTAATCTACCTGTGCATCGAATCTTATGTATGCTTATATAAGTCCGTTGAATGACACGAACTGACGTCGCACCTCCAGCTCGCTGATTAACACAGTAATTTAATTACTGTGTTGCCAACCTAATGTATTACCCTGCAAATAGGGTAACAAACCCAATTATAGGTTCTACCGGTCTAGTCCAGACAGGTTGTAACTAGAAATGACCCATCGCTGGTCAGTTGTACAAATTAACTGCTTATTTAATGGAATATATTCATTGCCTATAAATCTCGCGTGCTATGTACATGTTTTAATGAATAATAACTAAGCAGAAATTTTATAGGTCTCCTTTTATTAATACTTCACTGTTTCATGCACTAAACTCTACTTAAATACCGTTGGAAGTTATTATTTATTATCAGCTTCAGTTTTTTGGGTAGGTTAGGTAATTTCATTAGGTATTATAGGCACCATAAATTAAAATTTACGCTGTTGTTAGTACGCACTTCCACGTAATTAAGCTTGGCACTTAGTGAGCAGCTTCATCGATACCTAATAGACTCCCTATACATTTTGAAGATAATTTCTTCTAATACAGAAATATTTTACAAAGCTTCATCGATACCTAGTAGACTCCCTAATTTAATTATTTCCAACTTATATTTCCGAAGAGCGGAGGCCGTTTTGTCTATACGAGTAGGTACATAACCGCTTGAAAAATAAGTCGCGGATGAGTTGTCCACTTCACTTTTGGATTTGGGTACAACTCATCCGAATCAAAAACCGAGAGAATTTTGATTCGGATGAGTTGTACCCAAATCCAAAATTGAAGTGGGCAACTCATCCGCGGATGAGTTTTGTCTCGGATGAGTTGTACCCTAACTCAAATTTTGAAGATAATTCCTTCTAATACAGAAACATTTTACAACTGGAATTTTTTGGTAAACTAAAGATAATTTACTTGGTTCTTGAAACAAATAACTAATCTAGTGCTTAAAACTGAATAGCCTACCTGTGACCTAGAACCTGTACCAACCAACTGACTATCCATGAAGGTATCTAAGAAACTTACCAAAGACACCGTTTTTTTTTTAGACAGAACGCAATCTTTTTACTTTGATTGGTTTTATAAATTTCTTGATTGATGCTTGATAATGCTGCGTGGATTCTGAAACTTTATTTATCATTTTATTACATGTTTTAAAGGTTAGGATTGTTAGGAAGGTAGAGAGACATAATATTAAGAAAAGTTAGGTATGTATGTAAATCTGTGGACCAGTAGCTACATTCCACTTATGAGGTGACCTTCAGCAATTGGCGGAGGCGCGTGGGGTCCACTCGGCTACTCGCGGGATAATCGCACGCGTGCGTGGGCGTGACGTGTCTAACTGTTCTCGAGCTGCGTTTGCGCAGGGCACTGCATACAAGCTCAAACTTTATAAGTTCCGATTAAAATAATTAGTTATTCATATTTAAAAACGAAAATTATTGTGAATAGTTATATAAGTACAATATCGCATAAGGTGTACCTGTAATGATAGGTGAACAATATTTTTAATAAATACAATTTAAATCAAGCATCGGTTGTTAAAAACTTTGACACATGAGATATTTTTTTTCTAAATCTACTTCTCCGTACTAACTGCTCCGGCCCGCCCCGGTCCCGGCCCGGCCCGGCCACGGCCCGGTCTTATATAAATCATTCCTTAACCAGTTTTCTATGTAAATCTGTCCTTACGGTGCCAGGGACATGCTGTAGCTAATTTATGCAGCAATCAGGATTCGGAACGGTGATTGTGGTCTATGGTAATAAAGATCTTAGAGCTATCGATGATAATATTATCTGGCCAGGAAGGCCTCCATTCAGAATAAGTACTGGAGGTGGTAGGTGTAGGTTTTACTAATGTCTAGCTTTAGATATTAACCACTTCTGTCAAGTCTATGGCACTGGATTTTACCTATACCCATATTACCTATTCATATTCTATGATGTTGTAATAGCTTTATAATATATCTACATTTCTGTTTGAGATCATGAAATTACGAGTAAGTCATTAAAATAAAATAAAAAAACCTCGAACTCCTTTAACATTTTTTTAAAATTTTTGTGAAAAAATGTGTGCTTTCAATTAAATCAATTGCTATGGACCCCTCTGCGGGTATATGCCTCCTCCAGTTGTAGCCATTTTTTCTGTCTTCTGCTCTCTTTGTCCGTGCTTTCCCCTTATTTCTACAATCTCGTCTTGTCATCTCTCTTGTGGCCTTCCTTTTCTCCTCTTTCCATAGGGACCTATCCGAGATAAGATAGCCCCTCTCTATCTATACTTAAGGTGAATAGTAAGGCAAATGACCTTGGGCATTTGGCAGCCGAGCGGGGACACCCCCGCGCCATCTATGCAGCAAGGAGTGCATGTTTTCGATTCAAAAAACCGAGCGCGCGCGGTCCTGGAACCTTAGTCGATATACCCTATCCAAATAATACGCTCCACTGCCGTTAGATGGCGCGCACAAGTGTAGTACGCACACAGAGTAATGATGAACAGAGAGATCCTTGAGAGAAACAGTTCAAAGGAGTAATTGTATCAAAATATTATATGTGTAGAGAATGGTTAGGCTTAGGATTAAAACATTACTAAACAAAATATCTAAACTCTGTAAACTGCATAGGTCTAATAGTATTTTAGTAAAACGAATATTATTAAACTAATTTTTGTTGAAGTTTTTATTTATCATCATCATCATCAGCATATACTAGTTAAGTTTTTATTAATATTGATGAATACACTCTGCATGAAAATATAAATTCACTATCTTGTCATTTTTAGGGTTCCGTAACTCAAAAGAAAAAAAGGAACCCGTATAGAATCACTTTGTTGACCGTCTGTCAACCCTCTTTTCTCAGAAACGTGTTAAAATTCACATCATTTATTTATTTATCATAATTATAACCACCAACAAAAGAATCAAAACCAAAATCAATAATTCTTTATTTCCATAAATACAAAAATGTACACTTAGAAAATGTCAAATTCTTAAAATAAAACACTGACACGGAAATAAAGTGGTACTTTTGATTTCTGTCGCTTCGGTATGTAGACAAAAAGTAAAGAAGCGACTAAGAAACCTTTAGCCTGTTAGTTGTTATTTTTCGAGTTGGAGCAAAAACAATCCCAAGCTTTTTTATCTTCTAAATAATCTGATATTTTGTAGTAAGCCTTTTTGCACAGAAAGGTTTTGACATCATCATCATCATTAGCCTATATCAGTCCACTGCTGGACATAGGCCTCCCCCAATGAGCGCCATAGCGCCCTGTCTTCAGCTTGCCGCATCCAGCATCTGCCAGCAGTCTTTCGCAAATCGTCATCCCACCTGGTCAGAGGGCGTCCTACACTACGTTTGCCGAGTCGCAAGGTTTTGACAATTTGTTTGAATTTATTTATTTATAGATTATAATTAATATAATGTTTAGTTACGGAACCCTCGTTGCGCGAGTCCGAGTCGCACTTGGCGTTTTTATTTTTATTCATCTTTGTTTTCAGCGCTAGGTAAGAGGTTGGTAGGTACTTATGACGTGGTAAGTTGATCCGGAAAGAAGTAATTCACCGGAACCCTTTATCTTCTTTTTCTGAAAAATAAAGAAATAAATATATTTATTGGCCTGCAAGAAAAAATATTCTCCCTTAGAGAATATTTTTTCTTAGTAGTGCTTTGCGTGAAAAAAACAGTAAGTAGGAAATTAATATTTCATAGAATATGGTAGGTAAACAATGTAATAATAAGAAAAATACATGACATGGTATCCCCCGATGGGATAGGTACGATTAGAAGAGCTTAGCGTTAAAAATACAGTTCTACAGAACTTCAAGTTACCTACAAGAGGTGAGCTGGTAGATGGCTGGTCTGGGGAAAAAGAAGTTGCTGAAGCCGTTTTTCTTCTTTTAGGTTCTTTCAGCTGAAAGAAGAATAATTAACAGTAATATTGACCCACAAGCAAAATACAAATAATTAAATAGAACACCCTAATACCCGATAGGATTGGCAAAACTGTATATGTGCGAAAAATGCAGTGGGTAGGCAACATAATAGAATTTGGTAAATTTCTTACAGCTTGGACTCTATTGATGTATTGAATGACAATTCACTATCATCAATTGTCACGTTCCATGTTTCCGTGTCCACATTACGACTGCTATGTGCAACAGAATCCTTGTTAATCTCTATTGCAGATTCAGATATTTGTGGTTGCCTGAAATACAAAATTATATAGGTAGATAAGTACCTAAGTTACATTTATTAGGTAGGTATGTAAAAGTTGTGCGAGTAAAAAGTTAGTATTGAGACACGATGCTGGTAGCTAATAGGTACTGGCTAGATCTTTAGTAAAATCCCTATAATACAAATATAATAATAATATAATATCCAAGTAACGAACTAAATATTTAGGTACGTAGTAAGAAAAAAATAATGTAATTCATTTGTGACCATTACTAAAGTTTCTCCTCTCGATATGTTCTAACCGATGGCATCATAAATAAAACCGACCAAGTGCGAGTCAGACTCGCGCACGAAGGGTTCCGTACTGTTATCTATAACAACGAGCAAAAAAATTACGTTTTTTGTATGGGAGTCCCCTTATATATATATTTTATTCTGTTTTTTAGTATTTGTTTTTATAGCGGCAACAGAAATACTGAAAGACAGAGTCTGTGAAAATTTCAATTGTCTAACTATCACGGTTCATGAGATACAGCCTGGTGACAGACGGATAGACGGACAGCAGAGTCTTAGTAATAGGGTCACGATTTACCCTTTGGGTACGGACCCCTAAAATTGAGGGTTAATTGGGATGCGAAAATCGTTATTTGAATGAGTAAAAATCAAGAGTTTAGGTACTTCACAGTATTGGCTAGGTACCAACCTAAGTAGTAAAGGAATAAAAGGAATTTACATAGGTAAGTTTCTGTAACGGCACTACTCTACTCCATGCATCGATGCATCGATATTAGATTATGCCTGAGAACTTGACTAGGAAGACTAAACAATTATTTATTACAGGTATAGCATAGTACAAGATAGGTTACTTACTCAACAGCATCACCCATTTGCCGAACTTGTGCTTTTAAAGCATTTGCATGACGTGATCTACATTTTCGCAACCACTTCGATGGAACTCGACGTTTCTGTCCACGTTTATTTGCCATAATATAAATATAAGACTAAAACACAACTCCAGAAGAAATATTCGATACAAAAAATAACACTGCATTTTAGAAATTATGTACCTATACTTTTATTTTTGAAACTGCTTGAGTGAGACTCGCGCGCGATCATACAATACACATAACATAGGTACTAAAGCAAGATCTGGCAACGTCGCTCATAGTGCGAGCCGGCGGCATGTACGAGAGCTTGCAACGTCGCGTTTTCTCCTAGCGCGCGCCGCGCGCCCCGTGTCGCCGGCGAGCCCGCGCGCCCTCGCTCGGTCAGTTGTTGGTACTACAACATTGCCTGATCATATTTTGCGAGCAAACGTTTGTGGGAGAGTGATGTTTTAATAGGCGCAAATAGTTTTTACGTTAAAACTCCTTATTTTGACTTCATTTGAAAACAAATGGACCGGGAATAGAAGCGTACGAGCTATAGAAATAACTATACTGAGTTTGGTAGTAAACGAATAAGACACACCGTCAAAAAGTGTGCTCAATTACCTGAAGATATTGTTACTTCAACCTTGTTCTGAGTGCTAACTATAACTACCGGCAAGCATTTGGAACCGGCACTAGATACTTTAAGATATGTGTTACCGGATATATAAATTTCAAACGTTCACGATCTATATTTTCGTCAGAAACATTGTCCAAAAAGACGTCGTTTTCGTCTTTTACCCCTACAATTCGCCTTAAAAATAATAAAAGTTAGCAAAGAAATTCAAAATTAAATAATGTATAATATCAGTCTTGTATATTCATTTCAAGTTATAATAAGAATTAGAATATAAGTACTAATTCTTCTTATTATAACGTTAGCAGTAGTTGTACTGTAAAAAGTTCAAAAATTAAAAAGGAATAATCTTTAATAATGCTGGGCCCTCACACATTGTAGATAAATTGTGTTAACTTTTGTAAACACAAGTTGTACTAAAAATTCCCAGCATAAAACCAATTATTACAAAGTAAAGGCACCTGTGTCCATTACCATCCAATCCCCTCGACCTCCATCCAGGCTAATCACAACGGTTCCTCCACCGTGACAAATCTCTAATGTGCCAACTGCCAGCACCAGCTTACTAGACCTGCCACCCCCCTGTAGCCTCCTCCAAACACAGACTCCTGAAGTGCAACTCTTATGCATCTAAAGATCCACGTTAACTGGTCAGGACCCGTTAAGGTGCAAGGCTAATTGTTTTGTACTCCGCCATGAGATTTATGACGTCACGATTCCAGACACTTCCGGGTTTGAGCTTTCTAAAATTTGTACTAATTCTATATCCCGACTTTTCAATTCCGTTACAGCTCTAGTGATCGAAGAAAAGAATTAGGTATATTAATAAAAATATTACCCCTCTGTGATATAAAGTTACTAGATATTCATAAAGCAATGATGTTGAAACAGAACAAGTTAAAGCACAGGCAATAACAATAACGGTTGCGGCAGTTATAGCAGGAATATTTAATTTAGCTGTTGACAGTGGATCAATAAACAATGGCGCGGCTGGACCGGTTAAGGTATAAGGGCTCACATCTGCAAGACAATCTGATTTGTTGACCCATTCAATGGAACTACATAATCAGCAACATAGAAAGGAAGGACTGAATACAAGCTCGTTCCTGGTGACCTCATTTCGAGCGGCATAAATTATTGCACTTGGCAACACCAAAATGACTAGGTTCTGAAACTTACCACGTTTTTACAAATATGGTATGGAAAAACTAAGTTGGATTTCTAGCATGATAACTTACTAGGAAATAGTGTGTGCACAATTTTACCGAAAATAATAAACGAACCTGCGACCTGTAGATCAAAATTTGCTGTACCTGTCGCTACGCCAATGCGACTCTTTTAATGTGGATGACAGACAACCATAGTAATATGTAAATTTATAGACGAGTCTTGAGCAATAACGTGCACTAGGTCCTCGTGTCAGACGACCGGTGCTGAAATGATTCTTTTAACGACCAGGTAAATTACGCTACAAGCGTTAAGGAAGGTTAAAGGTTATTAATAAATCAGATTGTTTTATAACAAGAAATGGTCATGTTTATTGCCGTTTGCGAAATTAAAATTACGGCCGGTGTGCAAGCCCATACCCCGAACGCACTAACCATATTCCTCTGAAAGCACGTAGATGTAGAAAATAATAATTTTATTGCTCGAACCAACGTTATAGGGTTGATGGCCCAACGCTTAAACCTAAAATAGACATGAAACTGTTAGGAATTTATCCCATTCATAGTCTAGCTATTTCAGAACCTAATACTATGGCCCAAGTGCCATGGGAACCGTTGCGCAACCCACCGTGTATCAGCGTGTTGCCACGCGCAACCAAACGTCAAATTAGACCATTCGGGGATACGGCGAAAGTTATATTATAAATCAAAGCTCGTGCTGTTGTTGTCATTGCTTACGACATTAATCACCAATGAAATACATTATTTATAGATAGGATATTGTATTTGTCACATAGATAAGAGAACAATGCGTGGTTGAATCTCGTGAGGTTAAAGATTGCTCTCGACGCGGTCAACAGGGCGGAGATCCTTGAGGCTTTTATTAATTATCATAACGAACAAACAGTTACCTACTTTCTCCAAGAGTCTGAAATATCAACTAGAGTCACGGGAAAATGTTGCAATGATTAAACTTGATAATTATGAATGATTGATAAGGGTTGAGGGTGTAATGTTTTGTAACGGACCAATCCTTTTCATCGCATGCATCATTCAAAAACATCGAGAAGAATAAAGGCGTGCTTCCAATGTAGAAACTGTAACAGAGCACCCATTAGGGACCTCTAAAGGTGGCATTACGTCGGTGATTTCAGCCTGTGTCCCGTTGCATGCTGAATGCATAGCAGTGCATAATGCAGGCGGTACGTCTCTAAAGGTGGGCCTGATGGCCGTCGACGGAGCTGTTTCTATGTTTGCGGGTGATAAGGCAGAAGGGAAAGCGTTTTGATATAAAATTAACTGAAAAATTTGCTCAATTAGGTACGTTAACAGAAAAAGTTTAATAGGAAGGCAAAAGCAAATAAACCTATTTTAGTAAATATTAATGAAATGAAAGACACTGAGAATAAGGTTCTCTTACAAAACCAGTAACTATAGAATTATCTAGTAAGCTCTATAAAAATTATGACAGTAAAGAATTTACAACCATTGCAATCAAGGGGAACAAGAAAAGAGTCGATGCTATTTCTGTCCTAGAATTTATTAATAGCGTTGATAAACGGTTAAAAGGATACCTCCATATTGATTTATGAAATTAAAAACTGGTTGCATTGCACCAGGCAGACGTAGATAACTGTCAATGCGGATTTGCATACCGCTAGGATAAACATCAGGTCAAGCTCAATGATAAACGCTAAATTATACGGTGACTGACGATTAAACCCGGGACTCGGGTTCAAGTTTCGGTTTCAAGGTCTTTACATTTAAATATGTAATTGCTGTTCCATTAATGTATGCAGTCTTCGTTTAACCAGCTGGTTTTATCTATGTGTTTATTTGCCCTTAAAGTCATGACCACTTTCAACAACTTTATCTGAGTCAAACCAAGATTATCACCAGCAGGCTGCGTCACGTCCATGGCTTCCGAGCCTTCGGCTGCAAGTTGAATTGGACAAATAATGTCGAAATTGCAGATTGAGTAAAAGGGTTTAGGTAAAACATCTTTAAGAATTACTTTGACCATCCCGTCTACACAGATCTTAGATTTCCCTCTAATTTAACGATGCGTTTTATAGGAAAACTTGTAGCAACATTCCCTTAAGATAAATCAGATTGTTTCCTTAATCTTTTAGCTGTCCTATAATTACTGGTTTAATGGCTATTCTTAATGAGTCTTTAACTAATTGCCACAGTCATCATGAGGCATGGACACGGTAATGTTATCTATACAGTATTGTAACTCGGCCATGTCCTTGAAATAACTACCTACCAAAACAAAACAAAACAAAAGCACGCGATAGGGCTGCCCGCCTGCAGTATTTTAATTTCATCTAGGTAGGTACCTACCTACTTGAATTTCTTTCTACATTTTCATAAATATAAAATAAATGATAATAAAACCGGCCAAGTGCGAGTCCGACTCGCGCACGAAGGGTTTCGTACCATTATCTATAAAATCAGCAAAAAAACACGTTTGTTGTATCGAAGCCCCCCCCCTTTAATATTTGTTTTATTTTAATTTTATTATTTATTTCTAAGCTGAATATAAAACAAGTACCTTATTTAAATAAAAAATTCTCAAATTGCACGCTTACTGCTTACAACATTTTTTACCTATTGAAAAGAAAAATCAATAACTTATCATTCGTAATGACAATTCTGTCAAACAAAAAAAAAAACATTCAAATTAGATAAAAAATAGTTTCATACCAAAAAGTTCGTTCGTCACTGCGCTGCGGCGCGCGGCGCATCCCCGACTAGTTGTACCTACCACGATCCCGCCCTCACATGAGGTGACAGTTATGACTCATGTTTCGGCCGTTTGTATGAAGACAGAATACTGTATAGATAACATTACCGTGGCATGGAGCCCTGCGTCGACGCGAACATGTTCCCCGCCCTATAAGTGCGACGTTGAGCGGTGTCCCGCATCGAAGGTCATAACTCAAGCCATGCCAGGAGCTGGTCCTAGTTAATATGGTCATTAGTTAGATCCTGGTGCGCTAGGCTTTATTGTAGGCTCCTTTATTATGGTAGGAACTTCAATAGTTTCTTTGATATCTGCAATTGTAATATTAAAATTTCTTATTTTAACTGTTGTTAAACTTGTATGCGACGAAATTTCTCAAATTATAATTTCGATAATACTGTGAATACGTAGGCGTACCATCTAGCTCGACCTACGATATTTTCTACAGAAGCTGGATCTTTTCAATTTAAAAACCTGCCGTCTTACAGTCGATTTTAATGCTAATGCATTTTTAATGCATAGCCCGAGGAATATCATTAATGCTGACATTATAATAACACTCGTAAGTTATTTAATAAATAATGATCTTAGATGAAACTTAATATCCAACCATATTTGACTCCACATTACGTAGATTTTGTGTGTTGTTGTGTCAACTGTACTTAAAGAACAGTATTTAGTGACTTCTTACAACTACTACCTACACGTAAAAGCTGTGTCATCATTAAAACCACTATGCAGCAGAATACTGTAATATAATAATATTACCTCTATCAGGCCCCGAAGTTTGTGCTTCACCCATAATTGAAATACCTAAATGAATTAGAACATCTTTCCTTTTCCCCACAGCCGGACACCGTACCGCAGGCGAGCGTGGACATGACCACCGTTCTGGAGGTGAGCGAGGCGGACTCCGTGACCGGCCACCAGCACAGCCTGGCTATCACGGCTCCGGAGCGCGTCACCTTCGTGAAGGGCACGTGTCGCGAGGAGGCGCGCTGGTGGGCCGATGTGCTGAGCGTCTATCCGAGGAGCAAGGTAAGCTATTTCCATTCCTAGTACATCAGCTATTGTCTTAATTTACATTAAAAAGTAAAAAGGAAATCCCTCAGTAGTGCTATAATATTCTTTTGGCTTTCAAACAAGTACCAAACCATCATCAAACAAGGAAACAAAACAGGCTCTTAGAAAGTAACTGGACACCAAACCTGCCAATTGCGAAATGAGTGCCAACATCTAGGCCGCTCAACCCCGATAGGAAGTACAGACGTCCTATCATTCAGAGCCGCATATAAATACCTTAAGTCTTGCTCCAGAGTAATTTGCCCACATCCTCATTACCATCCAACAGACGTCGGCGTTTACACTTCAAACACTGTGTTTGCATTAGTAAGCTGTCGGCCGAGAGTGGGTAATAAGACTCAGGCGCAGATTAACTCGTACCACTCACAAACTCAAGTTTCACTTCGAATGTAGGACTTATACTCACGAAATAGAAACATTCGCTCCGATTCGCGGATCAATTGAGTAACAAAACGACGCGGTACCCATATTTTCGACATGAAACAGACTAAAATGAAGGATATGTAGAACTAGGTTCGGATAAGATGATAAGGTGATGCAAGCCCAACGCAAGTTCCTGGAGCGAAAGCGACGCGTGCGCAAATAGCTGCAACTATGAACCGAAGCAATTTCGAAGTTAAGGAGGCTAAAGAGAGTATGTTAATACTCTTCCTAGATAAGGCATCGATTACGACAAAATAACACGCTACAGATAAGGTAGTATTAAATCTGGGCGAGAAACTTGGTCATTGTGATTATTAGTAATTTAAGGATGGAATGCAAGAACAAAACGAGTTGAAAAAACGCCGTCTGCGTGTGCTTAATGTGATGATTGCCCTAAAAATGAACAACCCTCAGAACCGGTCCATGAATTTTAAGATTTATACATACACATAGTTGCTAAGGTAGGAAAAAATCGTATGTAATTTAATTTAACTTTAGACAATCTCGATAATTCGTTAGTAGGTATTACTTACCAGAAAAGCTCTGGTAAGTGTCCACTTTGCGTAATACGTATGGGACCTAGGATACCCCCCTTGTGCCACCTTGATATACCCAAAGCATCGCATAAATCATCAAAAAGTATTTCTATTCAAGTTTAGTTTAACATTTCATGCAAATGCAATCTTTTAATTTTGTTTTTTTCCTGTATTGTTCCTTCATGAAATTTGATCCTCATGTCGTCTAAACCTAATACTACTTTGTATCGTGCCCTAAGTGACCTCGTCACCATTTAGCCTTGTCCTTAGGGCTCTGTTACGGTCCATTGTGGACTTCGCTTGCTTTTAATATTAAATATAATATTGTACGACACCGCGATTTCTTCGACTTTAATAGACTTTAATATTCTGGTTGATTACTATGATTTGTTTCTTGCTGGAATTGTCTCATTAACTGCATGCTAGTTCAGCTCCGTGGAACTTTTACGCAATTGGCTTGTAGAAGCCTGGTAACCAGCGCTTATTACTGTTGCCACAGTTATGTTCTATTTCTACATTCAGATCACACCAATTCTCGTATGTGTATGTGAGAATTGAGGGTACTTAATCAATATCTAATTAATAGTAACTAGACATAAATACGATAATTATGATTTCGGTAAACTTAAACTTATTCAGGATAGAAAAGAAACACAGAAACTCACTGCTTCCTGTGTGAATTTGGACTAACAAGTTAACATGTCGACTCTTCTGTATTCTTTGGTGTCCACCGTTGAGATTTAAATTGACCAGTAATTATATTTTTTCCGTCAATTCCATCTCGAGACTTCTATCTGCTAGGAGCGGTTGTCCTTCAACGTTTTTCTCCGTTATCTTTTTAATATTATTACATTGCCCTTTAAAATCTTGCTGTATTATTTTAAATTATGAAGGAATCCTGCCATTCTACCCTTGGGTTATTTTTAAAGATTATTTGGTGAAGACGATTTTTTCAACTTCAGGTATTTCTACTCGGACTGTGTCTCTCTGCGTCTGATTTGGCTATGTTATGTATGACTGCTTAAACTTATCTCGCTGTATATCATCTAGATATTTGGTTTCTTAGGTTCATTAGGCCTTAAAGTTCTTCTAAGTACTTTATAGCCGTAGTTCCCATAAATGCAAACTGATCAATTAGGAGTAGTAGCCTGCTCCCGAAATCATCAACCTAATTAATCAATTGAAGGTAATCGCTGATCAATCCACACTTTTAATTATGTCTCTGTGTGGTCCACTTAGGGTCCACTATCGTAAATGGGCCAATTGGCGTAGGATTGCGCGGGCGCAGGTCACGTCACTTGTCAGACGCAGACAGACGGACTTTTTGGAAGTAGATTTAGAGCGCTGCTCCTAATGGATTTCATAAGAAACTGATTCTATATCTGGCACGGGCTTCTATATCTGAATGGCATCATCATCAGCATACCGGTACAGGCTTTGACTATTACTTCTCTGAAAAGTTTACCTACTTTTTACCCGACTACCGACAGGGGAGGGTTATTATACCAACAGTTGTTCTATATTCTTTTAAATTTTGAATTCAACGCTCTAAACTATTTTTAGAACTTTAATCTCAACATTCCAAAGTGTCTTAACTGCGTAGAGGCAGCTATGTAGAAGAAATCAAGAATGTTAAAACCCACGTATCTTTATTGGTAGGCCTTATAGACACTTCTTTAGCAAACACTGTTGGTGTCCACCACCGCGGAAGCTGTAGGCAGGTACTCAATTTATCGACATCCATAGACGTAATTCTCTAGTCTCCACAGCCATAGACGTAAATCCGCACTAACGCAGAGGAAATTACCAATTAAATGGGATTAGATGGAGATGTTGCTTTCATTTATACGGAATCAATTAGTAGGTCTTAGTTTCTAGCAAAGATATGTGGCTATGACAAGCGGGTTGTGTTGCATTACATCCCATGTTGTGGGCGATTGATCTTTTTATATTTTCATGTACGTACGATAAATAAAATAGTGTTTCCATCTAATCTTCCCGAAATGAAATTAGTACTAAAGTGCAATAAGTTCTGCAGAAGAGAGTATAGATATTAGATATAGAAAGATCTTTGACCTAAATATTTTAAAAAGTCGAGTTATTAAGTTCACACCACACCTTACCTACACAAACACCTTTTTTAAAGGGTCCAACCGACACAGTGCTTTAACTGAGTGCAATACAGACAGACAGACTGTAATATGCAATAGGCGGAGAATGATTGCTGCTAATCCGTAACTTAGGTGATGGCGATGAAAGCACTGCAGCGTCATTATTACCGACTCATGCTGGGAATAGATGCTAGTGGATACGATCCATCTCGCTCCTCAATTTTGATCCCCCGCCCAAATTCTTCCATAGTTTTCTCTCCTCCTGTGTCTACCTGCTGTTGCTTTGGTGTTATCCTTCCATCTTAGATGTGGCTACAAGGGGTGTTGCTCCTTATCTCTATGGTAGGTTGGTAGAGTACCACACACATTACACAACATTATAAGGTACATTTCGCCTATTTTTCACGTGTGTTTCTTAGAATAATTATGGTCGTCATATCCTCTTTCTATTAGCATTTGATGATGTCTGGTTTATAATTTATATACATAGGTAATGTTTTGTCTGATTTTGTGGCGTATCCACACAAGTCCGTCTAGCAAGGTTCTCAATATCGCTGTTACATATTTGTAACAAGTCGATCTTCGTGACACGGGTTCGATGCCGGGCCGGCGCCGGGGGCAATGAACTCTCAGCTTTTTATTCATACTTCTTGCATACTTTTGTAATTGTAGAGCTAAGACAAATCGTTGTTTGAAATAGCTAAGTATAACGGGCTAGTACGTATAACGAATATAAATCTGTTGTTTGATTGTGCTAGAGTCATTGTTTGACATATTAAGCGTAGGCTTTAAATGCATTTTTTATATTAAATATATCTATTTATAATATTAATATACTTCCAAAATGCACAATTGCCGCGCAATCCTTTCTGAACTGAATGATTTCCTCCTACAATAAATATCAATCACAATCTGTGCTACTAAGGTTTTGATATTATAGGGCCCTCGCACTCTGGGCAATCTATAAGAAATTAAATAAGTTCCCAAAAATCCAAAACCCTATCCTGCCGAAATCGAAAATTTTTGGGAAATTATTTAATTTCGCAATACTAGGTACTGTTTTCACAATGTATAGGTACATTATTTAGGCTGTATTTTATATTTAGGCTTATTAGGAAGCTTATTACCTCTTAACACGTGCAGACCACGTTACAGACAGTTACTGTTATGCACTTTTGCTTGTATTATGCTAATGCCAGGTGGCAGGTCCTTTGTTTAGGGCTCGAATTCTGGCGACCTGTCCGCTGCTATATATATAATAAAGCCTGTTACAGTAAAAGTAGGTGCAGTGTATTTTTGACACCTCATTACTGCGTTTAGTCTCCTAATAAACTTGGACTGCAGAAAATGTAATGTAGGGAGAACTATAAACAAGAGAGAGGCATTAATTGAGATGGTACTGGTACATATAGCAAGAAAAACCTTATCGAAATATAACAGAAATTCTGTCTTTATCAATTTTTTTTATGGGAACCGAACCGTCTAATTCGTAATTGTCAATTGATTCCTGTCACTTTGTCCGTTCACTTTGTAAATCACCTACATTGTAAAAGTCTAACCTGATCTGACTCAAAGGAAGTTCCCATCAAATTATGTCCCAAAGAGGCAACAGATAACAGGTGTTTCCGCTAAATGTCCCATTCGGGACATTTCCGATGTTATCGGGCTATTAACAACGACGCGGTATGTGCTTTCGAACAATTAAAAGATACCCGTCGTTTTCTAATCGCATTTTCACATCACCCGTCTTGTCCCGGAGGTGCGAAAGTAGACTTTACTGCGCAGTGATAAGATCACGATGTTTCCCCTCCGGTGTAATTGCTTGTCGATGGAATTATTGCAATGTTCAGGTGTTAGTTTTAGTGGAAAACATTAGTTTTATGGGATGATGGATAGACTACTTTTCTTTTACCTTGAATCTTACATATTTGCGGGTTTCCGCACGGCAACTAGTACTCTTCCTATGATATGGTTGACAAAACCGCGATAATGGTACAGGCAGGCAGGGACGAATTTTACCTGGTACTTGTAGGTACCCAGGGCCGATGCATGATCTGACCATCTATATGAGCCCTGCTATTTTAGCCGTTCTACGATTATCATGAAGTCATTCAATTCCTTCATCATTTTGTTTATTGGTCCACAGGGTCGTCACAAACGAAATGCAACGTTCCCCGGAGGTCAAACGGCGAGTTTGTTGCAGACTTCCACGACAACAAGAAGTAAGCATAAGCATATAGCCACTAACCTACACATAATAATCTGAAACCCCTGACTAAATGTTTTAGTATCCAACGGCAAGGGCACATCCATAAAAATACTAAGTATTATGGTTATTCTGCCTGCACCTATGATTTACAAATTCATGAGCAACCATGATAATGTTTTCCTATAGATACTAATCAATCCAGCTCCACGTACTTTGTAAACTTATTGGCACTTATTCAAAGTACCAACACTTATCATTTTTACACATTTAAGTAAAATACATAAATAAAATAAATAATGCTGGACAATTCACATAGCATTATCCAAGTATTTCCAACACGCACACATGCACAACTTAGTCATCTAGCAAGATTATCCAATTTACTTGTTGTTAACTTGTTTCTTTTCCATTCCACCCTTCTGCCAACAATATACCAACAACCGAGCACAGAGTGCAAATTCCTCACACGTCACCTTCCTTCGGTTGCGGCCCCTTACCATCTCCCACTAATTTCAGAGTACTCAGCAGATGCGTCGACGCTGCGCGACGTGGCGGAATGCGGGCCTCGTCAGCGGTTCTCCGACGGGACGATCACGTGGCCTGGACCCAGGGTGCAGCCGCCCCAGGCTGAGATCCCGAGCCTGGCTGCTCCAGCTACTATCGATACCAAAGGTGAGGTTCTATGTTAGACAGGATAGATTTACACTAGATTACACAATGAAAGACACATTATTACACAATAAATTTACTAAGAAGATGAAGCTGACCAAGCCGATTTCGCCTAGGTACAGCAAATTGTGGCAGGCAGCAGGCTTTAAAGAACCTACCAAATTAATCGAATACTTTCAGATGTAATGTATCAAACGCTTCTTCTTTTGCCCGACATCCCCCATGTTGAAGAATATCGTATCTGTAATCCGTCATACCATCTCTAACATATCGTTATGTTAGCAGCTAAGCAAACCACAAGAATATCGTCACTCATGACAAACGGCCAACTTGTATTCCTGTTGTGGAATTTTGGTACATTTGTGGTTTACCATATCTTTACGCCTTAGACGATAAGCGATGGAAGGGATTCCATCGTTTAACATCAAGTGAAACTCTTCCGTAACAAACAACTCAATAAATCCACCCTGACAGGTCTCAAACATCACAGCAATCCTAGAAACCACAGCTTTCTCCGTATCGCGATTGTCCTATAAAGGCGGGGTTTTAAACATAGCGGCTCCATCGTTGGCTTCGCAGATAGCGTCACTCAAGGTGATTATGGGGCGGTCGAAGAAAAGAGAAGTTTCGCCGCAGTCTGAATAGTTTCTGCTTTTTTATATAGCCAATCAGCATAATACCTACTACAAAACAAGCAAGGTAGCCTTGCCGTTTTGAAAACTGTGCCGAATACTTCATTGACCTTAAGTACCTATGTGCTGAGTTGTTTACTGCTGACATTAAAATATCTCTTTGAAATAACTAGTTACCTGTGACCATAAGCATGCGGCCAGCTAAATTGTCGAACAATGACATCATATGATGGCACAGCCACCTCCGGACTCCCCACATCTTACATCAATCTCTGGTGCGTCAACTTTCATTGACTCTCACTCTCCGGCCCTTACCCTGTTTCCATGGATCAGATATGGCTACTCGGCGAGCTGCCGTCAATTTCATCGGCGCTATAAATGGTGAAGGCTATTTGCATTACAAATGGTTGTGCTCGGATGGATTTGGACCGTCTTTCAACATTGCGTTGATGTTTTTCGTGTTTGCATAATAAACTTTGCTTTAATGTTTTTCCATGCAAACTCCGTAGGTGCTGTATTTTAGCTCATTCTAATTCAACATAGGAAAAGGTATCCTCTTTCACATGTGAAGATGTGGCTACAGATTTAGAGAGAGTTACATTCAGTTTGGTTGGTTGGAATTAAGCCGCCTATAAATCTTAAGAAATTACATAACACAAAACCCCTACAGATAGGTTATGCACATTAATAATACTCGACAGCAAATAGCCGATAAGGTATTTACAAATTGACACAAGCACAACCTGCAAGATAAATTCCTGCAGGTGCCAGAATAACAGCAAAATGGCGTCGGCCGATCGAGCGGAATCTTTGCCACCATCGCATCGCACACAACACCACATTGTTCGGCATCCGTACTCCGTTGCAAAGTGGCCTATCGTCCTTGCGAGCTGCTCGTAAATCTGCGTTGCGCAGGCGACAGCGCGTTAGACCTAATTAAAGCCCGTTAGCGCGGAGACGCCTAACCTTCGCGGCTGGTGAGTGGTATGGGGCAGGAGCAGAGCGGTTTGCTGCTAGCGGGCTGGTTAACGATGTCGACAGAAGCATTGTTACCTTACAGTTCGTAAAAAATCTTCATCGGGAGAACCATGTATGTATCGTTCCGAATCGCGTAAGTACCTCCCTTTTAGTCGTGACTTGAAGTTGACCGATTGGTCCTGAAATGTGGGGCTTCATCTTGAAAAAATTCGCCTGTTCGGAGGTGGAAACTGTCCTGTCAAACTTTATTTTCTTCATGCTAAGCCTCTTTCATATGTATATCCCATAATGAGATGTATGATGTATGTCCCATAATGAGGGACCTTGTAAGACTTGCTTCAGCCATCCCCAGGTACCAATTTCATAGTAATAATAATAATAATTCTGGACAATTTACACAACAATAGTGTAGGTAAATAAAGTCAGCAAGGCCAGCTTTTGTGGCCACTTTCCCTCCACCCTCTCCTGCCTTCAGCCCAACATGCCAAACAGCAGTTTAGCTACTCTCGCTAGATTCCCAGCGTCAATTAAATTTCGCACCGTTACAGCTATAAATAATGTCGAGCCTGCAGTCGATTCTCGTTGCGCACGCGAGATGGCGTTAACTAGGGGAAGTGCATGATATGTCGAGAATGTGGGAACCGGGAACCTAAACATGGGCCAGTAGAGGTCCGGATAGATTCTAGATGAAACACCTACCTATATTGCGTCGCAATCATTTATTTATCATTTATTAGAGCCGGATCCCAACAGAGAGGAGGGGAGAGGTGTGTTAAACTGCCAATAGCATGATATAAAAATACCATCATAATGTATTCGAGAGCCTAATAGGTTGCTTGTCTCTACACATCTATATACCTCTGGTACTGGATACCTAGACAGGACATTTGCAGCTCTCAGTTTTTTCGGCGACAACTGCATCGAACGGAGATAAAAGGCCGAAGCACCAATAAACCATAATGATCTGGACGAAAAGCAACCAGATTAATGGTGGAATAAAACAAAACAACCAACCACACCACAAGAAATTGTCAAGGAAACCACAGATATTAGAAGCGAAACTCGCATGCGTGCACCTGGCCGATCCTAATTACCGATCTAATGGTAACCTTTAATTGCTGATGCCGATACGGAATGAAACTCTGTTATAGGTCGCGAGTTGGTTGCTTGTAAACAGTGGTTAATGTTAATGATTCTATAGCTTTGAACCCTACGCATAGCATTATAATAATCTGTGCTTTTCCTTCGCCACTGACATACATAAGTAAATGAACATCGTCGTCTCTACTCCATATGTCATACCAGGATATACCAGGTTTTATACCAGGTTGGGTTGGTCATAGAAACTTTAATTACGTTAACGGATTCGAATCAAAATTGGGCGGACGAAACATAAAACTATTAACAGCTTATGAAATCAGATAGGTACTCGTAAGTTACCGTTGTAGTGTTATCCACTCATATCTACCCGTTTTCACATAAACATTCAATGGAAATCACTAATCATGCATATTTTATTCACAAACGTGTTTCTATAAAATCAAGAACACATTTTCACGCTAGTAAACATTGTCGTGTAACATTGAGCCCACATCGGTATAACTACGAAACTCAGAGGTGTAAAACCTACCATAGAACATGCGTAGATATTTAAGAGACTCAGATTGATTTGAGTCGTTCACAATACTCCTGATTCTTACTTCTTGGCGTACTCTCCATCAAATGTAGAGAAAACGATTGCTATTTATTTCGTTTTATGTTTACTTCTTCTAAGCTGGGTGCTTGCTTGCCTTCACAAAGCCTCACAACAAAATCGGTTCTCAGTTCTCGGTACTATCTACCTTAATACCACGCTGTCTGTATAAAATTATGACACCAATTTATGAATTAACGTTGGCATTACCAGGAGTTACGTCCCTGTGAATAATCTTACGATTGCGTAATAAATATAATTTGCATGTTAAGCCTGTTTCGATGAAGTGTCTATCTACTTATGCATCTGCTAAGCTTGTAGTGAGACTACCGTGTAGTTTATTAGATTGTGGAGATAGTCATGTGATGAAGTGGACATTAAACAACGTCAGGGCTATTTATATAATACTTGGAACTTCTTTATCATAATGATCTTAAGGTAAATCTAACTACCTAAATCATGACTGGCAACACCATGTAATTTATCTTTTTAACTCTAAACAGAATCGTTTCATTTCTGCCACAGAAATAAAGTAGATTGTAGACCATACATAGTTACAATAATGTCTTAACTAAAAACCTTACTAGTCCACTCTGCAAAAAACATTGGAATGGCCACCAAAAAACCATTACTGGCAGAGGATGTTGACCCCGCCATTAGTCATGACATGAGTGATGGTACACTGATGAGGCTTTCGCCGAAACTTGTCACGAGCTCTGACGGCTTAGGTGGAACTTTGCGAGACACGACTATAATCAGCATAAGGTTCTATTCTATCTAAGCTTCCCCTTGGAGAGTGCATCGAAATACATTTTTTCCAGTTATGCTAAACTATCTCGCTCCAATCAGACTGCTGTCTTAATGCCGACCAATAGCGCAAATTGAAACTTAACAAGCCTCGCTTTTAAGTTCAACTTAGCAATGAAAATGTTGCGAGGTCGATATAACTACAATCAATCATCCAACCAAACACAGAAATATGCAGGATTGTGGTTCTTCTATTGGACTCTGTCACGCCTCTGGCGAAACATGCTTCATTGCGAGTTCCAACAAAGGTTTCAAAATGTAACCACTGCCGTTGCATATCTGCCAGTTGTAAGTTATTTATGTCAGTTCCAATAAGTTAAAAGAGTTGCCCGCTGCTAGTTAAGCATGCTAACTCGCGGTTCGACTTGCGTAGTTGAAGCGTTTGCTTTGATGAACACTAGGCTCCCCATGATTTTAATTTAAGAAATAATTCACATAAAAAAAATCATACTTTCAAATTCTCTCGGGAAATAAATCAAATCTAAGTTTACGTATGTCATCATGATACATAACAAAAAATATACCGATGACATTTTTACCCTAACCATATAGTATAACTCTCCATCAAAATTCTGAATACCGATTGCCAAAACATCACTAGAAATTTCTTCTTGTCATGCCAAGAAGAAATTTCTAGTGATCGGTGCTCCTAAATCGGTGCTATAATGGGAATACTTCAAAATTACGACATAACTGTCAAAGTCCTATTTGTTTCCCCATTATTATAGCAGCTTTTTCCTCATCCAGTCTTCATCTCTGTCCAGGATCCTATCCCCATGGCCACCCTCGCGTCACAATGCGCACAGTGGGTGTCGATGATTTACATCGGAGTTGCGCCCGCGCGACCGCTTCATTCATATTTATTAAACTCCGCGTTTTTTCAACACTAAATCTTGGGAGCATGATGTACGGGACACCTCGACACGCTGGTGGGAGTGCATTTGCCTTCAGAACCACAGCTTGTGTTGCTTCACTGTAAGAAAAAATAATGTACGTGCTTTACTGTATAGTTTTTTCACGAGTTTGTTACGAATTTCCTTTTGTCTTTATTACCAAAACAACAGATACCTATCCATCAACTGAAATACAACGATCTAATATTTTCACTTTTACTTTTTCATTACTGATATATCCTTGAAGTGTTAAAAACTTGTGATGCATTGTTAGTTAAAAAAAAACAGTGTGGTAGGTAGGTATAAGCGAATGGGAAATTCTGCAAGTTGCGGGCTCACAAAACATATTATTTTCAATTAAATTATTTGTGTGCTTCCACTTCGTCGGTGTACCTACTTATTAGAATTAGTTTTGTGTTGATAAATAATTGCCCAAATACCATTAATTTTGCTTTGATTCGCCGTTCACTCTACATATTAAAATATTTATTCTTTGAAGTATTCCTCTATCAATTATTTTAACGTGACTTACAACTTCCGAGTATAAACTCACAAGTATAATAACCTACTTAATGTATTGTACTGTGTGTATTGTATTGTGTATAACCTACTTAATGTATTATATAGGATTTCTTACTTAGTCTGAGTAAATAGGTAGGTACCTACCACAAATAAAAATGAACGAGGTGCTCATCAACAAAAAACTAAACGGCAAAATGCTCATCTTTATACACAATCTATACTAATAATTATACAGAGGAAAGATTTGTTAGTTTGTTTTTTTGTTTGAATTGAATAGGCTCCGAAGCTACCGAACCGATTTGAAAAATTATTTCACCATTAGAATCCTACATTATCCCTGATGAACATAGGCGATAGAGTATACCCGTGCGAAGCCGGGGCGGACCGCTAGTTAATAATAAGTGAGTTCGTTTAATCCAGTAATGATGATTTATTTATACGCTTATAGGTAGGTAATAAAATAATATATCCCTACAAAGTAAATCCATTTAATAGTTATCCTTACTAACTAGCTACATATAGCTGTCGAGTCTGCCTGCATTGACTGCAAAATTAAATTATTCGACTGAATCAATTGTAAAGATTTTAAGCCGCCAGGATGTCTTATAGTAGGTATTCTAAACTTTCACGATTCCTTTAGAAATTTCACTAACTGTTATGCATATTTTTGAAGATTATTATTTTCGGGCTCTCACACCACATGCATCCCATGTATGTATTATTTTTCCATATCTCCTAGGTGTATGGACATAGGGTAGGTTCATGCATACCCATTTATTTAGGTGATATCGAATTTTGATATCACCAAGATTTCAAGATGAGGTGATATCACCGAGAAATCTTTAAAAATATGCCTAACAGTTACCTAGCATGATTTATGTGCAAAGTTTAATGTAAATGTACTCAGAATTTAATCGAAAAAGCTTCACAACCAAACTCACTTTCGATAGCAGCGAGGATAGTTGTAAATGGTGCGATATATCGAAGTAGTATAGTATCTGCGCGCGCGCCGACAAAGCGCGCGCCGTTAACGCCATCTTTGTTTATTTTGTCAATTAATAAAATACTCTGACCATTAATACTAGTGATTTTCAAGTTTGTGCGTCCAGAAAGGATTTAAGTTGCATTTTAAAGGTTACGGTAATAGTTTTTGGATTTATTTTCTGTTGTTTTTTCTTCTGCTCATAACACACATGCATGATAGGTAGGGTCGGTAGACACCTATATCATGTTTTCCTCTTTCGTTCTTCTATGGGGTTCATCGTCATTATTCTGTCTTTAGTCTTCTTAGTTGCACGCTCGTAGATACTACTCCTCTTAAATATGTTATTTTTATATAGGCAAAGAGGAGCCATTATAAAATCACCACCTTCAAGAGTGTCTTCTTCATCGTTCTAATTTCACATTATTGTTAGGTACATACCTACCTAAGGCGAACCTACAGTTTTGCGGGCATAAGAGCAAAATCGCTGGCAGTTATCCTCCAACCGCAAGAGAGATCTTGCTCTAAACTTGACCCACCATCCTCAAAACCGCTCCAAAACCTCATAATTCACTCTTCTCTCTCATCAGCTCCGCCCGGCATAATTAAATATCTCGCGTGCAGACGGCTCGCAGCTTCCAAAGCAACGTACGATTCTTCGTAATGACAGCAACATTTATATTATTTGACGGGCGGACCGCCGTGCCGAGATAATTCGGCCAGATTGCTGGTAAAACGTCGTATGTTACGATAAAGGTGTGTGCAGACTGCAATCTAGAGGGGCTGGGCGACGCTTCGCCTATACCCATAGGTCATAGGCTGGCATGCCAAGCATTAGACAGGCTAGTTAGATGGAGCAGTTGTTGTTGCTGATGTTGACATCATGCAAGCCGTATATCAGAAATCAGAATATAGCTGGATTGGGCACACTTGGTATTTGTTTTGGCAGTAAATACTTAGATTTTAACAAATATACCAGGGCTCCTGACATCCCCCTCGTTTTTGTATATAATTTGATTCAGAAGGCAAAAGATAAATAGGTATACCTCAAACAAGCGTCCATGAGATGAGAATCCATGGAAAGTGAAATTCTTGCTTACTTTGCCCGTGTGAACCGCACCTTAAGCTTAGACCTTTTGCTCTTATTGCCGACCTTGGTGCATGCGATCCGCTCGTTAAGTTAGGCTCAATTATGTGCGATGCGCTCGGGATGCGCAAGAGTTGCGTCTGGAGTGAGACGGTAAGTATTGGTTACTTCGATGTGGTGTAAATCTTCATTAATTACATGCTGGGACCATCATTTTGGGAGGATCTTATCGGGATCTTGATAAAGGGAACGAAAAGCATGATTGCATTTTGGTTGGAGGGTTAAAATAAAAATAAATAGGATTAAAAGGATCTTTGGGCTATAATTTTAAACTCCGTGACTGCGATTTGGTAAAACGTCGATAAGAATAAGGTCTTTGAGCTTCTTTTGTCTTCATCTTTGTAAGGGTGTAATGATGGGACACGTAAAACGTGCTGAGGAAGGCATTCCGTGTACTACCCTACCGACTGAGTTTTATTGCGATACATTTTTGTACATAATCTTAATCAGCCTCTGAGCACAATTACTACACACTACACACAATTAGGTACCTACGTCTAGCCTACGTCTATTTCAAGATTCCTGCCCAATTCCACCTGAGACTTTTGATCCTTAGATAGAAAAACATATGTTTTAGAGTTTAAATATTCAGACAGTCGCCGTGGCCGAAATTACCTAGAAAACTTGTTCAATATCCAGTTACCTATTTTTCCATAGCCTCTGACCAGCACTGGGACGAAATAGTATAAAAACCAAGAGCTTACCAGAGTTTTCTTAATTCCAGTATACACAGATCAGCCAGTGTCGTCCGCGTCCCCGCCGACCCGAGACAAGATCAACGGGGAAGAGAAGGCCAGATCTAGGAGACGAGATACCTGGGCGGAGCCGTCTGCCAACCAGGGGACTGATGAAGGTACTCTTAACGAAGGCTTCCATTTTGGCTCAGGAGACACATGCAAACGACTAAAATGTTTACGCCAAAATTAAAAATAAAATTAACCCCTCTCTCTGCACCATGTAGTTAAGCGCCAAAAAAAGTTGAACAGCGATCGTGACTTTGTAACATTTTTTTCAGGTAGGTAGTTTTTTTTTCTGAGCTAGGGAAACATATGTCATGTCTGAGGTCTTTCGTATACTGCGGCACACAATTCTTCATTCATAGCATTTTTTAAACTCCTGTAGGCGTTCGCTCACCGCTCCTGCACCAGCACCAGCAATACGATGAGCAGCTGCGCGACATCGCCGCGTCGCTCACGCGGCCACGCTCCCGCCGTGCGCTGCCACCGCCGCTCGAGCGCCCCACGCGGCTGCCGCCTCCGGACAGACTGCCGGTAATATAGACTGCATCATAACAATCCATGCCTATAGGTCCGGCAACTAGGTTTTTATTATAGTCATGCATGACATTCGTAACTACTAAAATTATCTCAGAAATCTACTAAATAGATTTCGAGCTTATCATCATCTGAACACTTGGTCTGAAATAAAATGTTTTTTTGTTTATTTGTATAAGCTGTCTTGGAAATTATATCTACACTAATATTATAAAGAGGAAAGATTTGTATTTTTGTATGTAACAAAAGAACTTAAAAACTACAGAACCGATTTCAAAAATTATTTAACCGTTAGAAAACTACATTACAGCGAGCACACTACATTATCACTGAGTATATATATGCTACTGGCTATAGAATATACCCGTGCGAAGCCGGGGCGGACCGCTAGTACAGTGATAAAGCAAAGCCTAACTAACTCGAAGAAGAAAGTGAAATAAAGAAGTTTCCATATATAACGACTTTAAAGATAGAAATTATATCTGGCTAATAGATTTTTGTAATAATTTTGACTTTCTTTGAATCCATTTCGATAATTACTTACCACCGTTTCATTATTTAATTGAACGATCAGCTGATTCATTGGAAACAAGTCTACCAGTCAATGTTCAACGTGCAGCAAACGAGTTTCTATCTCCTGTATAGGTTCCAAAGCTATTATTTAGACTACAGTTGGTACTTATTTCTTTGGTTTGTGGATTTGTAATAGAACCTAAAGATAGTAAGCGTATTTACGGAATTGTTTGCCACCAGGCTCGAGGGTCACCAGACGGTGGCGCGCCACCAGAAGAAGGTGTGTCCAGCTCAGCCAGCGAAGGCAGCGAGACCACAGACGCGGTAGAAACAACCGAAAGCGCAGAACCAGGCAGGGTAGAGTTGCCAGCAGAAAGGCTTCTCCACGCCAGGGCTGGCTGGCTTCAACGTCGCGGGCCGGGGGGCGTCTGGTCGCGGCATTGGTTCGTCCTCCGCGGGGCGGCTCTATTGTACTTCAGGGACCCTCATGCGGAGCACAGGGGACTGATGGACGGGGTTATTGACCTCAGCGGGATATCCAGGGTTGTGGATTTGCCAGCCGCGAACAATATCAATGGATATGCTTTTGAGACTGAAGTAAGTTTACTTTTATTCTATTGAGTAGTCTTGAGTAAAAGTTCTTCATTTTTTTGCTCGATATGCAATGTCGTACCCAAGGGATGTTATTTGAATAAAATTAGATCATTGTATTCTACCTTTACGGCTTTATGTATGCAATTGTTGAATTTACAAATAAACTAAAACTTAATAATTTTAAAATAATAATTATAAACTATAACCATTTTAATAGAAAATAAGTAAATCAATAGTTGTTGGATTTATTGAAAAAGTCATAATAATTACGTTGCGTTTCTTTCCAGACATGGGATGGTAAACACATAGTTTTATCGGCGGTGACAGCGGGTATCAGATCAAATTGGGTGTCAGCGATGAAGAGAACCGCCGGTCTTCCCGATACAGGACCACTCTCTCTCATCCTGAGAGACGACGCAGTGGACCGCGCATCGGAGTCCTCCACGTCACCGATTACACCAGTCACGCCTCTCACTGGGAAATCTGCGCCTTTCTCTTCCGACGAGGAGTACAGAACAGCCTCCGAGGGCGGCCGGAGAGACAGCGCCGATTGGGGAGAGATAGGATCGCAGCCGCCTCCCTCCCCCATCCTCAGTCGCACGCCCATATCAAAAGTCAAAGAGAAGGTGAGAGCCCGAGGCTGCTACAAATCACCACCATTAGAAACGACCACGTTCGAGACAGACGAAATAGACGCAACCAAAGAAATAGAACATCCGTCCAATGTAGTTGACGAAAACGAGAAACCGAACGAGCCGCGCAAGCGAAGCTACACATCGACTATAGACAAGCAGACCATTCAGATAGAAGATCTGCGCAAACAGCTGAAGATGGCTCTGAACGACGTCAGCGCGGCGGAAAACGAACTCACGAGGTTACACAAAATCAAGTCAGATGCCGCAGTCAAAGAAAAGAAGATGGAGGATCTTGTGATAGAGCTGCAGAAAAAAGAAGACGAGTTAGTTTTGAGAACAAAAGAGGCTGAAAATTTAGACGCGCTGAAACACATGTACAACCAGGACAAGACCATGTGGGAGACAAAACTAACAGAAACGCAAAACTTTTTGAAAGAGTCCACGGATCATTGCGAACTGTTGACGCGGCAGCTCGCTTCGGCGCAAGAGACGATTGCGCAGCTTCAGAGAGAGCTCAACGAACTAAACGACAGGCTACTGAAGAGCGTCAAGGAAAACGACAACTTGTACGCGAAGATCAGGGACCTGGAAGGACGAGTCGTTAACGAATCGCCTACGCGTGAAAAACGAAAAAGCGTAGGTTCCCTTAGTGATCTCACAAACATAAACGCTGATATAAACCTAGAATCTTTGGACAAGAACAGACTGATTGAGGAGTATGATGAGTTAAGAGGACGTTTTCTTAAAGCGATACAAGAAATCAAAGCTATGAAGAAAGAGCTGAGAGATTCCCATTCCATCTACGACGAGCTCGAGGTTATCAACATGAAACTTCGCAACGAGATGAAGCTGAGAGAACAGTGCAGTAGATCAGAAATAGATCTGATGGCAGCCCGGATCTTAGACCTCACACAAAAACTGACGGCGTCCGACAAACAAGTGCGAACGTTGAAACATAAAATTCAAAAGACCGAATCGCGAGAGAAGAGACGCAGTCTGTCGCTCAAGGGGAGGGAGTCTCTCACACTCGGGAAGGAGGTGGAAGAGAAACTAACAGAACTGGAACAGAAAATCACCATGCTCGAGTCGGGGGAGCCGGTTCCAGTTATCAACTCTCCGTCGAAGAGCTCATCACCCGCCAAAGAAAGCAAGAAACCGGAGTCGACGGAAGAGAAGCGACTGAAGCGGCTCGCCGCGAGACTTCGCAGGAAGTCTCTCGACAGCGCAACCAGCTCCGAGCCGATGAAGATGCTCGTCCGCCTGAGCTCCCTCGAAACCAAAGTAGCGTCCGCGCTCGACGTGCGCAAGGAGCTCACCAACTCGTGCGAGTCTCTCAGCCAGGGTGCCCGCTGCGCCGACAGCCCACCGCTCGCCGATAGCCCGGACGCAGCCTCCTCGCCGCGACACCTGCTGGAGCGGCTGCACAGTCTCGAGAGCGCCGTTATACATTCGCGCAACAAGGTCAACGAGTGCCTCTGCCAGATGAGCAACATGCGAGCCGCCCGCAGCCGGCGCTCGCCCTCGCCCAGTCTCGACAAGAAGTACAGCGTCAAGTCCATGGAGAAGTGTCTCGCGGACGTGAGCCGACGCTTGCAGGAGTGTGTGGAGCGCGGGGAGCGGGCGGGCGGCGAGGCGGGGGAGGACGTGGCGCGCGCCGTCGCTGAGCTCGAGGAGCAGCTGCGCGCAAAGCTAACGGACATCTCGCGGCGCAAGGCGGCGCTGTACGAGGCGGGCGAGCTCACGCCGCGCCGCTCGCTCGAGCTGCTCGCCGAGAAGCTGGCCTACGAGGCCGTGCTGGTCGGCCGCATACGGGACGCACTCGACTGCGCCGGTGGGGACGGGTTCTTCGCGCGCCTCATCCGCTCAGAGATCACTGAAACCGGGCAGCTTATCGAGGACCTGCGCGGGCGGCTGGGGGGTGCGCGCGGGGGGGACGCCGCCACTCGCCACTCGCTTGACTACCTGGCGCGCGTGCTGGCGCGCCGCGTGGAGGCGGGTGGGGGGAGCGAGCCGCGCCGCGCCGCGCTGCTGGCGCATACCGCCGACCTGGACGAGCTGCGCGCACAGCAGAGGGACCTGGACCGCGCCGTCGACGCATTCAAGGCGGAGAAGCTGGCCGAGTTGGCGGCCGCGCTCGCGGGGGGAGTGGGGGGTGCGGGTGCGACCGGAGACGAGGACGATGCAGCGGGCGGCGAGGCGGCGCGCGTGCGCTCGGCGTGGGCGGCGGCGCGGGACGCGCTCGGCGCCGAGCTGGTGCAGGCGGAGGTGGCGCGCGCGCTGGCCCGCGCTGCACGCGCCTGCGAGGGCCGACTCGACGACGCACGGCGCGCGCGCCTCACGCTGGCGGCGCAGGAGCGCGCTGACCTGGAACTGTGGTGGCGCGCGGCGCATGACCACCTGCGCTGCGAGATGGACGCGGCGGCGCGCGACGTGGCTGCTTTGTACCGGCGGGCCGCGTCGGGCGCGCCGCCCCCCGCCGCCGCCGCCCCGCCGGCCGCGCCGCGAGCCCTCCTCCAGCAGCTGGGCGAGGCGCTGGCGATGCGCGCGCTGGTATCGGCGCGCGTTGCAGTGCTGGCGGGCACGTGCGGCGCGGCGGGCGCGTGCTCTTCGGGTGAGGCGGGCCCCCCGCGGCGTGAGGACGCGCTGGGCTCGCTGGCGGCGGATCCGGCGCAGGAGGCAGAGTTCGTGTTCCTGTTCCAGCGGTTCTCGAGCGAGTGTCGCGCGCTCTTCTCCGGCGACTGTACCGGCGACAGTGAAGACTCGATGAAGATCGGCGCGAGCCTCGAGCGGGCCGAGGAGGCAGTTGAGGAACTGCGGCGGCGGCTGGGGGCCCCGGAGGCTCCCGAGGGGTCGCCCACCCCTGCCGCGGAGGGGCTGGCGGAGCGCGCGGAGGCGCTGCGCCGGCGCGTCGAGGCTCTGCACGAGCTGGCCCCGTGTCAGCACTGCAAGCAGCTTCAGGACGCACTGGACAGGTCGGTTGATTTTACATAGGTACATGGATTCTCCATCAAATCCTTCAGCCTACTTACAACCACATCTCCTTCCCCTTAGAGTCCGCGAGGAGCGCGTGCGCGGCGAGGCGGCCCTGGCGCAGCAGGCGGCGGCGCTGGCCGCGGCCCGGCGCGCGCGCGCCCAGCTCGGCGCGACGCACGAGCGCGAGCGCGCCGTGCTGCGTGAGCGCGCGCGCACGCTGCAGCGCCGCCTCGCAGCACTCGACTCGGAGTACTCCGCGCAGCTGGACAGCCTGCGCGCTGCATATCAAGTAAGTTCCCCTCTTTTCTCTTAAGCCGCGGACAAAACTAACACACTCAATATCTTAGCGCATCAACCCCGAAGTATAATAAATTTCCCTTTTGTCAAGCTATAATAACCCTTATTGTTTCCCTGTCAGAGTGCAGTAGCAGCGGACACGCACGGCGACGGGCTGCGCGCGCGCTACCAGCAGGAGATCGAGCAGTTACGAGCGCTGTGTGAGAAGGGACTCATGGCCATGGAGAGCTCGCACCGCCGCATCGTGCGCGAGATGGAAGATAAGCATCGCGCTGAGAGAGACCAGCTCAGGTATGGTATTATTATTGTAGAGTAGTCTATAATTTATTTATCTTTAGTTAATTTATTACTAAAGCTCGAGCAATTACGAGCGAGAAAAGACTTATGACCCTATTCACAGCGGATCCGTTTTACGGGATCTGTTTTTTTTCCTTGATGGCGTACCTATGTACCTAGTTGTAGGAGCGAGTTCACACACACACAGTATTTCAGATCTAGTAAACGATTCCAGCAGCGAAGGATCCGCAAAAAATAGTCTTGTAAAATCGGATTGGCTATGTGAATGTGCCCTAAGGTATTTCAATTAAGATTGACCGTTTCGTGTTGGCGCGAGATTATTATTTTTTTGTACAAAACTCCTCAAATTTTTATTTTTATAAATTGTTGTGCTTAAAAATTTCGTGAATGTTCCAGGTCGGACAAAGAGCAAGCGCTGGCCGAAGAGACCCGCGCGACGTTAGCCGCACTCGACGCGATGCGCAAGGCGCACGAGAGCGAAGTGAGGCGCGAGGTGGACAAGTTCAAAGCGGAGTTCCTCGCGCGGGGGGTGAAGCACGCAGACCTGGGGCAGATCAGCCAGCGGCACCAGTCAGTATTCACTTTATTTATTTATTTAATTTATTGGATAATCAACGGCTTAAACTAACTTATATAGATTTAACGTATAACATCAGAGAGCCAATTACAGATTTTCACGTATAGTGACAATATAACTAACAACATGTGAACATAGGTAGAATGAAGTAATTTATTTTTAAGAAATTTAAAGAAATTTATTGTCAAAAAGACACTATCACTTAGCATGAGAAAAAAGTTATTCGTTTTCGTAAGTATACTACACATAGCAGCATAGCGTAGCATACTTGGATACACATCCAATGCATCTAGAAATAATTATGTGATACATATTCGGTTATTTTAGTTTGATGTGACATAACAACATAGCGCCTACTACTAGTACTATAATAAAATAACTCTATGTCCTACTATTTCATGGTGTTTAAAAACAGATAAAAGAACTGAAAACTTTGAATATTTAATTTTAAATTATTTGTCATTTTATGAACTAAAATGAACATTTCCCGACTGCCCTAAGTTATCTCAAAAATATATTTTTAGATTTTTCTCATATAGAGTAAAATAGTCGATAAGTCTCAGATATGCGGCTAACTAGGAGGATGTTATTCTTTCTCCCTCAGCGATCCGACGCGTCATGTCTTAGCCTCTAGAGAGCTCGTTATTTTGGAATGTCCTGTGCAATTACCCGCCAGTTCTCCGCTTGCAGGTCCTCTTGTATAACATGTTTCCAGCGATTTTCTTTATTAAATCTTCTGAAACCCAAGAACACTTTTTTCTTTCTCATAAATGTAGCTGCCACAACAGAGTTGAATGTCTTTCGTATAGAATTGACAAAAATCATAATCCTAGTCCAAGAATATGTACTGTTACATAGCATGGACTGAAAGCAGTATTGTAATTTTGTCTCCAGAGGACTTCATTCAGCTTCTTTGACCAAACATTCCAATCAATCAACATATTATTAGATTATTGGACCTGACCACCGATGAGGGACAATCATGGCGTCATTTAACTCCCTACTTAAATAATCTACTCTCTCAGCAGGCAGGAAATGGAGGAGATAAAGCGAGAGATCCTCTCTCTCTCCGAGAAGTACTCCGTCAAGTGCGTGGAGTCCGCCGCGTTGGAGGAGAGACTGGCGACCTGCACCGCGCAGCTGGCGCAGGCACATAGCCATATCATGCAGCTGGACTCCAGGTCAGTGGATAAAGAGAGAGTTGCTCTCTCTCTCTCTGAGTAGTTGGAGGAGATGGGGATTATTTAACATCTATGAAAAACATTATTCTATAAAGGTTATTGTTAGAACAGCATACTTGTGTGGCGTCAATCCGCGCCATCTCATACGTTCTTTCTTAGATATAAAAAGAAGCCTAGGTTTCCTTTTCCGGGATATAATCTATCTCCAAATCTATTAGCCGTTTATTTGTGAAAATATAACTGACTGTTATATAATAAGTAACAAAAAGCCAAAGTATTTGCTGAACATTTAGAGAACATCTTTAAGCCGAATGAAGGCCAAGATAACTGTAACCCTGATGCACCCAAAAACTGCGATGATAATTTTGATTTAAAACTTGTTTCACCAAAAGAAGTTTGGCGTGAAATTAAACAAAAAATAAATACTAGAAAGGCCCCTGGGTTTGATCTCATTTCAGGAGAAGTATTACATAATCTACCAAAGAAAGCGTTAGTTAAACTAACAAATCTCATAAATGCTTCATTTCGACTGAAATACGTACCAAATCTGTGGAAAATCGCAGAAGTGATCATGATTGCAAAACCAGGAAAACCACCTCAAGAAACTGCATCCTACCGACCAATCTCTCTGTTACCAATCATGTCAAAGCTATTTGAAAAGCTATTCCTAAGAAGGCTTAAACCAATACTAGACAGACAGAAACTCATTCCAGATCATCAATTTGGATTCAGAGAACAACATTCGACAGTAGATCAAGTACACAGAATAACGAATCTAATTGAGAAAACACTGGAAAATAAAGAAGTATGTACTGCAATCTTCCTAGATGTTGCACAAGCCTTTGACAAAGTATGGCATGCAGGCCTATTATCAAAACTCAATAGTATATTACCAATAGAATACGTAGAAATAATTAAATCATATTTAGCTAATAGAGCGTTCAGAATAAGGCAAGAAGATTCTTACTCTGAAATAAAGGAAATAAAAGCTGGGGTGCCACAAGGAAGTGTATTGGGCCCGGTCCTGTACCTACTATATACTCATGACATCCCTGAACATGAAAGCAACACCATTGCAACTTTTGCTGATGACACTGCTATAATAGCAACAGGAAAAACGCATGCAGAGGCAGCCGAAAAAGTTCAAGTTGCAGTTAATAAAATAGACAACTGGACCAAAACCTGGCGAATAAAATTAAACGAATCAAAGTCGAGTCACATCAACTTCACAAATAAAAGAGACCAATATCATCCAGTTTTCATCAATGGGGCCATCATACCATGCGAAAATACAGCGAAGTATTTGGGCATGACATTAGACGCGAAGCTACGCTGGAAAGCTCACGTCAAGAAGAAAAAAGAGGAGCTAGAGATCCGCTACAAAAAGATGTACTGGTTGATTGGAAGAAATTCTACTTTAGCAGTACACAATAAAATCCTATTATATAAACAAGTCCTCATGCCAATCTGGACCTATGGAATACAGCTCTGGGGCTGTACAAAGAAGACAAATGTAGCAATAATACAAAGATTCCAGAACAAAGTACTCAGGTCAATTGTAAGCGCTCCTTGGTACGTAAGAAATGACGATATTCATCGGGACCTGAATATTGAATTCGTCGAAACAGTCATTCAAAAATACGCAGAGGCTCACGAACAAAGGCTTCATCATCATGTGAATGTCGAGGCAATCCAGCTCCTCGACAACACGGGCATAGTGAGAAGGCTCAAAAGAACAAAACCTTTTGAGTTAGTGTAGTGATAATTAGTGTATATGCATAAGTGCTATCTTAAAGAACACATGAACTAAGTGTCTTCGCCTTAAGTATAGAGACAATAAGAAAAGTGCCAATGGACACGTTCTTAGTTATATGTTTTTATAAAATTAAGTTAAAACTAAATTACCCATTAGCCAATTCTATGGCTAGATTGTAATTATACTCTAGTGTACCTAACATTAATTTAAAATGTGTATATTAGACAATAAAAAAAAAAAAAAAAAAAATATAATAAGTAGGTATTATTCTGACTATTGTTTTGCATTCTTTCAGGAACAAGCAGTTGCGCGCGCACCTGATATCAGAAGCGAATGAGATGAAGAACCCTGAAGGTTCCTCTCTTTCGCAGCTCATCGAGGAAACCGCGCCGGTAAGTAGCTTATACATGTCTGTAATATGTGGCTAACAGTGCCACTAACTTAATGGCTTCGGCGAAGTTCGTAAATACGATGAGGCGGTTTGCTAATTGAAATATCCATCTATAGATAAATAAGGGTTTAAATTGTTAGAAAGCGCCTCTTCACCTTTCCCCTTCTTCCCCGAAGCCCTAGTGTAGCCACCGTATGACAGCAAGTCCGTAACAAATTATGACGTCATTATTTATTTGATCGAGTATTTTTTTTTAAATTAATTTTGTGGGATTTTTCTGTCTTACTGTGCTTCCTTTTTTTCCCTTACACTTATTTTTACAGTGCTGCCAACTTTTAAACTTTTGAATTAATTGAAATACATTGTAATAAAACAGTCAATGTTGGCAACATTTGGCAAAAAAGAAAGTGAATGGGGAAACATCATTTTCATTGTTGAAGCACCATGATCAGAGTGCACGCTTGTACAGCCTACGCTAGCGCTTTATATCAATGTATATTTATCACTACCATTTCAAGCTACTGTCACGCTTGGCATGGACATCGCACTCGCGTCAAACATCCCGACCGGTCTGAATATAGCGCACCTATATTCGAACTCGTCATCTCTTGACATGTAATATTTTACATGTAGCACGGTCACCATCATCTTGTGCAATTTTCGTTGTTTTTTTTTCAATATTTTTGTAAATATTTCTTTCAAAATTTATTTTATGATCGCAAAAATTTTGCTGACTGAACAACGTCATGTTAGATGTGCAATACATGGTACAGTTTGCATTGCATATAAACTTTTTGAATGGAATTTTATGCCCAGCAGTGGGACTGAGCTCCCTAGTTTTAGGGAAAAGTAGATGTAGAATTTATGCGATCTTTTATTGGCGTGTTGGTAATATGGGTGCACTAACAGCATGGGAAGGAGGCGCCGCTGTGGGCTCACCTGCGACACCTGGCGGCGGCGTGGCAACGCAACGCGACAGGTATCTTAACTTATCTTACCTACTGTTTTATTGAACGAGGGAAAATTTACTTAGAGCTGGCATCCCCAAGGTACCATATTATTGTTGAATGATTTTTGTTTATTGTTTTCATTTGCATTAAGTGGTATGTTTTCCCTCTCATTTGATTTGCACTGTGGTGTTTTGTGTGCTTTGTAGATACTTACGCACTTTTTTATTATTTCTCAATATGAGAAATTGACAATTTAGGGTGATGTTTAGCGAAAATAGAAATAGTTTAAATACTTGTCTTTCTTGAAGTTAGAACCCTTGTTAAAAGCATATCCCGCACAGTTAATTACAACAGTTGTTTTATAAAACTCACTTTTTATTTTACTACCGTGTATTCCCAGTAGGTACTGTTTTTTCGTGTTCACACTTGTGGTTTGTTATTCGAGTGATAAATAAAGTAGGTATTGTAACTTTCAGTTTTGCTCTTATTGTACATATACCAAACGTATTGGCTCACTACCAACACAACAATATTAATTTTTTAATTGGTGATAGCAAGGAAAGACTATTTAAAATCATGTGTACTTAGGTGTGTTTGTGTCAGGCGAAGGCGTCCCGAGCGAGCCCACTGCTGGAGGCTGCGCGCCCCTCCCGCGCCAAGATCCAGTTCGCGAAGACGGAGACCACAAGGAACTTGCAGCTGTCGCCCGTCCAGGTCAGTGCAGCATCAGCTCTCTCCCTGGTCACGGCTCTGGAGCCTATTTAAATTCTCCGGACAATTTGTTTGGCGCTACCTGTACGTCTCGCTAGACTGCTTTTCATGAAAGAAAAGTCCGCTAGAATCAGATCTAATTTCGCGTTGAAAAAATTTTGTTCAATGGAACTAAATTTGACTAATGACACTAAATAACGAGTTGCCGCGGAACTTCTTTCGTGAAAAGCACTCTACCTTTACGTCTATGAATAGAGACGGTATCTCTAATTTTTCTATGCGATTTGGTATAGTGCCTCTCCTCTAGACTGCGGACATTTAGTTACGCAAATCTCATAAAAAATGAGATCGTCAAAACAAACTTTCCCTACCCACAAACAAACAAATTTTACATCCCACAAACAGCCAGTCTACTTTATGATAAGGTACTTTTTGACCATTGGATATTGTAGCTAACTCTGCACATTTCTTCAACAGAACTAGACAACCGACGTTGTTCGACGAGCGAGCGCGCGACCGCACGCCCACTGGTGGGCATGGTCGCCGAGAGAAAGAAGAGATTCGAGACATAAACACGGGCCCTGTCCCTCTAAGTTTAAGGTCCAAAGTAATAAGATAAGGCACACCCACCACGCTAGCAACTGGCCACAGTATTTATCGAGTATCCGATATGTAATCGACTGATTTTGTATGTTATTTATCGAAACACCTAGAAGTAAGCATGTATGAGTAAATGTAATAACACCAAATAAAGTTTTGTATCGTGGCCAGACGAACCCCCACCCACCACACGTTTTGTATGAAGTTTATTCATTATTTGTATTGTATGATTATTTAATTGCTTGTACCTAGTCTAGTGAGCTGCCTTCTCTGGTTAGTGATTTGTATATTTAACACTGTATATAGTCTACTGTTTGTTCTATGAAATTGTTACCAAATATTTTTCATATTTTATACTTATTTTTAAGGCTAGCGTACCCTGTCCTCTCGTATGTACTCGTACGACGGTGTTGTCAAGGACGCCTGTCCAGAGTTTATCGACGTATGCAGTTTCAGTAGTAGTGTGTCAGCTGTTTAAATTAATATATGGTTGTAATTTCACTTTAATATTTTATTATTTTTAAGTTCTGTTTAGTCTTTCCGTGTAGAATCACAAGCCACCCCATAAAATTAACTTTGACACATTAAATGTTTTTAAACCTTTACTAAAACTAGGTTATTCAAGTTTGTTTAGAAGCACACCCATGTATCCCGCGCAAATGAAATTAGCTTAGCGAATTGTATGAGGCATATTTAATTTTAAAAATTAGTTTAGTTTTAGTTTCATTATTTAACCCGTATTAATGTACTTTTTGGAATTCACCGTCGCGTTACCAACACCCATCGTGGGCATTCTGTCTTCCTTATCTTCACTTTGTTATGTATAGTGTCACTTCAAGAAATTACGTAATTAATATAAAAGTTTGTCTTGGTTTAGTTGGGTTAACTCGCGTTTTTATAGGTTTATATAAAATTGTAACGCTGTTTTCCGAGATTAGCTTCGGGATGCAATAGACCCAGAGGATATATACCCAGAGGGTGTTTGCTCAATGTTATTTAGTTGCATAGATCTATACCAAAACCACATTACAATCCTGACTCATAGTGTACCTACAACGCTATTTTATAGCTATTCTACATTATTCTGTGACAAATGCTGCATAAGCCCGTATTCCAGAGATATCAACAAGATTATTTTCGCAAGGACGTTTAAGAATTAAAGTTGTCTCGGCAACGTTTCGAATAAACGATTCAAATTTGGTTAAAAACGCTTCTCCACACTCGGTTTGTAGGTTTTGACAATGACAAGCATTATGTAATGTAGTAAGTACCTACGTTCAAAAACGCACAAGTGTGGATAATGCCATCTGGAATACCGGCCTTGTTTTAGTTACGATGAGATTTAAAATACCACTAAAATCGACGCTAGAGTCCATAGGAAGTCCTAAAGATGTTCGACTCGTCGCACTTGATTTCGTAGCTCAGTTGGTTAGCGCATTGCCGTACTGAGGAAGGCCGCGGGTTCAAGTCCCGCCAAATTCGTTTTTTTGGGATATTATTTACTTTCTTAGATTTCAAATATTTAATGATATCGCTGACATTCTTGTTTGCGAGTCTGATTGTATTAGTTGCTCTTGTATAGTGTTGAGTTTATTATAACAAAGATTTTTTAATAAACTGTACTTAATACACCTCTGTGTTTTATTTCTAAATAGCGCTCTCAGTGACAGGGTCAAGTATTGTGGTGTCGATGTGTCGTGGAGAGACGAAACTGAAATTAGAAAATGTACCTATTTCCAACTTCAAGTCTGTAGTTATGCTAGAAATAAAAACGAGGAAGAAAATTTAGTGTTCTTTTTTATTTAGCTGATATATCGATATTATTTCCTCGATATATCAAAGTCAATAATGATATTTTTATAAATATGGATTATTATCGATATTTTTTCTCGCTTCCGACATCCCTACGCTATGGTGAGCTCACCTTACTTACGCCACGCGTGCCAACACCACCACATCGCTCCGCCATAAAAAAATTGTAATCCCTAAAGGATTACAATTTTTTGCTCTGTGTGTAACATGCACGCCATGTATTGAAATTCATTGGATATTTTCTTCTTAGTGCTTGCTAAGAAGTACCACGATCAGTTTTTGATCTAGTTTTACACATTTTAGGGATACGGTTATTCGATGTCTTCGACACACGTCGCAATAGGACAGAATAGGATCTTGTAAGGAAAACCACCACGTTACATTTACATAATGTTTATTCATAAAATAGTTAAGTAACCAATAATAATACAATAAACGAATGTCCCATTAAATTATTTGAAAATGTAAATTCAAAGGACCCTTTTGACAATAATTACACTACAACCTGAGGAACATTACATAATATTAGCAGAATTTTATTCTAGATTTGCCTAAAGAATAACATATTTGGCAAGAAAACGTAACAATTTAAAATGATTCAAAGATTTTCAAACAATCATTAAAACATAAAAATTCAAATAAATACATTTCTTATTTTTTTATTCTTAATTCTAATAGTGTTGGTTCATGTCAGAAAATTATATAAATTTATGCGGTCTTATCAATACATGTACCTAAGGAAAAATCGACATTTGTATGTCGACAATGTAGAATATGAACAAATACATGCATGCATAGGTAATACTGTCTTAACGAACGGCCGCCGGTTTCCACTAAAACGCACATGTGCAAAATATATAGCAACATAGTTTCAAAATGGCCATGACTGTAACGACCCACTAATGCATTCAAGAGACAAATAAGTTATTACATAATACACATGAAACAGTTGGACTACCTACCTGCATACTGTTGCAAACAATCTAGAGGAAGGTCCACTAAATAATTTGTTATTTTATTGGTTGTCAAGTTTCCTGTTTCCAAGCGGAGAGCGTTTGGTGGAAACTGGGCGTAAAGATGACTTAATTCTATACAAACATATGTTACTTAAAACTAAAGCCTCTAATTTTTATCGTGAGCCTTCAAGATGTAGGCAGAGGTATATTGGTATGCAGTGTAGCAATTATTGTGCGAGGGAAAGGCGTCGCTACTTCATTCAGTTGCCAACGAAGCAGGTGGCCCGCCTTGTGGCTACAAAGTTGGCAAGCCTCGGGAAGAAGTTGGTAATTAGTTGCATTTCTAAAGTGCATTGATTTGCGTATATAGAAAAGGCATCAGGCCTTGTAACAGTGCTCAGTCTTAGATATGTTGATAGTTTTCTAATTACTAATTACATCTAATTATTTCCATACATTTCTTAAGCTAGACCATAACTAATATTCCTGATCCTGGCACGAAGACCTTATGTCCGAGGTGAGTAAGTAATCGTTGGTGATGCCCCCCCAACCATATGTCAATGTGTTCTCAGTTTTCTAACCGCGATTAGCGCGGTTATTTTTTCTGTTGGGGTCGATAACTTAGACACCTCGAATCAAGTTGAAGTAACCAGCATCTTGCATTGTGTTTTGTGACTATAGATTTCTAAATTTTATCAGTACTGTACCATAACTGAGGCATCCGCTATATCTACTTATCTATAGCCTTGGATTAAGAAGGGGACAATTTATTATATCAGCTAATAACTAACGAAAGTCAAGTTTCAGTTCAAAAAACGTAAAAATATTATGAAAACCTTAATCAACTCAAAAACACAAGTGTACAAAAAACTCTCAATTTATGAAGGGGTGTACTTTTTAGTGAAAATGCCCATAACTATAAGCGTGAAACGGAACGCAGCCCTACCTAATCTTTGGGATGGGGGTTTCACCGCCGGTGAATCACCGGTTCATTCAAAACATGAAAAAAATAAACTCGGTTCAGAGCATAGACATAGAATTTTTCACTACGCTCAAGAGACCAACAAAGCGTGGGAGCGAGAGGTATTTAGTTGATACACACTGCCGCGAGAGAAAAAGAGATAGCGAAACAAGATGTCTATATGACATTATTTACGCGATTAAGAGGCGATAGCGTCCCTGCCTGTTCAAAGTTGAAGTGAATATGTACAAATAATTAATAATCTTACGATTTAACCAGAAGTTCTTTATTCGGCCACCATGGTGTCGTGTTCAGTGAGTGAATGTGACGTTACAAGAGGCAATAATCCACATAAATACACGTTTCACAGGTAATTTGTGACTATTTTTACTGAACTCTTCATAACCCTTATTTCGCCTTTTGTTGTTTGAAAAGAGGCAAAAGAGCTATTGAAAGCTTAGATAATTGGTTTCTCTTTAGACTTATCATCAAATTACAATGCTAAATGAAGAATTTTTGGATATTTGGTGTAAAACTTAAAATTGTTTGGTTACGATCATAGGCTTAGGATGTACAAGACCAACAATGTCAGATTAGCGGTGTAACTAAAAATGAAATGTAAATGTGTGCGTGAAATAGTGTTGTCTTGACTCTAGCATAATATTATTATCGATAGTCTTACTGGCAAAATTGTAAGACACTAATGAGTTTGTTATCGAAGTTGTTTAAAAAGTATCTTATAATTTAAAAAAATACAAATACATTTCAAATAGGTAAACAAATAGCAACAAAGCTAAAGCTAGGTAAAAAATAATTTATTAATGAAATGAATTGGTGCAGCTAGTATGAAATAAGCGACTGATAACCTATTATGTTAGTGTATCACGTTGTCAAAAATATCTCACTAATAGTATAAATGCGTAAGTATGGATGTTTCTGGGTATGTGTTTATTACCATGTATGTAAAATAAAACGAATCCACAGTTAAAGTCCAATGCATTTATTGTAAGTAGGCAATGTATTATGTATATTATATTATATATATTCTTATGCTATTGACGACCATTTCCGCAGTATTATACTTACAGGTACAGATAAGGTTGGTATTGAGTCTTTCATTAGGACACGTCGATGTTTCCTTTGTACTAAGCATTTGGATTCAAAATGGTGACTACAAACAGTAGAGTTCTTATTTGGAGTCCAGGAGCCCCTATTTATAATCCGTAACCATTTATCACGTAACAAAGAATTGGTTGGAAACCTGTAAGAACATAACATTATAGATATTATTATATTAAATCTAATTTTATAAACCAGTTGCCAATCATCAGCGTTGGAGTATCATTCCCAGTCCTCTGGGTTACCTCTAACAGTATTGAACTGAATTACCAGTAACCCTGTATTATTATATTATATTTAGTTTTATCTTTTGCTGGAAAGTAGTGTTTTATTGTACTTTGCATAAGTACCTAACACTATGAGCATTCACGTCGAACCTACCGGCAGACTCGAATTATCGACTATCGATACTTATGACGTCATCACTTTGTCAATCCCTATCGTAACCAAACAATTTTAAGTTTTACACCAAATATCCAAAAATTCTTCATTTAGCATTGTAATTTGATGATAAGTCTAAAGAGAAACCAATTATCTAAGCTTTCAATAGCTCTTTTGCCTCTTTTCAAATAACAAAAGGCGAAATAAGGGTTATGAAGAGTTCAGTAAAAATAGTCATAAATTACCTGTGAAACGTGTATTTATGTGGATTATTGCCTCTTGTAACGTCACATTCACTCACTGAACACGACACCATGGTGGCCGAATAAAGAACTTCTGATTAAATCGTAAGATTATTAATTATTTGTACATATTCACTTCAACTTTGAACAGGCAGGGACGCTATCGCCTCTTAATCGCGTAAATAGTGTCCTAAAGACATCTTGTTTCGCTATCTCTTTTTCTCTCGCGGCAGTGTGTATCAACTAAATACCTCTCGCTCCCACGCTTTGTTGGTCTATTGAGCGTAGTGAAAAATTCTATGTCTATGGTTACGATAGGGATTGACAAAGTGATGACGTCATAAGTATCGATAGTCGATAATTCGAGTCTGCCGGTAGGTTCGACGTGAATGCTCATAGGGTTAGGTACTTATGTAAAGTACAATAAAACACTACTTTCCAGTAAAAGAAAAAAACTAAATATAATATAATAATACAGGGTTACTGGTAATTCAGTTCAATACTGTTAGAGGTAACCCAGAGGACTGGGAATGATACTCCAACGCTGATGATTGGCGACTGGTTTATAAAATTAGATTTAATATAATAATATCTATAATGTTATGTTCTTACAGGTTTCCAACCAATTCTTTGTTACGTGATAAATGGTTACGGATTATAAATAGGGGCTCTTGGACTCCAAATAAGAACTCTACTGTTTGTAGTCAACATTTTGAATCCAAATGCGTAGTACAAAGGAAACATCGACGTGTCGTAATGAAAGACTCAATACCAACCTTATCTGTACTGCGGAAATGGTCGTCAATAGCATAAGAAAGTGATAATACACAAAGTAAATTTTGTTTCTTTGCAGATCAAGTTGAAGAAAAGAACGCCTTGTTCTTACGTAAATAGAGATATTATATCACCACCGTTAGCAGAACCTTTGCCTGGTTCTTCTAATCAAGTACTATCTCCAAGGAAAAAAAAACTTATCAACAAATGTTCTAAGCTACGAAAAAAATAACAGAAAAAAATAAGCTCTTAAGAAATTTAAAAGCTAAAACTAAAAGAATAAGTAAACGGCTGTTAGACTTACAATCAGTCGTTAAGGAATTAAACAGTAGGCCAGGTCTTAAAGATCATCGAAATGATGTACAAATCGCATGTAGAAATAACTTGCTACAAAAAAATTTCACACTCAAAATGTTTTGGTAATGTTTTGACAACTTATAAATTATTCTTCGAAAGTTCACACAAATCCAAGGAGATTTGTTTGCAAGTCCAAGGTTTTATAACAGAAAACAATAGAAAATCACAAAACCTTTAGGTATGAAATGCAATTTCTTTGCACCGCACAAGTATTCGGAACGACTATTGAACACCATCCACTACCAAATATATCGGCTTTAGTTGTAATTTTTTTTATTGCGATCACCATATGTAAGGATATTTTTTTTTCGGAGCTGGCAACTCTGACATCTTGCCGGCGTTCGTTTGGCGCATTTTTAAATTTTCTTCTCACCGCCGACATTTTGATTACGGACTCCGATACCCCAGTACACTTGACTGACTACGGCTACCGACTATTGGACTTTCGATTTGCTGACGATTATGGAAGCTGAAAAACATTGTTGTATAACTAATTGTAAAAGACCACGTAAGTACTGTACTAATCAATTATGTTTTGCTAATTTAACTGTTATTTATAACCAAATTAATTAATGAAATGAACCATCATGTGTTTCTGATGCTATTCTTTGTAATTTTTGTGTCTTGACATAACCTAAAAAAGGTTAACAAGAGTTAAAGAGGGTTTACAAAATTTTATGTTATAATGTTTAAAAAAAATTAACAAAATGTAAAATTTCTACCTTTTTTTCATTATGTCGATAAACTTTCTTTGCATTACATGAAATAACAATTTGTATATTATGCCGACCTTTACTTTTGATACAGAAATGTTTTATATAACTAAACAAGTTTATAGTCAATAATATGATTTGTTTAACTTTCTTTGTAGGCTCCCCTGGTACACCACTGCATGGATTTCCCAATCCCGTTAGTGATCCAGAAAGGTTCAGATCTTGGCTGTATGCTGTTGGAGGTGATATCTTAGCACTGGACAATCAGTATATATTTATAAATATCGAAACATTTGCCGCAAGCATTTTGAAGGAAAATATTATTTGGGAAGCAAAAGGCTATCAAGTTCTGCAGTTCCAACAATAAACATGCCCGGTAAGTAAACATTTTTGTTACAAGCAAAATAAAGTCCTACAGTCTATTGGGACATATTTGAATTAAAAATTTATCTACACTTTAATTTTAAAGAGGAATGATTTGTATTTTGGTATGTAACAAATAAACTTGAAAACTACTGGACTAATTTCAAAAATTCTTTTGTCATTAGAAAGCTACATTAATCACTGAGTAACATAGGCTATACAATATACCCGTGCGAAGCTAGGGTGGATTACTAGTTATTTATTAAATAGACACATTTTCAATCACAAGAAAATTTGACTTCTAAAATAATAAGGAAAATAAATGGATCCGCTGGATTTCCGACCCTGCCTCCAAGGTTATTAGTAAGAGTTTGTGTATATCCATTTGTGTTAAATATTTGTTATTATTATCTATTCCAGGACTGTTTGCCACACAGAGGCAACCAATGGCAGATATTACAAGAAACACTCTGAATGTTGAAGAAAATGTAGAGATGCCATCAACATCGAAAGGTATATCTTTTAAATATTTAATACTATATTGAATGGTGATTGTAAAGAAGGATCATTAAGGAGGTAAGAAAATTAAAATTTTAACCCTACTTTACGTGATTGCAAATCTATTTCTTAAAATTACTCTGTCTTCTGCCTTTTCCACGTGTTAAAGCTGTAACTATATTAATCAGTACTAAGAAACAGTTTCTCAAAACACCCTATTGGATTATTTTATTTACTTTGATTTAGTTTAATTAATTCTGTAGCATAATTTATCTTTTTTTTTTTAGGGTCACAAGTTCCACAAAGCCCAACTACTAATGTTCCTCCCAAAATCACTCTGTGTGTTCGTAAGTGTACTTTCTTACAATATTAAATGTTGCACAATCATAATTTGTTCATTCTATACTGGTGACAATCATACAAGATTATTTAATTTTAAAGAAATATTTAAAGGTGTAAAGGTCTCTATTTCATTTAAACATATGAACAGAATAAAAAAGTGTTTCAATTAGCCTTGAGACCACAATGAGCTTGTCGAGATATAGTACTACAAGTGCACAAATGTAACATTATGAGCAAAATTTGTATGAAAAGCAAGCAAAAGGTACCACCTTAAACCAGCTTTAATTTTCTCTTTAAAACAACACTAGAAACGCACCATGGAGATGATAAATAATAATAATAATGCTGGACAATTCACACAGCATTATCTAGCCAAGCTAAATGGTAATCATAAGTAAATAAATGTAATCTTAATTGGGCCTTATCAGAGCAATGTATTATCTGTGTATCTTTCGACCAGCTCTGTTCATGTCAAATGTTTCATTAAACCTACTAACAAATTATATCTTTTCAGACAAACAAATATTACCTTAAGAATGCAAGGAGACTGCGGACATTTTGCTATTCTTCGATAACTTATTCGACTCAGTCAACGGCAGTTTTCAAAATTCAAAAAACAGAAGTGGAAAAGAACTTCTTCGTCAAGTGACACCTTCTTCAAATCATGAAAAGGTTTGGAGTGAATCAAACAAAATCTTAAGTAGTATGAAATATGTAAATTTGTCTGGAAGGCTATGTTCACCACCTTCGATATCAAACTGGATCAAAAGTTTAAATAACTTGCAATATTTGAAAAAAAAAATGTTCACAAAATACAATTTAAAATCTTTGTGGTTAAGGCATTTAAATCAAGATCCTCTAGAAAACTTTTTTGGTACTATTCGAAGTCACGGCGCACAAAACACAAAACCATCATGTGCGGCGTTCGAAGGGGCATTTGCGTCTCTATTATTAAATAATATGAACAGCAATTATTCACCAGGGTTCAACTGTGAGAGAGATACATGTAGAGCTTTCAAGCAAATAAATCAATTATTGAATGAAAACCAAAATAAAAAAGAAAAAAAGACAACTGAGATAGACATTGGACATATAGATGCAAATGTAATAGAAGACATTGCAATAAAAAAAAATGACCCCAGAATAATAGCTGCACTGGAGTATGTAACTGGATATATTTTGCGTAAAGCATCTGAAAAAATCTTAAAACATTGTAAAATATGCCGCCATGATTTGTATTCTCGTGAAACCAATTGGTCAGTGGTCAGTATTTAGAGCAAAGCATCGAACAAACAATTTTAGTGAATCTTGGAACTTCTGCTTAAACGAAAGTGCTCCACGGAAATTGAACTTAGTCGGACTCTTGACCCGTGTAGAGAAAAATTCTGTCACGCACAAGAAGCGTTACCTGGCAATAAAACACAAATTGAAACCTCTCAAGAAACGAGAAGAAAAAGATATACTCCGAAATATTGTTATACAAAATAAACAACTGGAGCTCGTTTCGGGGACTATAACGGTAGGGCATTTTTTAGACATGTTGCGTTAATAACGCGTACAATTCGTTTATTTAATTAATTAAGATGTTGGAAGTTTTAGTTTAATTTTAGAGATAAAGTTAATTTCGTTTTCTTATAGCAATAAAAAAACCCTCTGATACAACCTATACTTTCTCTATGGATACAACCATTGTATTGTTTTATTGTAAATGTAACACGTTAGAAATCTTGACAGCTGTCAAAACATGAATAAGTAATAGAAGAGTGGAAATGGACAGTGCATTTATCTCTACCGGTAGAAATAAATCTAGTAGGGATAAATGCACCAGCCGAAATGGACAGTGCACCGATCCCTACCGGTAGAAATAAGTCTACACAATCGTGCACTTATCCCTACCAGTGGGGATAGCTTGGTAGGGGGATAAGTGTACCAGCCGCTTTAATTTATATTAATTACAGATTTGGAAGTTACCCCGAAAAAGAAAGTTGATCAAGAAGTTACATTTATACAAATGCAAAATATCTGTTTTGCGAGAAGGAAACATAATGCCACGTATCAAGGTGATTAGCTCATAAAGGCATATATACGCAATCGTGACAAAAAACCCAAGGAAAACTGAGCTGATTGCAGTGAATATTCTTTTCCAAGTGTGAATTATGCTCAATACTAATAATCAAGGCTTAATACATGTTTCCTGAAGCAACAACATTTCAATCTAAATTACACAACGAACACGGAGTGCTGTGCCAACTTCGCAATCAGATTAAAAGTTTAAAATCCAAACAAATTTTGAAAAGGGCCATGTTAGTGAAAAAATTATCGAAGGTTTCACCGACATTTGCATGTCTCTTGCAAGGACAAATTAGAAATTTTAAAAAGAAAACTACTGGTCGACGTTGGAAAAAGGAGGAAAAAATAACAGCTGTGAGACTATACAAAAGATCTCCAACGTGCTACCGCTTGTTACGCAGGTTCTTCCAACTGCCATCACCAAGTACCCTCAAAATCGATCCGTATCTCCAAAATAGCATGGAAGAAATTAAGTTCGAGAACTTGGTTTGAAGCTATGCCGAAGCTATCACACGAGTGCCTGAGAAAAACAGACAAAAAAATGCAAACCGTGTGTATAGAACCATGAAAGATTTCATAGATTTTTAAGACTCGTGCGCAGCGCACAACTACATGTTTTGAAGCCATGCCGAAGCAGTCACACGAGAGCCTGAGAAAAAAAGAAAACAATGCAAAACGTGTGTATATTACCCTGAAAGATTACAGGGATATTCAAGATTTCAAGACTCGTGCGCAGCGCACAGCTACATGTTTTGAAGCCATGCCGAAGCAGTCACACGAGAGCCTGAGAAAAAAAAGACAAAAAATGCAAAACGTGTGTATAGAACCATGAAAGATTTCAGGAATTTTCAAGATTTCAAGACTTTCGCGCAGCGCACAGCTTCATGTTTTGAAGCCATGCCGAAGCACTCACACGAGTGCCTGTGAAAAAAAGAAAAAATGCAAAACGTGTGCATATAACCATAAAAAATTTCAGGAATTTCAAAGATTTGAAGACTTGTGCGCAGCGCATAGCTAGTAATAGCTACATGTTTTGAAGCCATGCCGAAGCTGTCACACGAGAGCCTCAGAAAATTTTTACAAAAAATGCAAAACGTGTGTATAGAACCTTGAAGGATTTCAGGGATTTTCAAGATTTCAAGACTCGTGCGCAGCGCAAGGCTCCATGGTTTGAAGCTATGCCGAAGCTGTCACACGAGTGCCTGAGATAAAAAGACAAAAAAAATGCAAAACGTGTAAATAGAACCATAAAAGGTTTCAGGGATTTCAAAGATTTCAAGACTCGTACGCAGCGCACAGCTACATGTTTTGCAGCCATGCCGAAGCTGTCACACGAGTGCCTGAGAAAAAAAGAAAAAAATGCAAAACGTGTGCATAGAACCATGAAAAATTTCAGGGATTTCCATGATTTCAAGACTCGTACGCAGCGCACAGCTACATGTTTTGCAGCCATGCCGAAGCTGTCACACGAGTGCCTGAGAAAAAAAGAAAAAAATGCAAAACGTGTGCATAGAACCATGAAAAATTACAGGGATTTCCATGATTTCAAGACTCGTGCGCAGCGCGCAGCTACATGTTTTGAAGCCAGGCCGAAGCTGTCACACGAGAGCCTGACAAAATGACTGAGAAATGTACGTATTTATTCTAGTAGAATAAATACGGTGAATTTCATAGATAGGTTCGCTGTTTCTTTTTTATACAAAGATTTTCATTTTCATAGAAAATCTTTTCTTGATATGACAAAAAGATTCCAGGCTTAGAGTTACATCTGTGCAAAATATCAGCCCCATCCGCTCTGCTGTAGTACCGAGAAGAGGAAACAAACATCCAAACTTTTGCATTCTAATATCTTTACATATAATAAAAAAAATATGGATCGCTGTCTCTTCCATGTACAATGGAAGATATATAAAAAATATTATTGGGACCATTATCAACGCAAATAGCGCCCAAAACAATGATTGTTAGAATTTTTGTCTGTTTGTCTGTGGTACAGGTACATTTTGATAAGGCAGGTACTTATAGAAATATTTTGTTTGAGGGTCTTTGATAGAACTAGAGACTGTGATTAATTTGTGATCCTATTATTTGTGGAGAATAAATATTAATATAATCGTCTTACAAACTGATCATTCATACAAAATAATTTTAACAGAATATAAAATATTAAACGTGCTATTTAATTTCGTATTATCTAATCATTATTATTTAATAAGGCAAGACGTCAAGCCGAGAGGCCGGCACTAGTCCCTCTCGCCTGACGACAGAGAGACATAAAAAGAATTGCATCGTTATAAAACCGCAGTTTTACCCATTTTTTTCAAAAGACCTGTTCTATAAAGTTTGTTTAGTATATTTTAGAGTCAGATAACACACGCACAGTATTTAGTTCATAATCACTTTCCCACGATAATGAACAAACCTAATCATCAATTTATCATCTATCAAGTAGGTTCTTACTATTACAATCACTACGAATATTTCAAGACTCATGTGCAGCGCACATAGAGATGTAAAAAAACGGTTTTTTTTCTAGAGCAGGTTTTTTTTCAAAAGTACGAAATTATATTGACTTGCACTTAAAAGCACTTAATATTTCGCAAACGGATCCCTAAATCGAAATATTGTTTATCGGCAGCGTGCGAGAGAACGTTTAGTACGTACAGTGACATTCACACCAAAAAACGTAATAGACTGACAAATGACAGGGCTAGGAAAATAGTGTACATTGCGCACAATTTAAGATTGCAATCAGTGCAGTCCTCTTCAAGGTCGTCACAGAAACAAGCCGAAGAGGTCGTTAGTGTTCCCTCTGATTCCGATGACGATGGAACAAGCACTAGCACTACCTGCACTACTGATGTGGATATAGATGATTCGTCAGAAGTAGTCTGAAGAAGAATAAAGACTTTTTAGTTTATAATTTAGTTTATAACTAATTACTTATTAACATATTATTGATTTAAAAGTAAACATAATCAGATTTAGTGTTTTATTTAATTTCTGATATAGAATTTATTATATCCTGAAAAAAAACCTAATTTAGAAAAAAAAAACTATGGTGCCATGTTTTGTTTCATGTTTTTTTTCAAGATTTTGAAATTCAATCAAAAAAATTCAATTTACATCGCTAAGCGCACAGCTTCGTGTTTTGAAGCCATGCCGAAGCAGTCACACGAGTGCCTGAGAAAAAAAGACAAAAAAATGCAAAATGCGTGTATAGAACCATGAAAAATTTCACGAACAAATATTCAGCCAAAACTATTGGTGAAGACTGCAGGTAACAACTTCATGTAGGTATTTACTTTTAGTCGATTATTATTAAAAAAAAAAAATTTTTAGGTGTAAAAAGTAGTGCTTTAATAAAACAACAGAAAATGAACCCCTCGATATCTTTCAAAAACTACACAATATAGGTACAAAATTTTTTACGAGATTTAGACAAACAAACTTATAAACAAATAATTCCCAGGATGGCCGTAGAAAGGAAGTGGGCTCTAGACGAGCCACTGACGGTGACTATTGTGTACAGATTCAACAACATATTTCATCTTATGTTGTAAATCTGTGCAATAAGGTAAGTCTGGAAAGAAATACCTTAGTGCTTCTTGACATAAAGATGACGCACAAAATGTTCAAGAGTTTAGTATTTACATACACTTTCTACCGAAGATATTTTAGGGAAAACTTCTCTCTAACTAACTAACGGAAGACGACTTATGGTGAATTTATCATGGACAATTGAAAAAACATTCTTGACATTCTAAGCAAACCTTGAATTAATAAAAAAACGATCATTAAAGCGATAGATATTAATTGAAATACGACGGTAAATCTAGTAATTAGCATGTTTTTCTTTTAGGTATACACCTCGTCCAGTCCATTTAACCTTTTCTAAGTGTACATTTTTGTATTTATGGAAATAAAGAATTTTTGATTGATTTTGATTTTTGTCAAAATGTATTCAATTTTCAGGTTATCTTATCACATTAGTTCCGAGTGCCAACATAAACTTTGTCCCCTCATGAATCCAAGGCCTAACACAAACCTACGCAAATATTAGTAAATAACAAACTCTAGTCTTAGGGCCTCTCTCTCTCGATCTCATTATGATATGCGCGTCGCCGCCGGTCCCGCCACCTCGTGGTGTCTTGCGTGAACACCAAAACAAACACTACCAACTGGTGGCAGAGAGTGAGACGCCAAATAGCTCTACACATGTCATATTAATATCCATATATATGTCATATTAATAGCCACCAGCGGGTGATTTGATTGCGCAACCAAGCTACTACCAGGTGAGGTACCCTCTATACATCTATACACATTTTGTTGGAGGCGCGACTAGTGGCGCCACCATGGTTTCTTAATGAGATAGGGCCCTTAGTCCCATTCTACACATTGTACGAATAGAGACCACCAGTGGTGGACATTGGCAAAGAGCTACGTCAAGTTAACAACGCACTTTTCCGAAAGGTAATTAGAAAGATAGTTCACATATCAAATGCCGATTTAAAACCGAACCAAAGACAACAAGATGCGCTTTGGTTTGTTTTAACTTACTCATAATGATCTGAATTTATCAGTAGAGTAGAAAAACACACGGCCAAAATGATTAACCAAAGCGCAATGTAACTTACTTTGATACATCCGACACATCGCATTGTAACTCGCAAATACGTAACTCTGCATTTTCTAAATGTTTCCTATAACTATTAATTCCAAGGCTTTAAACGACCTTACATAGCCTACTTTACATACGTTAGAGCTGTATTAACGCGACGTCCTTCGGCTTTGTAAGTCTCGCCTTCCATTGACTTCTGTCGGCGAGGATGCGGCGCCCGTACGCTGAGTGGATATCCCGGAAAAGCGTCTGCTTACGAGGTAGTTCTGTCCGTGAGTTCTCCTTGTCTGTGAAAGAATCATACATTTTCTAATTGGAAACTACTTGCTTCGGGGGCATCGATCAAGGTAGCGTTTTACTGGACAATAGAGAGCTGTTTGTGTAAAACAGTTTTACAAAAATGTTCCTACGTTACTGTACGACGCTTTTTTAGATTTAAATACGATTACGTCGTGTGAGTGTCCAAGTGTTATTTTAATAAAAGCTTGGGAAGAGAAAAATGAAGCAAAATGGTTCCACAATCAATATTAATCAAACAGAGCGGCCACGCTCAAGGAGCGCTGAGCACATGCGCGAGGACATAGCCGCGATTCCCCGCAGCATGTGTCAGCGCATGAGTTAGCGAAACGTTAGCGAGCTTTCCAGAGTTTGCGTAGTCGATTGCAGGACTGCCAGCGACAAGCCGGGGCACATCTCGACAGTGTTATTTGTACAAAACCAATTACATTAGATGTTTGTTACGTTGAAAAATTTATCAACAAAATATGTTCATTTTTCAAAAGTGCAAAAATCAATGGGTCACCCTATATAGGTATTGTGATAGTAGTGAATGTTTCCTAGTCGCTGTGTTCTTTGCGACATCTATGGGCTGACTTTAGGTCGCGATTCTCAAACAGCGACAGTGACGTCACCGACTATGCCTGCAACTGACTTCCGCTAATACATGTGCATATTACTCACGATGCCTGCTGTCTTGCACCGACTTCTTGTCAGGCTCGTTCATTTTGTTGAAGGGGTTGTGTCTCTGGCCGCGTGGGGGCACCTTCGGCTCTTCGTCAGGGGGAGTTACTGTCACGTGGGCGGCCGCTTCTGCTGCGTCAGCTGTAAATACCGCGGTATTAGTAGTAATAACCAGGAGGACTGCTATACTAAACGAATTGCTTCACTATAACAATGGCATCATCGCGGAATGTAATTTTGGTATAATATCTTATTGAACTCGAAACACTAAAAAAATAAAAAAAATTGGACTTGTGGCATTCAACTGTGGTACACAGCTTCAACCTCAAATATTAATATAACCCGGTGCTTCCAGAATGGTCTTCTTAGAGAAATCACTAATTAAGTTGTTTAAATAATTTAAATATTTCGACGTAATAATGTGCGTCATGGGCATCCAAAGAGATACGAGCACCAGGTGCTTATCAGGGGACATAGACATCATTTATTTGCCACCACAGACACAAAAGATACAAATTAGTAAAAGTTACTAGTGGACTAGTTAAACTAGGCTGTAGAAGAGAGGTAAATTAGGGAGTCTCATACCTTGTGCCTCTTCCAACTGCCTCTGGAGGTCAGCAACCATCAGCTTCATATAATCGTAACTGGCACATGCAAGGGCCTTCATCCAGGCCTCCATAGACCCCTGCGTGGTCGTGCACAGGTAGTATGTGCGGCCTCCCGCACATTGGAACACTATTTTAAAGCTGTATGTTTCTTCTTCTTCTGTTAATTCTGGAATAATTATAAAAAACATTGCAATTTCTAATTCTTCAAGTGAATGTATGGTGGTCTTCCGTGCATAGACAGAAAACAATATGTAGTGGGATTTTTAAATCTTCAGTTAAACCTGCACGTCAAATAGGCGGGACGGGGGACGCAAAGCGGGAGCGTCAGCCGCGCGGCGGACACTGCAATGGCGATTCAGGGGCACCTTTCACACCTACGCATATACAACCATGAATGTAGGTATATACTCCGTAAACTAGATCCTGCACTGACATTATTTAATTGATCCAAACGTAACCAGTAATTTCATATGTCTAAGGCTTATTTTTCTTTGTAACATGTCAGAGTAGAATAAAACCGGCCAAGAGTCAGACTCACGCACGAAGGGTTCCGTACTATTATCTATAAAAACAGCATAAAAATCACCTATGTTGTATGGGAGCCCCCTTAAATATTTATGTTATTCTGTTTTTTAGTATTTGTTGTTATAGAAGCCCAATCAATAGAGGCTGGCTTTTGTTGAAAAGGAAGGAACTTTGAAATTAGGTACCCTTTTCACTGATTCACGTCAACACTAATAAAAAACCGTCTCAATTGATATTTTACAGCTTTTGTAGCTGTTAAAGCATATTTCTTAGAGACATTTTGACATCTTATGTATGATTGCAATACAAATTGTGAATGTGAACATAAACATGCAATAAGGAAAATAGCAACACGAAAATTACATACTTACCTATTCAATGAACACAACTCAACTGATGAACTGCTCTAGTTTAATTCGATTGCACAGTAATTGATTTTTCCTATTTTATTTTAGAAATGGGTTAATACTCTTGTTATGACTTTTATGCCCAATGGTAACCATGACCACCTAGGCGTGAACCTACCAATTTCCTAAGAAAGGTGACAGGGCAGGTTAGTCAGTACCAGAATGTGGTATAAGACAGTTCGTACCACTTAAGCCGGTGAATAGATTGAAGTGTGGAATTAAATCTCAATATTTCTTAGACATTGTAATAAATAAATAAATATAGCCTATTATTTGGATAACATAATTTTTCTAGCTCACTAATTTTATGTGATCTGTTTGCACTAGTTTGGCATTGGCCTAGATTTTTCTCAAAGAACATAAGTTCACTTTGAGAAAACTATCTATTTCTATTTTAGCATGAGTGTGCTGGGTATGTCAGTGTCTTACCGATAGTGCATCCTTCCAGTATGATCACGCCGACAGGGTCCTTGTCCCCTGGCTTATCGTAGTAGAAGAGTAGGTTTCCCTTGAGGGTGAACCACCGCCGGGTGTAACTCTTGCCAACCTCGTACCGGATCTCCAACCAGCCCTCGCGGTCCACCGGTGTGGCCGATGACGCGAACGCACACAGATTCTTCTCATTTATCTTCATAGTCATTGAAAGTATTTTTTCCTCCCTCACGAAATATGTAGCGAAAACGTGCTTGGCAATGAGTATACAATAGGTACTTTAGTGCTTGGTTTTGCAACGAGCTTTTAGTATCACGCGCGTTGTTGTGATCAGGCTATCGCATCCATCGTGCTCTTTTTTTCGCTCGACGATTGCACAAACGCAATTTATTGAACAAAATCCCAGTGAATCTACGTAACGTAGGACAAATTTGATGCAAATTGCTAAAAATAAAAATGGATAATCCAATCCAAGCTTAGAGTATACCTAGAGATGGCATACCTACGAAAAAAACGTGTATACCTAAACTTACCTAGAAACTAAAATGGCTCCTTTCCGTAGTGCTGCCCTTTTGTACCTCGATATTTTTATCGAAACAAGTATTTTTGTGACGATATTTTAGCAGTTTCGTAGTGATTTTATTGTTTTCACCACGATTATGAAACAGAATTCTATAATCATATAGTCATAGAATGCTTTAATTAGAGATACAAAGTATGTGAATGCTCGTACCCAACTATGGCTCGACCGCGCTCATGAGACGCAACCACTGAGAAGTTAAGAAAATGAGCTATTATAACAATGGTAATTTTTTCATGTATTTTCCGAGTCAAGACTCTTGCGTTTAGACACGTGCCAGACCTCCTTAGAATTAATGATCAAAGTTCACCAAACCAGTTTATTGAACAGTCTGCAGTTAGCTCATTTGTTTCAATTGTAGGTAAATACTAGTTCTAATTTGTTTATACTATTTGATTCAAATTTTCTTTGTTAATAAACGTTGTGTTCATTTAAGAAAAAAAGGTACCTACTGAAATGAAACAACAAGCTACTTAATTGCAAAATGTATTGTTTGTATGCAACAGTGATTTGTGAGATAGTATATTTATATTTGTATAACAATATGGGTATCTTTTTGTGATTTATATTATTATTATAATATAAATCACAAAAAGATAGACACCACATTTTATAAGCAATTCAACAAGTCTCGTTCATTTATTATATTATATCACAAATTTAACACAGACTCCTACATTTTTAATTAAACAAGCAATGTAATCCGTCTTATTCATTTACAGTATGAATCAAAAATTTAACACAGACGCCACCTGTATTTTCGATTGTAGAAGCAATGCAACAGTCTCATTCATTTACACATTTGCAATATACCTACCTAATTCAAAAATTCAACTAATACTACACCTAAATTTTAAATTTTACAAGTACTTAATGTAATCAGTCTCATTCATTTACAGTATAAATCTCAAATTTACATTATTTCTATTAAAGTACTGGATCGCGCTGGCACTAGTGGCTGAAACAAACATGAAGAATAAATTTATAATGCAACATTATTTGTCAGCCTACAATTATAGACTCTAGAAAGGTACTGAGTAGTTCAACTTTGAAAAAAAATCTAAAATCTTAAAGAAATTCTAAAAAAAAGGTGGGCGAAGGTCTGCCTGCAACGCAGGCAGACCTTCGCCCACCGTGCCACATCGTTTGCGAAATAACTTTATTTTGCATGGAAATAATTTGCTAAGGGAGGATTTATGGAAATGTACATTTTAGAGGGGATTATATAATATAAAAGATTATATTATATAATCAAAAAAAGTATAAAAGTATTAAGGAAGTATTTAATATTACTTTGGGTCAGATTTATTTACTTAAAACTTAATATTCATTAATATCAAAATTTAAGCCCTTTGGAAAAATAAAGGTAGTCAAGTTTGTTAATGCATATATGCATTACTTTGCAATAGAAGTTTGTGGGAGTAAGGTCAAGTAAAATACTTACTAAAAAGATTCGTGACGGTACGGCATCCTCTCGCAGTCTTGTTATTTAAAGTTCGATTGAAGCAAGTTTCTTCAAAATGAAGAGAACGGACGAAAATATCTTTCGTACCAAACTTAAAATTTTCTACTCCAATTGAGTCCAGCCACTTTTTCTTTTACCGTAATTTTCGGGTAACCTAGAACGTAAAAAACCAGTTGAAAATTAATACACTACAATTTACACTTGAAAACATCGATACCTATGAAAAATGCCTTGAAGGACAACACTATCGCCAAACAAACAGTTTCATGTTTTCTTTAATTACACTTAAAACTTACAAAAATAAGCTACATTCGGTATGAATTTTATGTAAACTATTCCTATGAAAGCCAACACATAAGGTATTTATTGTATTATTTGGTAATTTAGCAAAATAAGAATACGTACCGGTGTAATGTTATGTTTGGACGATTTTCACTTGTTTTTAAGCCGCAACCTACCAAACTGTTGTTTGGCATCTTCCTATTAGCTTTCTTTCGCTTACTATATAAGTATTCACATGAAAAAGTCCCGAACTCAAATAATTTTAGCATTTTTACTGTAAATGCAACTCTCGTTGACAGTTTACATACCTGAAAGTAAAATGGCGAACCGGCCTCAATCATGCTTTGCTATGACGTCACGTTTCAATGTTGCCAAAAATAGGTTTCGCACATTATATTGATGTCTCTTTTTACATTGGTTATTGTAGGTAAGATAAAACGAGATAGCTATAAGTTTATGAGTACAATATCGATTTATATCATATTTGTATAACCGAAAGTTCCTATAGAACAATACGCCGTCTCCATATACCTATACTCTAAGAATCCAAGCAACCAATGCAAAGAGTTAAAGAAAGAGAAGAAGAGAGCAGTGTTGGATTCGGACAGATTAAAAAATATTGTACGTTTCGTTCAAAAATATCGTATTTATAAGAAAAAGATCGTACATCTTTTTGCTGTCAGTGCCACTCTCAAGGTTTTCAAAATTTTCACAGCTCGCTCCACTCGCCGTTATCTGTTTATTTTTTACTTTTTTGTGGGGAAGCTGATATTTTAGTTTATTGCTAATTTCTTCCTTGTATAACAAAAAATATAAATCGAGCACAATCGTTTGACAAGGCAAACCAAACAATCGTTTTGTTTTGACTTGTAGTTTTTTTAACATTTTAGGCATAGAGCTAATATAGTACTAGATTTTAGGTGATTTACTTAAATATTTAGGAATTAAGACTAGTCATCTTCACAAACGTGTTCGTGATTTGATCTGTGTTCGTGATGATGACCAAAACCTGCTATTTACGCAGCGAAAAGTAAAAGCTGCCTGTATTTAAGCTATCCTGGTAGCCGGTAGGTACGAGAGCTCCTTCTATTTTCAGGTCTTATTATTTTTGTGATATTTTACAAAACGGATTATTTTGTCACATTTCGGACCTAATTTGCTTCTTGTTATCATATCTCATTGTTCGGTTTGGAGCTTTTTCATCAATGAATGAGTATACAATACTACCGTACATTTTGACTGCCGGCAACACTCACTGCTTCTTTCAGTCTGTCAGTCAGATTCATTTGATTGATTGTTTTGTTTGTATCGTAAAAATAAATAAAGTTGACTTTATTTCTAGAACTGGCTGAAGAAGAGTTACATAAAATTCTTGTCTACTTTATTTCCGCAAAGTGATATCGTTTGTGTGTCGCTAAATGGCGGGAGGTCCAGGCGATTGGCAGCTAGAGTGTGTAGAAGTGAAGCAGAGAGGTTCATATTTACTTCAATCGGGGCAATGGTCCGATTGCACCTTCCTGGTGGGTTCAGAGCCCAACCAGGTGGTGATTCCTGGCCACAAGCTCATCCTGGCCATGGCTTCTCCTGTCTTCGAAGCCATGTTCTACGGAGGGATGGCAGAGCGCAACGAACCGATTTCTATCCTCGATGTACAACCGGAGGCTTTCAGAGCGCTGCTTGAGTAAGTTTCACATAGACGACCGTTTGATCAACAAATACGTCCATTGCTGACCATGCTTCTCTGAAACAAGGTGGATTTTACCTAAACCACCATGGTTCGCAGGCAGATTAGTGATTGCAGTCAGGGTGTTAAAATACACTGAAGAATGCTGTTGCCGAAAACAGAAAACTAGCTGCTTCCCGCAGCGTCGCACGCACTTTATAACCCGGCAAGCATGTGGCAGGGTATGTCATACCCAAGGTGTCATAAAACTCTGTATTTCTTGAATTATCAAAGTAACAACACTGGCACGCTGAGTAGCTGCAGTGAGGGAAGTGTGGGAGGGGATTGGTGGCCTGATCTCAGTGCACCATGAGGCGCTGGCAAATTAGATGTAGAGATCAGTACAAAATTGTGGATTTGATTAGAGTAAAATACAAAACTTTAATGATCTCCAATAATTTCCTGATTTAATTTAAAGCCATAGAAGGGTTAATTTCAGTTTTTTTATCAAGGATTACATTGTTTTATAATTTTCAACTGAAGAAAACATTATTTTGTTTGTTTAGTAAAATTTTCAAAAGTTTATTTTATAAAATATATAAACTTTTAAAAATTCGTAGCTAAGTTAAGTCTTGTAATTTCATGTTTTTTCTCTGTATAAATAAAAATATAAAAATTGTCTAATTAAAATTTACTTGTTTCTTAACTTCATTAAAAATAGTGTATTTCAACAACCCCAAGTTTGAAAATAAGTATTTCTGAACAAAACACTACAAAAGTGTATTATAGTCTGGCATACCCTGCCACATACCTAATGTGACTTTTTTGACCACATGCTCGCTGGATAAAGTAGCCTATGTCCTTCTCCATGATACCATTTACCTCCCTGCCAAACTTCATTAAGACCAGTTCAGCCGATTAGGCAAGAAAATGTAAAAGACAGACAGAGTTACCTTCGAATTTATAATATTATTTCTGATTTTCAGGTACATCTACACAGATAACATAAATATAAGCTCATTTGACAAAGCATGTGAGCTATGCTACGGAGCCAAGAAGTACATGCTGCCGCACCTGGTGAAAGAATGCACTAGGTACCTCTGGTCAGATCTGTATCCAAGGAATGCTTGCAGAGCCTATGAGTTTGCTCGACTTTTTGAGGAAAATATTCTCATGGATAAATGTATTCAGGTAAAATTATATGAATAGTAGGGTAGATCAACAACTGATGCTGGTACAACTCTATTAAAGCATATATTGGATTGGGTGCCTGGGTGAAAGTGAAAAACGATATTGGTATATTTTCTGACCTTTCTAAGGCTTTTGATTGTGTGGATCATGCATGATATACTAACTAGAAAATTGAAACGGCAAAGCTATGGAATTGGCAATAAGGCACTGGACCTTATGCAATCTTATTTATGTGATAGAATCCTAAAAGTAGATATTGGAATAGAAAGATCTAGAGGCTCAAAAAGTTTTCTATGCCTTTTTTGCTATTCCAGACTATAATCTATCTCTGTGCCAAATTTCATGCAGATCCGATTCTGGTGTGATTGAGTAACAAACATCCATCTATCCATCCAAACTTTCACATTTAAAAGTGGTCATGTCGCTAGGATGCATAGTTTCCGAAATGTAAGTGAAAAAAATATGGGACCTTCAAACCTCCCCCCCTCCCCCCTCCCCCCGGCTGAAGGGCTACGGGTGGGGACTTGTGATATGTTTACCTCCAAACAAAGTTACCAAATATAAGGATGAAAATAATTAAGTAACAATTCCGCGAAAAAACCCTCTCCGATATGTTCTAACAAAATGTAGTCCGCGTTGTAGAAAAAATAATATAATTTAATTAAGTCCTTAATAATTTAATTAAGGACTATATTATATCTAGGTATAAGATGTTAAACTTAAGTAAGTTTTACCATATGGTAGATAAAACATTACCTACCCATTGTTGTGCCCCAACCGGGCTCATGTTGAAACTGTACACATTTATTTTAAGACCTACTATGTACAACATGAACACAATAAACAATCTTGAATCTTGAATAAATGAAAAAATACCTATCAAAGCAATAATTGCTTTGATAGGTATTTTTTCATTTTGTAGTTGGCGTCGTCGTTTGCTTCTACAACGCGGGCTACATTTTGTTAGAACTTATCGGAGAGGGTTTTTTTAGCGGAATTGTTACTAAATATTTTCATCCTTATATTTTGCAATGGATTTCCGCAATGTAACGCCTGAATCTATTATTTATTTTAAAGTTACCAAGTAAAAAATTGTGTTCCAAACAGTTCCCTCCTTAACCGTTCGTTGCCTGGACTATATTTATAAACCTGTTTTTATTGTCTCGCTATTATATTTTACTTTTACTTGCAGATAATAAGTACAAATACCAAAGAAGTCCTCAACGACAGCAGCTTTGAGGATGTTGAACTTAACACAGTAATCACAGTATTTTCTCTGGACCATCTAAATGTAGATAGTGAGCTGGACCTATTCCAGGCAGCGGTCAGATACGCTAAGGCACAAGAGAAGAGGACTCAGGAACGAAGCATCAGTCCTGCGGTGGATGTTGGACCTCCTTCAGGAAAGAGGTCAAAAAGTCCAGAACCTTCTACTTCGTCTAAAGAGAAGGAAGAAAAGGTAGGTTGAATAACAAAGAAAATTACAATCGCTTATTTGAAACAAATTAGAACATACAATTGAAACAATTGCGACATTGACGACCTCTGTGGCGCGGTGGGTGAAGGTCTGCCTGCGATGCAGGAGGTTGCGGGTTCGATTTCCGCCTCGGTACAAATGTTTGTATGATCTGCAAATATTTGTTCAGGGTGTTCTGGTTGTTTTCTATGTATAATAAAAATATGTCTATATATGTAATGTATTATATTATGTATATCAGTTATCTAGTACCCATAGTAACACAAGCTCTGCTTAGCTTGGGGCTAGATAATGCTGTGTGAATCATCCAGCATTATTTATTTAATTGCACAAACTGTAGACTGTCGCAAGCAATCTACAGGTAGCGCAACTGGTCCATATCAATAACAGTTGGAAGGTAGGTTCTTGCAAAATTGAATGATTAAGTGCCAAATTCTCAAAAGGGTAATCTTTGCATCTCAGGTTTTCCACAGTTGAATTATTGAAAATTGTATAAAAATGTGATTTGTGATATGCATCAAAGCAAGATAACAGAAATTATGTGTTACTAGGTGCACGGTTCAAAGGCCTTATGTGTACTTGATCTTAATCTACAACCTTATTGTGTAACTTGAAATCCATTAATAGTGAAATGCAAGTCAATAGACCAGTGGTTGACCCAGTCAGAATGTTGTTGGTGTTGTCTAAGGTATTCACAGGTATTCAACTGGTCTTCGGTTTCGGAATGAATGATCCATGTGAATACAATTTCTCAAGTTTTCGATCTTTCATGCATTTCGTTAATGCATGCAAACTAATAGTTTCTCCACTACTACTACATAGTTTTTAAGTGTACTACTTCACAAGAGTTATTTTATTACAAGTGGACTTAAATTTTTTAGTGAATAGTATCAATAACATCTTATTTGACAATAATTACTATTATGTTTGAGTATTCCGAGGTTAAGTTCTGATCTCATGGAGCACTCGGTAAAATGACAGGTCTGGTTTGTTTTTAGGTGGTGAATGTTGAGAGCAGTGCTGAGAATAGTCCAGCAGCAGAGCTTGAGTCCAAGAAACCTGAAGAGCCTGACAACATTAAGAGCAAAGAAGGTTTGCAAGAATCTGAATTTGGAACATTTACTGTTGTGCTACTAACGTAATTATGGCAAGCTCACTACGTTTTATTCGAAGATTATGGTTTTTGTAACAAAAACAAAGCAAAAAAGTTTCAAAAAAATAAAAAAATACACCATCGCTAGCTTACACCCAGATCCAGGATTAATAATGACATACATTATGTCCTGCAGCAGGATTCAAACCTTGTACATCTCAGGCGGACGTTCACTGTGTCACGGAGGTCGCCTGTCGTATCAAACACATTTTTGCATCCGATTATTATTAGATTTTGACAAAAATCTTTTGATTCTGTGACTTTCTGTGAATCAGCTTGCAACTCCAACATAGAGATACTCCAGCCAGCTCTACCATCCTCCTTCTTTATTTTTAATGTCCTTGTTTTCCTTTCGATTTGTTCGAGAACTTCATCTATAGGTAGGTACATAATTTTGCGTAAACTAACTACTCAGTACTGATTTGAACCTTATTCTATCGGCATAATGTCTTCGCTAACATGGATTTGTTCACACACAGACAGCAAAGAGCCGGACAAGCCCACCATTCGCTCGGCCGTCGAGAAGGTCCGCTTCCTGACGCTGACTCCCCAACAGTTCGCGGAGGGTCCGGCGCGCTCCGCGCTGCTCACTGAGTCGGAGTCTTTCGCAGTGCTCATGAATATCCTCTCTAGCGTCAGCGATGTGCCCATGCCGAGAGGCTTTTCCGTCTGTAGGGTACCCAGGAAGCAGCTGATCGGAGGACCTCCTGCTGTAAGTTTTCTTTACATGTCGTCGGTGTGCAAGCCAAAACCGTTATGTGCATCGCGTCGACTGAAAGAACAATCATGAGTAAATTCCCTCTAGAAGTCAATTTGCCGATTTTGAAGAGGGTTGTTCGTGCAATCTATAATATGGGTCCCCGAGATACGTGATATGATAAACTAAAAGAAATGAACATAATGACAGTACCATGTCATTATATTTATGAAAACTTGTTGTACACTCATAGAAATATCAATCGGTTCCCTAAAAATAGCGACATACATAATTTATATACTAGTTTTTTTTAATGTAGGTATTTTGAATTTTTGTGGCGTGTCCCACAAGTCCTGTAAGGTCTAAAGCAAATAAAGCACTTTGTTGTTTGAAACAAAAGCCTTTTATTTGATATGCTATATACTGCTCCACCTGCGTTACCAATGTCGTTTATGTTAATATCCATTTATGCGTTAATTTTGGCGTTAAAAATGTACATTGGCTACATTTACTGAACAACGCCGTCAAGAGGTGAGCGAGTTAACGCGTAAATGCACATTAACACTAACGCCAACGTGGTGGATGGAGCAGTAGTATTAAGGGCAGGTATTTCTACTGAGGCCGCGCTTTTGTGATTTTTAAAACCATCTGAGACATAGAATATAGTATTTAGAGAACTGAAAATAAGACATATATTAGTTAAGCATCCAGTCTAGTCAAATTCGCTCGCAATTCAATTACAAGATCCAATGATCTTCACTCGAAAGAAAACAATCCAAAAGTTACCCCTTTTTAAAATTTTTTTTCAATCTCCTGACGGAACTAATTATATTTTAAGGAAAAAAATTAGACTCAACTAAAAATCCTACATATATAACAAATTCGCAGAGTTCGACTTGATAATAATAGAATTCAATACAATAAATACCATGGAACGTGTGGCCTACAGCTTTCTGCTTCATCATCACGCGGTTCTGTTATGTTTGATAAAATACGTATACACTTCTTTTGATAGGTAAATACGTAGGTGGCATCTGTGCTATTCTCCCAAAGGAGAATATCATAATTTAAGTGTGAGAATGCAAATGCGTAAGCTAGCCAATGCTGTTTTAAGGTTTGTTGCTTTTATTATTTCTTTTAAAGCGTAGACGAAGTTTGATAGCTTGCTCGTTATCTTTTTTACGTGACCTTTCCAATTTAATACTCAATACTCAATATTTTTATTGCAAACATGTTGTACATGGGATCTTAAAGATAAAGTGTCTCAAACATGCACCCTGCTAGGGCACGGCAATTTATAAATTTATATGCGATTACATAAGTACCTTGTGATTAATTACCATCAAACAAAAGAAAAGAAGTTTATCTCTTCTACAAAAGATAAACTTTGCAAGTCTATGCAAAAAATAAGTGCCATCTGTCGACTAAATTTGATAAAATAAATGTGCAGATACGTGCAATCTGACAACCTAGACGGCCTTAAATAAAGTATTTATAAGTAAGTGTATATAAGCATTATATAAAGTGCCGGTTGCGCCTCAAGTTCCGATCTGTTTTATACCGATACAAGTGGTGGTTTACAGGTGGCGTTCACTGTGGATACTCCCAGTCCTGTGATGGTGGAGCAGCCCGCACAGTCGTGGATGGGCTTCGGGGAGGGCTCGCGAGCCATCCCGCCGCGGTGCGACGGTGAGTGTACTACCATCGACACGACGACCACCTGATGTTGCACTGAACGAACTCCACCAGCAGTGCTATTACACTAAATTCATGGATAGGGAACCTGGGCATTTCGATTTCCATGGATGGGACGAATTTAATTATATTATACAATCCGCTTCTACCTGAGTCTTCGCACACACTACTGGTATAACAAGAAGCCAAAAAATAAAGTAGTAGGTCCTTCTCTGGAATACCGTCTACCTCCCTGCCAAATTTCATTAAGATCCGTTCAGCCGTTTAGGCGTGAAAAGGGAACAGACAGACTTTCGAATTTATAATTAATACGAATTTTATGGTGGGATGGTCAATGTGTGAGAACAGAGTGATTTCCCATTCAACGTTTCGTTTTTAGGGTTCCGTACCCAAAGGGTAAAAACGGGACCCTATTACTAAGACTTCGCTGTCCGTCTGTCACCAGGCTGTATCTCATGAACCGTGATAGTTAGACAGTTGTAATTTTCACTGATGATGTATTTCTGTTGCCGACCGACCAAGTGCAAGTCGAACTCGCGTACGAAGGGTTCCGTATCATGATCTATAAAAACGGCAAAAAAAACACGTTTATTTGTTGTTATAGCGGCAATAGAAATACATCATCAGAGAAAATTTCAACTGTCTAACTATCACCGTTCATGAGACCTGGTGACAGACGGACAGCGAAGTCTTAGTAATAGGGTTCCGTTTTTACCCTTTGGGTACGGAACCCTAAAAATAATAAATTACTGATATAAATTCACGGAATTCGAAATTCGCCCTTTTTCCCGCTTAGGAAAAAGGGCAAGAAAATAAAAAGTGCAATAACATTAGCTTGATATTTCCTCAGGTGGTAGGTACCCCCCGGGCGCTGTGCACTCGAGCAACGGGAGTTTGCAAGATCCGCGCTTGTCGGGCCTGCCAGGCCTGCCGCTGGAGCGGCAAGGCGGGCCGGAGGTGAACAAGTTCTACTGCCAGCGAGCCATCATCCAGCACACCGACTGCCTCAATACCAGCGTGTTGGACTGCTGCGTCACCTTCATGGTCGATAAGAATATCTGTCTGTTGGGAGTGCAGGTTCGTATGGTAGGGTTGCACAGGGCACGGTGCGGTGCATCGGTCAGGCGAGCGGTTTTCACTTACAAATACAATACAATGTGTATTTTCGAACCTTGATCAAACGAAATGTGCAGATACACGACATAAATTTATCGATATATATATCGGATAAAAAAAAATTATATGTTGAGTATTTAAAAAAAAAGCCGATTTAATAATTTTTTTAATAAAACTTCATCTGGTTTTTTCTTCGTTTCTGTTTGAGTAAACGGTGTAGGTATTTTATTCAAAGTAGTCTCATTTGAAAGCTAAATAGTTAGTATAAGTAAAAGTTTAGTTAGTAGCTAGTAAAAGTCAAGTAAAAATTATTAAATCGGCTTTTTTTTTAAATAGCCAACATATTAATTTTTTTTATCCGATATTTATCTAACCCTAAAAATCACCCCCTCACACAGCGTGGCATAGTGCCCTGGAGAAGCTTGAGGCACACTTTGACACACGAATAGTTAACGTATCCGGTAACTCTGTTGCGCTGCGTCCCTGATACAGTCTCCGCGTTGTTCCCGCAGGTGCCGACGCAAGCGCCCAACGAGGAGAGCTCGGTGTGCGCGCTGGGCCAGCTCGGGGGCGGCGGGGTGGCGGGCAACGGCGGGTACTCGGAGCTGCTGTACGCGCACCTGCTGGACGCGGACGGTGCGCGGCTCACCTACACGCACTACACGTGTCGCGTGCGGTACCGACATCTGCTGGACATCATGTTCAACAGGCCCGTCTATATACAAAGGAACAAGGTAATACTTCTAGATCTTTCCGTGGGACTTGAACACACAACTTGATCTCTGAACTTGGAGATTACCCCATATTTTGGCGCGCGTGCACACGGAAGCTATGAACAAAAGGACAAAAACTTCTTATAATATTTTTCTCTCTCGTTTGCACAAAATTGAATTGAGGATACCGATATCTTACGTACAAAATATCGGTAAATATATCGGTATAATTTATATCGATACCAAAGATGTACCGGTACCACGTCAAGGTCAGTCGAACCGGTATTTAAAAAATACCGCCCTGTTAAATAGTGAATGATATGTTCCAGGTGTACAAAGTGGGCATAGTGTTCAACAAGGTGGGCTGGTACCCCATGGGCACGTGCGCGCAGCACGTCTCTGCCGAGACTGTCTTCTTCAACTTCTGCATCGGACAGACCTCGGACTCAGTACGGGACGGCCTCATAAGATCCATCATCTTCACTTACTAGCGGAGGAGAATACCATCTATAGACAGTTCCTAGTTTCCTACCAAGACTGAAATGTGCGGTGCGGTGCGGAACCTACAGTCCGTCATCGTGACCTACAAGCGGAGAGAGAAATACTTGCTACGAACAGATACAAGATACCACCTATTCAGGATAGCACAGTAATCAACACATCGTCTATAGATAGTTGATACTGTGGCAGCGACGGGCTTCGGTGGTCCATCATCAGAAAGGACGGAAGAGGAAGAAATACTACTTATATAGCCGAGACAATGCCATTGGGTAATTAAATAAATTAATAATTAAATTATGAAACTAATTGACGACAAGCTATAGGGTCTATGTCAACTAATAGTAATAGTTTTAAAATATCTCGTTCATAATTACGATTAGAGTCTGACTACCGAGTGATGATACTGAAAAGCGCAAGACATGACAAAAATATAGGTAGGTAGGGCAGCCCCAACACTACAGGTCAAAACTGGAATAATTGATTTGATACTTTCTTTTAACTGGTTATTCTGTGATAGGATCTGAAAGTAACTGCAAACTTTATTTTCAAGGTGGTTCGACGAGATTAATTTTTTTTGTGGTTTTTATTTTTTTTTGCGTTCCACAAGCAATAAAACTAGCGGAAAACTACGAATAAATAAATTTATTCGTAGGCGGAAAAGCAATTTGCCGCAAATCGTAAACCCCGTGAACTCATGATAAAGCCAACTTTGTTATATTTGTATTTTGGGCGCATTTGGGAAAATGTTGATTTTAGCAGAAAATCTCATTTTCATTGCATTTATAAATCTTGGCCAATACCTCACGCACTCCACTTATAGTCGTTTTATTGAATTATGAACTCGGAAAATTATAAAATATGGATCATAACAAAACCAAATCATCGACAATTTAATAGAATTCAAGTTGTTATGCATAATAGCATTGCCATGTATAAAGTTTCCACTAATCTTCGATCTCATCATTCGTTAGACCGACTCTAAGCTTGACCATGGGGTATTTTATCATTTTTGTCTTCAGTTTCATGACTTAAAAAAGGCACGCTAAAGGCCCAAAATGAATTGAATTCTAATTCTAAGTGGGGGAACAAGGATCTGGACTGACATCTCGCATGCGAGTGTATTGTGCATTGTCCCCCTGTCTACTCAGGCCCTAACCAGCCCAGCTCCTTGAGGTACCGGAGCAGGACTCTTGGTGATCGACAGCTTCGTTTAAGCTTTTCTGTGGGTGTGGACGGGTTTGATGTATCTATGAGACTTTTCAATCCCGTTTCTTGAATGAATTGACATGTTGGCAGGCCTTAAGTTGATACAGATCAGAGGCGCCCCGCTACCGCACAGCACAAAAATGTGGGCAACTCGTAACATTTAGATACTTTTTTTGTTGACAGCATCAGATGACAGTGACCTCGCGGGCCACTCGTTTGAAGCTTGTATTGTATCTGTGTAGTAGGACATCACTAGTTATTAATGTATTTTTGTATGGGGTTTATTTTAGTTTGAACACAACAAATTAAGGTTCATGAAAGAAAGTTGAAACATACATTGCTAATATATTTCAAAAAACAAACACGAAGCGTATTGTAACACGAATGTGCTAGATTTTCAATGAAACTGCCACTTCAGACAGAACGAGGGTTATCTGTGTTGTTTTTCGTTGCCCCACACTGTATATTACACCTTGGAATGTTGTCCCTGCATTATTTGAACTGAAGTCATAATAATAAATTGAATGCATATTTTTGCGCAGTGCGGTAGCGGTGTTGTATAAATGTGCGCGCAGCTTTTTGCTTTGCAGTGAGTATAATGTTAATAATTTTTACCTGCGTTATTTAATTGTTAGGTAAGTAATTAATTACCATGTTATGAATTCCGCTATTTACAGAATAGTTGTCGTATCTATCATGGTTCACACTGAAAGCATTTATTTATGGTGTTTTGATTTCTTCCTTTCACGATAAAATCCTATCATATAGTGCTTTTATTTCAAATGCCATAATGTTACTTGCAGTATCTAAGGTACTGTTGGATTCGTGCTCTAAAGACTAAAATTGTGTGTGTGCTCTGTTCTATTAACAGCTTAGTTTTGTATTATAATCCGTTTATTGGAAAGGACACTACCAGCCGCACTACCAGTAGTGTCGTTTATAATCACTGACACTATCAAAATTATTTTTGATTAAATTGTACAGGCAACAAAGAACTTTTGGACCCAATACAATGGACAATTCTTGCTGACGAATGGTGGAACTGCGTTTATACTTGTACACCCCTTTCAGTCACATCACAGAGTCGCCACATACCCGCCCCCGCTTCGCGGGGGTTGGGCGGGCTTCGTAAGGAGTAAGTTAATGTTGACTCCCCCGCTACAGTAGACTATGGGGCCAAAAGTTCTGTGTTGATTGTACAATTTAATCCAAAATTGTCTTGGTAGTGTCGTTGGCAGTAAATTTTATAACAAGGACGAAATTACTGTACTATAACTTTTGTTCTTTTTTGTGTTAAGGTTCTTTGTACAGTCAGCATCAAAAGTAATTTATGAACTAACCGTTGTATTCAATCATAAGCCTACTTTTGTGGCTGACCATACATTTTATTATGTAAGTAGTTGTTTTTATAAATAAACCTATTTATTTTGAACTACGCTAAATGGTTTTGATTTCCATCGAAAGTGCCCCGTCACGTCAGACAGAAACTTGCTTGAAAACCACTGGTATAAAAGTAAACAATGTTTTAAATATGTAATATTTTATTCATAATTACCTATTTTCACAGTTATTTATAAAGTTATATTAATATCAAGTATTACACTAAATTTGTTTTACGAATTCCTAATGATTGCTCCGTTTAGAAAATTTTATTTCCATGTCAATCATTAAGATCTGCTTCTTACAATTTATATAAAACAAAATGGTGAGGTCTATTTACAGTACATTCCCAATTCCCTAAAAAATTGACAACTTCACAATATAACAAAAATGTCAAAACGAAATCCTTAAAATTAGTTAATTCTACAAAGAATCTCGCTCAACAACTGTACAAAGATTAGTGGTTTCTACAAATAGTGCTCAATTAAATTTCGGCAAAGTAGGCAAATAATTAACAGGATCAACACTACCCGCTATATTTACATCACAATACTTTTACAAAACAAATATAAACTATATACAACATCGTTAAATATTCTCAAATGCTGTAACACATTTAAAACATTTTATAATCAACTTGACGTAATTTCAGTTAGACGGCTCCGGCCGGCGCCGTTTCTAAGTTAAAACATGCGCCTGCGCACACGCTTCATAAAAAAACCTGTACAAATTGCCTACGATCGCCTGACGTGATCGATAAATTAAAGTACTAGGCAACAAATTCTAATTTAAAATGTTCGGATCATTTGGTGAATCCGAATCGGGTAATTTCTGTAATCAGTCCATGGAACCAAATGCAACGGGGATCCTGAAGCCAACGACAGATCGCGCAATGGACCTTATTTACAGTTCGACAGCATAACTCCCTACTCTCTTACGCTTTAGGTAATATTAAAATAGAAAATTTAATATAACTACGAACTGTCGGAGATTCGACGACTCATCAGCATAGTTGCCTCTGAAGTTCCATTTATTTATTATAAATATTTTTATAAAACGACAAGTTGTCTAATTACAAATGCTACATCAAACATCATCTAAACTCTCTTTATAACTAATCAACTATTCCATATACTATTGGTGTTACTAATTATTCCTGATTGGAGGATTTATTTTATCATAAGAAAATGTTCTAGCATTCAGTTGGTAGCCCGCAGTGCATGGACATTCACTTTTGTAATTAAATAAATAAATATTAGTTTATAAGAGTTTTTGTTAAGTGTCCATGCAATGTGGAATGTTTATTGTGAAGCAAATTTTGAGCTTTTGTTCCCTTGTATAAAACCTGTACATGAGTACATCATGTTCATTAATTCATGTATTTATAAAAAAATGACATTAATTCCATCCATTAGATTGTAGGTACAATATAAAAAGTAAAATTTATTCTATGAACATAAATAAATAAACGAGTAACATAGTTCTATCAGCCCTTTGGCGAAAACTAAGAAAAATGAGTTGATGTGAATGATTTAATTATATAAAAAGTTAATAATTGTTGGTAAAAATATCTAAAATACTACAAAATATCTAACGCCTTTGGTAATTCATACCGGTTTAAATATAGTAACGAAAAATAACATTTATACAGCTCAACATTAACCTACAACAGTTTGTGGCTGCCATCTGGTGATGTGATGTTGGCTTGCCTGGGCTGGCAGTTAAGAATCAATCTAAATTATAAATTCTCGGTGATTAATAATATAATATTAAGTTAACCAATCGCGAATGATTAAAAAGTTGTAATCAAAATGTAACAAGAGCTTCTACTTGAGCAAACCCTGAGCCATAACAAATAATTTACTTATGGATTGAAAACTAGTTTACTACACAAAATGAGGTTCTCGAAAGATCAAGGAAGTTGTTGATTTAATTACAGATAAATCTAACTTATGGAAGTATGTAAGTACGCGGAAATTATGACTTACTCCTGTAGACTCAAACGCAAATCGCACGCAAAGTATCGATTTTTTGCCAGTTTTCCAGCCAAGATTTGCGTAAACCTGGGTTGTGTTTGAGAATTTAGGGGTTACTCAAACTATATATATATACTCAAACGACAATTTCCCCCAAAGCTGGTCAACAATTAAACTTACAAATTGGACCATCTGGTTTTGTGATTATTAGCTAAGTATCTGCATTTAAACTTAGATAAAACTCTAGCGTATTGCACCAGTGACGTAAATACGAACATTACATATGAAAACGTACGATTTGCGACAATAGCTTGAATGTCAAATTCACTATGGTAAAAATATTACAAATCTTTGTTGGATTAGCACTGTAAGTCATCCAAAAATATCTACGCACGTTTGTACACCTTTCGTTCTCACACAGGCTCTTCAGGCCAATTCTTATGACCTAATAATCGGAATTAAGAACATTAAAAATAATATTGCTGCATTCATAAAACCTCAATAGCCTGTTGGTATACATTTTAAGAATTCTACCAAATTGCAGGATAACAAATTTTCTTAACCCCACAAACATTCATGCCATATTAAATATAAACTTATGTAGATTGATCTGTATAATCTGTGTAAAACCGCTGATTAATTCGAGATTGCTTTGATTCACTGTCCACTTAAAACGGTGTTGTCTGACCGGACATTATTTAACTATGTTCTAACACAACACTACAGCAACAACTTCAACAATATTTTACTATTGAACACAAACCGCGAAACTTCCACTATTTCAAATCCTTAATGCCACCGATTTTAACTTACACTTATTCATAATACTGTCGTGAATGTAGTTTTTTTAAGGTTGGATGTCACGGCAAGCAGTTTGCTCCGGTTCTGTAGTTTGTTTTGCTAAAAGCTGGAGGATTCATATCCCAATTCAGGTAAATCGTTAAAATGAAAAATTTATCTATCTAAGACGAGGTCCGCAATTTTGTGACCTTATAAGTCATCTTGCGTTCAACTCTGCGTTTCCACGCGAGGTCGTTTGAAATAATAAACTGCAAGGCACTGAGGTACCTCTATCAGCAGGTATTGGTCGATTTGGCGCCACCATAATATCATCTGATTACTGTATTTACAGTTCCGTAATATTCAACTAGTCACGGTTGAATCACAGTTGGTGTATTGCATCAGACTGGGGATATGTGGCGCCGCTGCTGTTCAAATGAGAGACGCGGCTGGTCGGGCGTGTTTAGCCGAGCGCCGCTAGTCGGGCGTGTTCAGCCGAGCGCGGCCGCCGTGTGGTACAGCTGCATGAGCACTTGCACGTGCAGAGGCAGGCAAGACACGCGGTCCGCCGTGTTGCCGTCCAGCGCCAGCCACGACAGCGCGTTGTAACCTTCCAGGACGTATCTGGAAATGGAACCAATTGGTAGAATGATATATCTGTGATCTGTTCCCATATGCGAGATTATTGCGGGATACAGGGGGACACATAGTAATAATAACCTGCCAGTCGGACTCTTTAAAAAGCCGCGTAGAACTTTTTGTGCTTGACAGCTGCTTTTCAGCATCAGTAGATGGAGTTGTTCCCTCAATCAATATTTTTCTTCTGTCTATCCGTCGAATAAGATATAATATTACATACCTGAGCACGTCCGTAGTGAGCTGTGAGTCGAGTGGATGAGCGTTGTGGTCGCGGCGCTGCACCAGGCTGGTGTAGTCATCGGCCTGTTGGAGCGAGCCCGCGTGCAAGTGTAGGGCGGACCGCAGGAAGGCGGGGCAGGCGTCGCGCAGGTGGCCGCAGCCCGCCCACCACCAGGTGGGCATGCCGCCTAGAGGCGCGGTTGATACCAGGTACCTGCAACACAAACAACCATTATAAACTGAGTGGCTAGAATTTCCGTTAAACTTATGAGCTTTCTAATTCCGAAAGCAAACTCGTGGTCGTTCCCCGCACTTTTTTATCCAATTTCGAAGATTTAAGATTTTCTCGCCCTTTTCAAAAACATGAGCCAGAGAGAGATAGATAATGACTCACCCTAACGCTAGCGGCTGTTGCAGCACCGTCCCCACCGCCTCCTGCTGATCGTTGTCCCCCCTCTGTTTGTGTGTGCTGGCGTGCTGCGCCGGCGCCTCCTCGCCCCCGCCGTCCTCGTCCATCCGCCGCGGCGACGTCTGCGCGAACATAGACGTGAACATCTCGTCTGTGCTGAAGATATCCGTCATCTCTCCGTCGCCCATGTCTTCGTCCCCCATGTCGACGTTTAGGAACATCATGTCGTTGTCTTCGCCGTTCGCCATGGGAGGCTCGAATGGCATCTGATTGGATTGGGTGGTGGCTGTGGAGAGAAATAAGGGCTTGATTAGAACAAGGTTCAATCTGCGATGATTCGGGTGAAGTCGTTTTGCTGGTCGCTCTTAGTTTTCTACATATCGAAAAGCACTTACAATACAATACAATACACTTTATTGCACACCAAAAAAATACAAAAGAAAAGAATACAGGAAAAGATAATAGAGTTGCACAATGGGCGGCCTTATCGCTAAGAGCGATAAGTACGATATTCACTTAGTACAATATTCTTTCAAAGCTAACAATTGGCTCAGATCTGCTAGTGACCAGTCCGTTCACTCGTTTTTATGTGTATTAGTCTTCGATCAAAAATAAGGAGTTCGCGGCCTCCCCCGTAGATACCTAGAGCCTTACAAAAATGTCACTCAAAATTGGGTTCGTTTTGTTTTGACGCAGACAGTTTGCGCAGAGCCTGACAAGTTTTTTCCATACGGAACAAGAGATTGGTGGAGTCGAATTCATTTTATTTTATTTTGTAAGTAGGTAGGTACCTACCTGAGAATTATATACCTACCTACTCAGTTTATTTTCTATAAGGATTAATTAACAGAATTCAGGTAAAGATAACGAATCATTTATTGATGAAACTATAAATTGGTGTCTCAACAGTAGGTATTTATACAAAAGGGTCATTTCAGACATACAATAATTTAAACTTACAATACAATTTCAGGCAGGCACTCTAGATTAAAAAGAACTGGTTCCTGTCTGCGGCTTTGCACGAGTTTTTTTTACGGGAAAAAAATAAACGTTTTATAAATTCATACTTCTGGTAGGTAGGTAAGAACCTAGTCTTTCTTTTATTAGAGAGTCTACGCAAATGAAATTTTAGGGCGGGCCAACTAATTATTTTAAAAATCATCAACTAGTAATATTAAACTTATTTTTATGAAAAATATATTAATACATACTATAAATGAAAAAAAAAATTTAGAAGAAATAGCCTCTCCATTTATCAATTTAGAACAAAATTAATATTTTAACATAGGCAAACCAAACAACAATATTTTATGCTGATTTCACAAGTATATGACTCACATCTCAATATAGGGTAAAAAATATATTTAAACTTACTGAAAATAAGAAATTCCATCCTTTTTCAGCACTTTGGACGAGTGATTCTTGCATTTTTTGTACCCATGCTTTTTGTCTGAACGCTAAAATGACACTAGTTGAAAAGCTTTCCTAACATGTCAAAATGTTTCTCTTTTGCTACTGAAGGTTGTCGCGTGCGCATTGTGAATCTAAGGGGGGCCGGCAAAGGGGCCGGCAAAGCCGGACATTTTTGATCGATGGTATTAGTGTATTTATGTTTACAGTGGAGACTTTTTTTTTTGACTTGTCTGTGTGCTTATTTTGTAAGTTTGACTTATCTAAGTGCTTATTTTGTAAGCTTAAAGAAATAAACTTTATTGATATTTACTGGTCTAAACAAAATTCTTAAAGTATCTATAGTAAATAACATTATAAATTCGAAAGTAACTCTGTCTGTTACCTTTTCACGCCCAAACGGCGGAACGGATATTAAATTTGGCAGGTAGGTAAATGGTGTCCCGGAGACGGACATAATCTACTTGCTAAAAGCGCGTGTAAAGCCGCGGGCAGCAGCTAGTCTTCTTTATAAATCTATGTACGTATGTTTTGTGTGGCTCTCTTACGAATAAATATAATGAATAAAATAATCATTATGAAATCTTATGTCCTCGATGTAGAATGATAATAAAATAGGACCCCAAGATGCACGCATACAAACCAGCTAACAGCAGTACTCTCAAATAGGTGTTACCATGAGGCTATGCAGTAAGAGTAGAGTGAAGGTCGGTGTCGTATACTCAGTAGTGTACTCACCGGAGGTAGGGAAGACGAGTATATGTGTAGCGGTGACGTCCCGGGGCGTGTGCAGTGCGGAGTGCAGAGAGTGCTGCGAGAAGCGTTCGTCCGGCGTGAAGCGGTCCGCCATGAGGCGCAGCGCCGGCTCGGGCTCCGTGGACACGAGGCAGGCGGACAGGATGCAGGGCACGGCGGCGGCGGGTAGGACCCCGCACACGCCGCACAGCTCGCGGAGCGTGCCCGACGCCAGCGTCAGGTGCTTGCGGGAGAGGAGCCAGCTCCAACCTACACAAGACAATCACATCTCAAATACAACTATTCGAACGTTTAGAGGGATTCGTTATTAAAAATGTCTACTACCATTATAATTTGTAACGAGAATTTATTCAAATCATACAAGTCATTGATTCCCGCGGGAATCCTACAAGATGATTCTTACCCTCTGCTATTATTAATTAATTTATTAACTTAAAATCATCGGGCCGTTAATCGTTCGACCGCCGGATAAAGCGCTGTGAAGTAGGGACATCAACTTCACAGAACCGAGATGCCTGGAGAAGTTTTGCATCGAAGGTGAATCGTTATTTCAACCGGATGCTATCAAAATGATATTAGTCTGTATAGATATTGTACAAACCCTTGAGTTCCCCGTGTCCGATCCGGCCGATCCGTCCCACGACCAGTCTCCAGGGCTGCGCCGCCTGGCTCATGACGCCGAGAGTAAAGTCCATGAGCTTGGTCAACCCTAGCCGCCGCGCCGGACCGCGCAATCTCCGTCGCGATCTGTGAACAAACGTGACATGTTAGTAACTAATACTCATATGTAGAAGACAGACTTATTAATTATAGTCCTCTCTTAATTGCACCTTATTTTACAAGAGGTAAGCGAGGTAAATGTTGGAATTTCAGTATAACTTGGGGAGCTCAGCCCCTCTCCAAACCCGCCCGCTACATATGTATGTCTTGAGAGTATAATACATTTTTTTTATGTTAAAATAACTAATTAAAAAACTTTATTTATGAGCCGTTTTGTGGCATTCCCAAAAGTCTGGCTCTAGGAACACTTTTAAATTCCTGCTACGAGGAATCGACCAAGCTCTGGAAAAACTTCTCTAGCATGGATCACTCAAAATCACTGATAAAAAAGCCTTCGATAAACGGTACACTAACCAAATCCTAGTGCTAAACAGAGATAAACTTCGGATCATGACAAGAGCCCTAACTGGACACAAATTGGGGCTATGCAACACAAAATCCTGTAGATTCTGTGAGATGGCGGATGAAACGCCTCTCCATTTGCTAGGAGAGTGTGGAGCACTGATGCAAAAACGTAGTACTCATCTGGGCAAGCTAGTGTTCGGCCCGGACGAGCTACGAGACGTCTCCCCGAAGAAAATCCTCCAGTTCCTAGCAGCTGCAAGGGTAAGTGGCGAATTCTGAACGCTGCAGCCTTAAGGGTGAACACATAAAGTGGCGATCACAATAGGTCTATCATAGTGATACAATAGACATCAAGAGCAAATAAAAATAAAGATTACCTTTGTTGTGACGTATAATTTGCCAAATTATTAATATGTTATGAGTAAAATAAGATCAGCTTAGTGAGGCCTTGGATCAGGCGTCCTTGGTCAAATAAACTGTCATTAAGAGTGTACCTAATTATTAATAACCAGTTAATTTTCAAAGTGGGTATAGTTTTCCTGTTTATTTTAGAACGAGCAGCAAATATCAACAGCGCCTGGGTGCCGGACGAACGATAGCTTAGCCAGAAATGACGGGATGAGCTCGACTTAAAACCAACTAACAGATCCTATTCTTATAATGATTTCACAGATAGACAGCTAGATTATCCCGAAGCGACATATGTTTTAGTCTGGTACCACAAGAAGGTTCTCGTGGTGCCTGAAGAGTGTCGGTATATATGCTAGTACCTGTGCGGCACATGTATGTTGATGGCGACAGTGTCGAGCAGTTCCCCCCGTGCGTCGCTGGCGGCGGCGAGCAGCCAGCGCTGGTCGTGGCTGAGGCAGTAGGCCAGGAACAGCACGGCGCCCTGCTCGCCCGGCGCGCCCCACCCCTCCCCCTCACCGCCGCTCCGCAGCGACCGCGCGCCGCCCAGGATCCAAGCGGGGGAGAATAGTTTGTAAGGGGCTCGGTTCTTCTCCTGGAAAAGGGGCACGATATATGTAAGTTGACACATAGGCATGTTAGGTATTTCACACAGTATCACCTAGCCTCAAGCCAAGCAGAGCTTGAGTTATTGGTACAAGAAAACTGATATACTTAACAAAGAAGGTATGCATTGGGGAGCTTGACCTCCTCTTAGCACAATAGGGCATCACTTCAAAAAAGCTGTTTCACTGTATTATCATATTTATCATGAAGCTTTAGCGGGATATCTTTTTTGAAAGAAAGAAAGAAAATTATTTAATAAATAGTACACATAAACAACAAACAAGATGGCATTTATCATTTATTTGTTCCGAAAATTATTGAATAAATAGTACACATAAACAACAAACAAGATGGCATTTATCATTTGTTCCCTTCGATCAAAAATAAGTAGTTCGCGGCCTCCCCCGTAGATTCCTAGAGCCTTACAAAAATGTCAATCAAAATTGTCTACGTTTTGTTTTGACGCAGACAGTTTGCGCAGAGCCTGACAAGTTTTTTCCATACGGAACAAGAGATTGGTGGAGTCGAATTCATTTTATTTTATTTTGTAAGTAGGTAGGTACCTTCCTGAGAATTATATACCTACCTACTCAGTTTATTTTCTATAGGGATTAATTAACAGAATTCAGGTAAAGATAACGAATCATTTATTGATGAAACTATAAATTGGTGTCTCAACAGTAGGTATTTATACAAAAGGGTCATTTCAGACATACAACAATTTAAACTTAAAATACAATTTCAGGCAGGCACTCTAGATTAAAAAGATCTGGTTCCTGTCTGCGGCTTTGCACGAGTTTTTTTTACGGGACAAAAAATAAACGTTTTATAAATTCATACTTCTGGTAGAAAGACTAGGTTCTTACCTACCTAGGTAAGAACCTAGTCTTTCTTTTATTAGAGAGTCTACGCAAATGAAATTTTAGGGCGGGCCAACTAGTTATTTTAAAAATCATCAACTAGTACCTAATATTAAACTTATTTTTATGAAAAATATATTAATACATACTAAAAATGAAAAAAAAAATTTAGAAGAAATAGCCTCTCCATTTATCAATTTAGAACAAAATTAATATTTTAACATAGGCAAACCAAACAACAATATTTTATGCTGATTTCACAAGTATATGACTCACATCTCAATATACGGGTAAAAAATACATATAAACTTACTGAAAATAAGAAATTCCATCCTTTTTCAGCACTTTGGACGAGTGATTCTTGCATTTTTTGTACTAGCACTTACCCGTGCTTTTTGTCTGAACGCTAAAATGACACTAGTTGAAAAGCTTTCCTAACATGTCAAAATGTTTCTCTTTTGCTACTGAAGGTTGTGGCGTGCGCATTGTGAATCTAAGGGGGGCCGGCAAAGCCGGACATTTTTGATCGATGTTTGTTCCTAATTTTATTTTGATTGAAGTAACAGAAGCGTGATTTTACAAACTGAACAGTGACGTCACAGAAAAAGGGCAACATTTTTATGACCCGAAACTAAGTGCAGGTTTATTTTTCGCTTTTTTTCAATAAAAAAAATGTAGATGTAATTTTTTTTTCGGTACTAGAATAACAAATAACCATGAAAAACTTAATAAAAAAAACCATCCGGCACTTTAATTCTCACTGGCTGCAGCTAGAAGCTGAGTTTTAGGGGAATTTGAGAGCTTGGGGGCTCAGACCCTAGGGCTTAGATCCTGTCGGGTCAGTTGTTGGCGTGTACTCACGTCTTTGGAGTGCAGGAATAGGTTCCCGGCGGCCGCGGTGCCGAAGCCCGTAAGCGACTTGCCGTCGGGTCTATGCTGCAGCAGACGGCGCGAACCGGTGAACACGCTGAAAGCCAGCGCGCGCGCCGACCACATGGCACCCGGCGTGGTGGCGCCCGCGCCGCCGCCCTCGCTGCCCACACCCATGCCGTACGTCTCGCAGATGCTTTCCAGTGATATTATCTGAATGAAATACAGTGGTTTAGAGGAGATACGAGAGAATGGGAGAAGATCGGGTGGCAAAAAGTTACATGGAAAAACTACATTCGTAAGCTGTATTAGGAACGCAGCCGCAGTGGAGTACATAAACCTTATATGCATGCTAGAAAACAGCACAAAGTGCGGGAACGCTTCGCTGGCGCATATAGGACCATGGACAAAAAGATGTATGAAAACCATCGGGCCCTTAACCGTTCGACCGCCGGATAAATAAATAATAATTATTATTATTTCTCCTCAAGGAGACAAAGTAGCAAATGTACAAGCAATGAAGTTATTGACAAGACGGTATCGTGTAGCATCTTACCTTAACTAATGGGTTATGGTGGTGCAAATGTTGATGCGTTCTTGACGCTATCCGCAGCAAGGCATGCAGCGTCTTGGCTCTATTGGCGTGCGCGGCGGGGGGCTCCACCACGTAGATGACCAGCGCGGGGGTCCCACTCTCGTCCTCCTCGTGCCAGGCAGGAGGGTTGTGGGGCGTGGAGATGCCCCCCTCGTTCTCGTCGCGCGGCTCGTTAGGGCCCGTGGCGGGGGGGTCGCCGCCGGGGGGCGCCCGCATGCCGTCTGTCCGCTCGCCGTCGAACAATGTTCGGTCGACGGTGAGCGCGGCCAGTTGAGGTACTAGGGAGCTTCGTAACGCTTCTACGTATCTGTAAGTTATGGAATTGCTGCGGGTCAGTCAGGAACATTCGGAATATTCTTGAACATCAGCAAAACATGGTTGCGCAGTTTGCTGTCGGATCTTTTAAACTCTTAAGACGCTTGTCTTCAGCTTCCCTGTTATTTCGTCGTTTATCAATAAAATTTTCGAACCTTCATTTATTGTTAGTTGTTAGTTTGTTGACAGTCTGTGGGACCGCCATAGCAGAGAGGACACGTAGGTAGATCAATGTGCACTCACCCGCGTAGATAGGCGCTGGCCCTGCCCTGCGGCAGCGGCCCTGTCCAGTCGTCGTCACCTGGCGAGGCGGAGGCGGGCGGCGCGCGCACCATGCCGTCCCGCCCCACGCGCAGTAGCGGCCGGTGCCGCCCTAGCCGGCACGACTCGTAGGCGGCTGATAACTCGCGGAAGAACGCACGTAGAGGCTCCTGAGGTACACAAAAAGGGGAGATAAGTTTAGGCATAGTGTGTGATCGGAATGAGAAGGCATCGCACATTCGGAATCATCAAACACGCACAAAATAAAAGTTTACGAAGTTGAAATTGATCCGGAGTGCGCGGAGGATAGATGTCCGCATATTACTGCATTCCTCAATCCGCTTACGCGACATGTCACCGTATTCGAGATATCCGATCTGGTTTCGTGCCCACGAGTGAGCTTATGGTCTGTAGTCGTCGGTAGGTACCTACCTGTAGCGCCGCGTTGCTTGGTGCCAGCACCGCGTAGGCGACGTCTCTGGGGTAGGAGTAGGGCTCCAGCTGCAGCCGCTCCCAGTGGCGGAGCGCGTAGGGCGCCAGCGAGAGCCAGTCAGTGTCGTGTCCTACGAGCAGCGGCGGTACTGGCTGCGGCTCACACAGGTCCTCGTTCCCGCGTCCCGCCAACCGGTGGAACTGCCGCCACGTTAGCGGACCGGTCACACCGTCCCACATGCGGGCGCCGCAACACCTGAATATAATACAGTACGTCAATAAATGGTTCATGATTTCATTCTCCTGGAAGCCGCAGCGCCATGTACGCAGTTAGAAAATCTGTAAGTACCTAACTAGCTACGTTTCTAAATGTAAATGAGACATGCAAAACGATTATTTGTAACTTGACCTTTTAAAAAGTGTGAGAGTCAATGGTGGACTTTCTTCCCAGAGCTCGAAGGACCAAATAAGAACTCGTTCTTTATCTATCAGACAAGAAAGGTGAACCGAAGCTTGAAATGCTGCTTCCTTTGATTTCATGCCCTGATGAAATACCAATCAAATTCAAGCTAGGATCACCACCCCGATAAGACTGGGGAAGCGATGGCGCGATGAAATGAACAAATTGAGGCGTACAATGGGATGTGTCGCTAACTGTAAATCAAAATTTAACTAAAACTATTTACTGTTCATAAAAACTTTCCTTGTTTGACGAATTCATTAGACACACAAACTAGGTTTTTAGTCAACTCGCTTACATTCGAGTTAACTACAAACCTAGTTTGAGTTTGAACCACAACATTACGAACCTAGTTCCAACATGAACTAGGTTCGTAGTTAACCAGCTTACATTCATAATGAACTAGAACAATGGAGTACCGTTTCTGTATAGCATCCTGCAGCAGCGGCCTGAGTCTCCTCATGAGCCGCACGACGTCCCTGGTAGACCGCGGCGCGCGCGCCCCGATGAACGGCCAGCGGTGCACGCCGCCGCCGCACGCGCCGCCGCCCGCCGCGCGCAACGCACGCGCCGCCGCTGCACCCCCGTCACTGTATCTGTAACAAAGAATACTTAAGTCTTAACTAATGTTGGACCTGAAGGTTTGAAGTTTCGTATGCACGTTTTCGGCGACCATCAGTTGTGTCTATAATATACCAACACAGTACAACCACACGACGTTCTGTTTGGCGAAGCCTTCAAGGTGACGGTTTTCTCAAGTTCCTTAATAATTGAACTCGTACTGAGTTCAATTATTAAGGAATTTTATTTGAAATACCCCAAAGATCATCAGTATTTTTGATGTTAATCGACTTAAATGTTTTCACTATATAATTATCATTTATATGGCTAAAGATAAAGACCTCCTTACATTTTTCTACAGATGATTCTAGTAATTTAACCGCCATTGAAGGTAAGTTTAAAGATCGGGTAACAATTTTAGGAACATCGGAAAAGAATGCATCAAAAGCATCGGCAATATCTTTATCATGTGTAAGTATTGAATGATTAAGTTCGTTAGTCTCCATGTTGCTCTAATTTTATTAGACGTATAATCCCAAAAAATAGCGATATACAGTAGGATATACATAATATAAACACTAGAAACAAATATAAACCCGCTGTGCCTATCAGTAAATCGGTCAATAAATATCAGTAAATAAATTCCAACAAACTGTCAAAACCTCTCTGTACAAAAAGGGTTACTACAAAATATCAGGTTATCTAGAAGATAAAAAAAGCTTAGGACGGGTTTTCCAATTCGAAAAATAACAACTAACAGGCTAAAGGTTTCTTCGTCGCTTCTTTACTTAATTCTACATACCGAAGCGACAGAACTCAAAAATATCACTTTATTTCCGTCACTGTTTTATTTTAAGAATTTGACTTTTTCTAAGCTTCCTTTTTTGTATTTATGGAAATAAGGAATTTTTGATGAATTGATTATACTAACTCGAGTAGGTTGAGGTCCTGTGGATGCGGCGGCGCGAGGTCGGCGTGCCGGCGCGCGGCGCGGTGCAGCGCGCTGGCGTCGCCACCGCCGCCCGCCGCGCACTGCGCCACTACTAGCCCAGCCACGGGACCCAAACCACAGCCGCTGTTCAAACTGGGCGGTGCGGCTAGGCCGGTGATCTCCATCTCGTCCTGTAACATACATTTAAGAATAATTTCTGGAAGATCGCCTCGGCTGCGCCAATCTCAAGTTTGGTGCAGTGATGACAAGTACGACTGGGTCCGCCAAGCCGTTGCTTGGCGCATCCGGTCATACTCAAGCAATCATTTATTGACTTGCTTCAAGTGAAGGTTGGACATTCATAAGATGTCATTTGACGTTCTAACTGTATCACAGTCACATTACACTGTAAAGGTTACCTCGTAGAAGAGTCCCGCTCGATGCGCGCGCCGCCTGTTGACGACCGCACTGAACCCGCACGTGCATCGAGAAGGTTCTTCATCCGTGCCGCCCTCGCCCCAACCCGCCATCACTTCGTTCAGGTACGTTGCTGCGTCCGCGCCGCGAATGTTGCCCACAACCTACGAACACAACACATGGACAGTTATTTGATTGTGCAACAGGAGCAGAGCAATAGGGAGAAAATAAATGACACGCCAGTGAACTTCTTTATGATGTAACTTAGATCTGCTTTAATCGAAAAGCGCAAGTTAGGATCTCACCAATAGGTATTTTCAGGCTCATAAATGCCATTATACAAATATAGACACCGTGGGGTCTTACTGCATCATCAAAAGGTTCAAGTCCGTACCTTGGGTCCAGCATTACAGACACACAGCGTGCAACTATCAAAGTTGTGGTCTCTAAACACGTTGAGCACGGTATCCGCTAACAGCACGTTCAGGAGCAGCGGACAGGCAGGGAGTGGACGCGGCGCGGCGACCGCAGGTGGAGACGCCGCGCCCGGGCTGCGCCGGGAGCGCGGCTCCGGGCGGCGGGGCGTGCGCTCGAGGGGGGAAGACGATCGCTTTATACCTGCGGAAGCAATCATTTATTACTTTGATTATTCGATTGATGTTCGGTCATTTGTTAAAAGATACTCATCTGAGTCCTGGATTTTTCGTTTGTAAATCAGACGACGGATCTTAGTGTAGCTCATTTTGTGATTATTAATGGGCTTTTCCAATTTTAATTCTAGGTATCGACATCAGATTGACACAAAGTACCCAATAAAAAAATTGTAACACCAACACAAGATTATACGTAGATTGAACTGAATATTAGGAACGGCATACGGTGAATCGGCGGTAACAGCCGAGTGTAGAGAGGTAGGTACCGTTGGCGGTGGTAGCGGGGTCCTCAGGCGGCGGCGTGGCGGGGCGCGAGCGCGGCGCGGCGGGCACGTCGCGTGCACGCGGCCGGTACACCGCGTGCGCCGGCAGAGCCACCGGAGGTAATAGCTGACTCGGTAACACTTGTAGCGGCGCGTACTTGGACGAACCCACATATTTGCACACGGTAGGAGGTTTGAACACATACGACCAGTCCTGTAACAGATTAAAAATTGCTGATTCAGTCAAGGTCACAGGTAAGGGAAAGTTTATTCACCCTGGATTTGAAGACTCCAAGATTGTTCTCGGGCTTCCCGCCCGAGAACAATCACACACACACAGACGCTGGAAGCTCGTTCCACTCTTTGTTCGTGCTTATTATAAATGTAGAGCAGAATTTTTTGGTGCGACACTGAGGTATATCGACCAGGTACTTGTGGTTTTATTTTTCTGTGCGTGTGTTGGTCCTATGGTGGAATGGCGAAGACGATAAGGTCGTGCAAAGCTTGCGGACAACCCCCAAAGTGATACTTGTAGAACACTGGCAGTCTGGCAACACGCCCTCTGTGTTCAATCGAAGCTTTGTAGGTTAGCCTTTGCGAGCGAGTCAAGCCTAACGGCGCGTCTCTCAATCGAGTCGAGGGCTTTAAGCTGGTATTTGGGCGAGCCGTCCCAAAGGTGGCAGCAGTACTCCATGCAAGATCGAACTTGTGCTTTAAATAGTGATGACACATTGTATCTGTCCGGATCAGTTGTTGCTGTTTGGCCACTAACATCAGGCACCCATCATTACCCAGCTGAGAGATGTTGGGAGTACGGCAGTAGGGCGAGGCACTACTCTACGGTGAAAAAGCTATAGACGGCAGCCCACACCCCATAGGATAACAGTCATGGAGACTGCGGGGACGCCTGAACCGATCGGAAGTGGCCACCTGGTCCTCTCACCCGGTCGCCAACCGGCATGATGGAGCACTCCGAGATTTTACGCGAGACACAGCCTCGCAAAAAATCCCGTGCAGCCTTTCACGTGTGGCTGGCACGCTAATTGGGCCCCCTACAACCAGCGATCAGCCAGCGGAGAGCCGTGCTTCGAATCCTGCTACCCTCCACGACTGATCGCCTGGTGTAGGTGCAACTTCACCGACCAAGATGTGCAAAAACTACCCTGACCCGTACTCACTTAGTTGGTTCTACACTTAGTTGGTTGGTGCTACACTGATCCACGTACCGGAACACAGCCGCGAGGTCATTTGTTGGCACGGCTTAGTTCGGTGGGTGGTGAAAAGCCGCGACCGAAGCCTACCACCAGAACTAGTCTTTTAGGACCACCCAGGGGACATGTGTAGGGACGCTGGGGGTTACTACCTACAGACGTGACTAGTAAAACCTCCAAAAAAATAAAAAAAACCTAAGTTACTTAAGACCAACGCACCAGTTAAAAAGTAAATACCCCTGCGGCTGCGCCAAACATAAACCCCATGGCTTGCGCAGCGGTGTAGAATTTATTTTTGCCATAGAAGCCCGAACTGAATTATAAAATGTATGTGTATGCAATAAATGAATATAAATATGAAACTGCGTTGGATAGCATGGGAGAATGACAGGGTACAGTAGAGTTACCTCTATAGGCTGGTCCGGCTGCGGCGAGGCGAGGTGCGCGTGCGACGAGGGCGGCGCGTGCAGCAAGCGCGGTTCGTCCACCATCGTGAAGCCGGGCGAGGGCTGCGCGTGCGCCTCCATGGAGGGCGGTGTGGGAAACATCTTGGACAGCTCCTCGGCGCGCACGCGACAGCGCGCCTCTTCGCCGGACTTGTTGGAGTCGGGAGGCGTTGCCACTTGCAACTGGAGAAAAAGGACAATCTCGTCACTCCCTTAGAATGTGTCTCTAGAGCGATAAGGACTTAGGCGGCGTTGGCGGCGCGACAGTGGCACGGTCTTAATGTGCCCAAGGCAGTGCGCGCCACAACTCACGCACGACATGTGCCGTCTAATCTAGGCAGAGAACTGCCTCGCGGTCTTCTGTTCCGCGTCACGGACAAACGACGATACATAGTTCCTATTTTGACACCGCTACAGCAGTTAGAGTAACAATACCGCTGACTGCGAGGACTAATGTCTTGATTACAGCGTTATACAAAGCCTAATGGACAAGTACGTCCCCGGACGAAATATAAGGCCTAAAAGCCTAATGGAAATATGTCAAGAAATCGTGATTAGAGCTGGGGCTGATGATGATGATTCAGTATTAGCGTGTTCGAACGTTTGATTTAACTTTGATCAAATCAAAATCAAAAATTCTTTATTTCCATAAATACAAAAATGTACACTTAGAAAAGGTCAAATTCTTAAAATAAAACACTGACACGGAAATAAAGTGGTACTTTTGATTTCTGTCGCTTCGGTATGTAGACTAAAGTAAAGAAGCGACTAAGAAACCTTTAGCCTGTTAGTTATTATTTTTTGAGTTGGAGCAAAACCCGTCCCAAGCTTTTTATTTTCTAAATAATCTGATATTTTGTAGTAAGCCTTTTTGCACAGAAAGGTTTTGACAATTTGTTTGAATTTATTTATTGATAGATTTTGCAACTCACTAGGAGTTTTGTTGTGTTGAGTTTATTTGTATTCGTAAAGTCAGCATAGTTAAGGAGATATCTTGAGGTTAACCATACACACCCATCTGCCCCTCTACAAGTATGACAGCACAGATAGATACAAAAGGAATAAGACAGCATAGATAGACATAGACAATCTGCACATCCACAACAAGAGGAGTTGGATACGGCACAGAAAACTTCACACAGTCTCTTTAGTATGAGTATCATCAGAGCGGCAATCGCGTGACTAGGACAGACAGAACATATGTATCACTAGGTCGACGTGAGAAACGTACTGTAAAACATTGTTTCTAAATTTTCTACTTTTCGTTCCATGAATGTTATTCATAGATTGCTTTGGTCATGATCAAGGTTAAATATTTTATCAAGCCATGGCTTTGGAAATCAGAACTTGGGTTGTGAGAGTGGGAATTGGAATATTAAAGTCATTTCAAAAACCACATGTTCGAATCGAAATCGAATCTAATTCCGTCCAATTACCAAACGAAATAATCAGCTATCAACGGTTAAGTTTTTTAAATAACATAAAAGAAAATCTGTAAAATTTTGCTTAAAAATTAGAGCAGTATAATGTCTTACAGACCAATAAAATATTCTAGAATAGGCTACTTGACTACTACTGGGAAATAATTCTAACATTGTCTGAAAAAAATAATGCAAAATATAATTAATGTTTCTTCAAGGCCAGTCATATTAATTATAAAAACTAATTTTAAAGTTTGAATAAAATAATGGCGCGCCAAAACGACAATCTCTGTCATGGCTCCGGTGACTCGATGACGTCACACCACTCACACTATACCTAACAAGAACAACACGCACTGTAATCGGTGATTGGTGTGACGTCACCAGCGATGCAACCAAACGCAAAACGTTTTCGGTCACTTGATCATTTATAAAAAATGTGTCATTTTAATCTCGTTTTTTACTTAAAATAGACAAGTATTTTTAAATAAAAATCACCTGATTACGCTTTGTTACGTTGTCACTGACTAGGATAAAAACCATTTACAATTTATTTTCAATGTAGTCAAATACCCTATTTTGTAACCAAAATTAAAAAGGCCCTCTTTTTATTATCAAGAACATTTTACAGTACATTTCCACCTTAGATAATATGAGTAATAAAGAAGGGTACACTCACAAGTCTTACCGTCTCATCGCCGCTGGCCGCGTCGTCGGAATTGTCGAAGATCTGGTCGAGGTCCTTCAGAGTGGCGCACAGACCGTCCGACGTGAACAAGTTTTTGTACTCTTTTGAGTCGTCCTGGAATATTACATTGAGTTTGGTAAATGCGGTCTTGGTATGTCCACCACAAAGCTGGCAAATAAGCCTACAGCCCGCCTGATGGGGAGCGGTTATCGCAGCTTATGGACTCATGTACACATGTACACATGCTACATGCATGCACGTATTTCCTGAATTAACTTACATGGTCTTGTTTCTCCTGTTTGAGGTCAGAGGCATGGTGCGGTGCCATCCTCGTGTGTTCGTGTCCCGCGTATAGATCCGTCTCGGCCGCGCCAAGTAGCAGCTCCTCGCGGAAGCAAGGTTCTGTTGGTTTGAACCGCTTTACTGGATGTTCCAACCTGTGAGAGAGAGAGTTTATATACTGCAAGGTATTGTCGGTACTGCGTATTGGCAAAATAATTTACAATTGCATATGAGACTGTGATGTGATGATAAACAACGCAAGGCCTATATCCAGCAGAGAACTCGGCCTACGGATTTTTATGAATTAAAACTTTAACCAAAAAAATAAATTAAAATTACCTTTAATTATATTAACATACAGTTTGCCATTTTATATAAATTCTTTTGCAGTGCCCTACAGGGTGCATGTACTATTGACCTAGGCTAACATTAATATCTAAGCTGTATACATGTACATGTGAGCAAAATAAACAATAAACAATAAACCTCAACATTTAATTCATTTGGCGTTTGTGTAAATCAAAAATCAAAGCTAAACGAACATTTGAAATTCTTACACTCATCTCTTCCGCGGCCGGAATCAGACACAGACCTTTGCTACAAGAGGTCGTCAGCAAAAGTAGATAAGCTCACATTCTTTTAGGGTGATTTACAAATTAATGAGTTGTATTATTAATAGAGAAACCTGTGATAGGAATGTAACCGCAAACAGACACATCAATCAAAAGCTTGAATGAGTTTGCTGCGCTTAATGCGGTGTTACTGTAGCGAGCGTTAAGATGCATGCCGCAATGGTCTCAACTGTCGACATCTCCGTGGAAACTCGCATATATCCCCGTTAAGGTTCGGTGGACGGCGCGCTGAGGCGCTCAAATGAAAAGATGTTAGCTCTTCTGAATCCTGATTTATTGTGTCATGAAGGTACACGCTACAAACGATACATAAACAAATAGAGTTCGCACAAATCTTTATGAATTCTGTGAACATAGCCTCGAATGCGAAACTGCGCAGTATTGGGCTCACCGCGCTTACTTCCGAGAATTCATAAAGATTTGCGCTACTACTTAGGGTATCTGAATAGAATCTATGGGTAAAAATTTATATATTACATTCCTACATTTCTATGTCCTTATTTTCGTATGTTACTAAAATAAGGATATAGAATCCCGAAATGTAGGCATGTAACCACCCAGAAAAACATAAATCAAGAGCTTGCCAATGAGTTTAATGCGCTCTTAGCGATGTTACAATGTTATAGTAACATCGCTAAGAGCAGTGGCAGTGGTCTCGACTGTCGACATATCGAGAACTCGCATAAATAGATACTAAAGGCACCTAGTTATCTGGATAACATTGGATCGGATAATACTCTACTCTTTTGAAGGAATGCAACAAACAAATAAACCTTTCTTGATAGTTTTTGTCTAATTGCTTTTACTTTAGTTCCTGAGACAGAGAATTGGGTAAACTCTTGCTACCACAGAAGTAGGTTAAGATCGCAATGTCTGGAGGGAATGGGGGAAATACCTTTTGCCCAGCTATGGGATAACCAAGGGTCAAAGAGTGTTCTTACCAAGCATGTACGGTGGTGTAGTCGTAAAGCATATGCAGCGAGTGTTCATCTTCGAGCGGGTCCAGTCGTTTGACGGCAGAGGGCAGCACAGGCCGCCGCGAAAACTCCACGCCGTATGTCGAACCTACTGGGGAATCACTCTGAAACAATGACGGAATGTTAGTTATGTTGACTTTATATTTCAACAGAGGACAAAATGTCTTCTTGTAAAAGCGAAGGCCTTTACCCAGCAGGGGATGTCCAGTGGACGTGGTGATATACCTGATGATGTTTAGGCGGCGGCAGCGAGGGCGGCGCGGGCGTGGGCGGCGCGTGCGGATCCGGCGTGGGCGCCGGCGTGTGCAGCGTCGTGGGGACCGCCGCGGACGACTGAAACAAACGCACGGTTACATAAAGTTACAAATACTTCTATTTTATTTAAAAGGGCCTATCCAACGATGGTTAGGTTAGGTTAGGAGGGCAGTACGAAGGCAGTGGATCCGTCTGTCAAAAGGCGGGAAGGGGTGACGACATAAGGAATAAGCCTATACTCCGCAGTGGGTGTTTCCGGCTGGTTACAACATAGGTACTAATTTGACGGATGGACGGGTATGACGAAACTACAGGGGTTTAACGAAATCCCTGAGTAAGGACGGTATGTGTTCTGATGTTTTCGAGATGTTGGCTGATATTTATCGACAGGAATCTGCTTGACTCTGCCCGAAACAGCTTTAGTTTACGACATACGAGCTGCCATTAACATCCGTGTATTGTAAACGTTAAACTTTTTCTGACCGGCTCGATAGAAGCAGATTCTGTATATCTACTGTAGATAAAGAAATAAATAAAAAATATGACAGTCTGTGGTGTGTTTGCGTTCCCACTGACTCGGTGCGAAGAAGTGTATGAATCGGAACCAACAATTAAATGAAGTACACAGCTCGTCCCTCATGCCTTCTCACTGACGATTCCTTACCTGATGCTGCGTGACAGGCGTATGCACGGTGTGGGGATGGGCGTGCGGCGAGGGAGGCGCCGGCCCGCCGCCGGCCGACGACGGCGCTGACACGGCCGCCGCCGGCGACCCGCCGCCGCAGGAACCCGGCGACACGCCGCCGAGACAACCTCTGTGGAACAAGTATAGGGTAAATGCTGATTGAAATGTCAGGAAGTATAGGGGGTGTTGGGAGGGATTCGATAGCATTCGTATTATATAGTATTTAATCGTATAGAATGCTCAATATTTCACACAACATTAACTAACCCTGAACCAACCGGAAAAACCACTTGGCTTATGTGACATAAGTAGCAACATTTTACAGTATTTTAACGACCACATATTTTCCGATTCATACCTTTTTTGTAAATAGCATTTAAGTTAAGATCAGGCGGGGGAATAACAAATATTTACCTACAAGTTCATTACTTTTTATCAAAAAAAATGTCACTACAATACTACTAATGTACAAGTGGTAATTTAACCCCTAAATTTTAAAAGCAAGTGAAACAAAGACCTTTCTTTAGACAACGTAATCTAAAATCGATACAACAAAGACACCGTACCAGTACGAAATGTAAGCCGATTTTACCGAAACCCTACAACCTTTTCATGTGTGACTTGGTTGAAACTAGTTTCAATTTTAAATCAGTTTCTGCCGTTTCGAATGCTATCGATCTCTCATATGTAAACAAACATGGTTGACAATGAATGACCCTGCCGTCACAATGGTATCGATTGAAATCAGTGCCCGAGATGAGAGGTAGATGTTTTCAATATTATGTCAACGATACAATGCGTTTCCACAAACCTCTTATAACATTGACAAAACAATACGAGATTTAAACATGATATGAGTAACAGTGTTTTTTATTAACTTTTGAAATATTGCGGGTTAAAAAGAGAAAACAATGGTATTGATTCTGTTGGCAAAAAAAAACCGAAATATGTGCCGTCACTTTTTGTCAATCGTGTTAAAAAGGGAGGGCAATATTTTGCCGTTAGTTTAGTTTACATTTTTGTGTCAACAGAAGCACTTCACTACCGATGTGCGAGTTATGTAGTTACAAGGGTCGATTGTAGCGATGTTAATGGTTTTAAAACGTCGCAAGTAGTCCTTCTCAATGCAAGTGCAGGAGGTCCATGATTGGTGACAGAATAACAATGATAGTGACCCACAGTGAGCCTTTTGATAAAAGCTTATTTCATTCCACCTTATACATACATGTGATTCAAGATTAAAAATTTAAGTTTACTGCAGTAAGGGTCAGCACACAGACCGAGATAAGACACGAGGCGTCGCTGCGCGCACTTTGATTCAAATTATACGTTTATTTTATACGCAAAAAGGTACAAATTATATTGACACATTATAAAAACTCCCCGCGGCGGCAGGGCTGCGCTGCGTTTGCGCCTATAGGTACCTATGTATCTTTTTGAGTTCAATTTTGAATCAAAGTGCGCGCAGCTTCGGTTCGCGTCTCGTTGTGAGCTGACTCTAAAGTAAACCACGTTAGTAAATAAGACAGTACACTTGATATATAAAGACACAACATGCAATTCACAAAACAATCGCCATGGAAGAGCATGCAATATAATTTGCCTAAAATGCAACAAATAAATGATAATTTATGTAGGCATTATAGCATGCATTATTCACGCTGCATTGCAATATTTGTGGATGGACCCGAACAGAAGTTAAACGCACTTATAGAACTCTATCTATCTCTCTTCACCACCTCTTTGTAGAAAGAGATAGGTATAATCAGAGATGTGTAATTTTGATCGTGTTCTGTTCTGGTGTGTGGGTTGTTGTGGGACGACCTTTGTTCAGTGTTCATAAACAGTGGACTTTACGTAACTTGATGCACGCTTGTACTATGGCTCGATGTTACATGGACGTGACACACGTTCAATTATATATAAAATTGAACGTCGAATGTTAGAACAAGATGTTTAATGTTAATGTAGGTGTTACTTTACCTACTTTGTAAGGTTATTTTAATGTTTTCGTTATCAGCGGGGGCTAAAACCAGCGTCAACAACGATTTTATTCGAAACTATGTCTTCGATTGAGTAAAATTAAAAATTTAAGTACTTATCATCATCATTCTTCTCTGTGGTGTGGGCGTTGTGTGATACGTATATCTACTCATAGGTATGCAGTATTCAAGGTTGCCTAGGAGGAGTCGCTCTCTGTGATAAGGCCGCCTTTTGTACTGTTTATTTAGATACAGATTTTTATTTTATCCATTTAAATTTTTTAGTACAATAAAGTATTCATTCATTTTATTCACTGTAGCTTTATGTTGTATAGTCCTACTTTATACTATATGTGTCTCTCTAGTAGTTAGGTATAGATATTTGTGTGTGTGTGTGTAGTCCTTTCCGTAGTTGTGTTGTGTGGTGTGTGTACTCACAGACTGGTATGCGTGTGGTCGTGGAGGGCCCCGAGCGGCGGCGCGGCGCGGCGCAGCGCGCGGCGGTGGAAGGGCGGCGCGCGGGGGGCGCGGCGCCGCCGCCACCTGCACCAACGGAACGCTAGCCGCACGCCGACCGAACCTGACCCTCTCACACTTTATACCCCAGGATCTAACCCATACACTACATTTTTACCCAAAACAAGATTGTATCTAATCGATGACAAAATACTTTTACCCAAAACGCAGTTATGTAACTTTAACCAATTTTTTTCCATTACTCCCTTCTAAGTTTTCTTTCGTTACCTTACCTCTGAGGAGACTTAATTACCCCGTACTAAAGTAAACATTTATCTTTGATCAAACTACGTTTACTACAGAACGCAGTGTTTCTCTCAGTTGCAGAAAGATTCGAGTTGGGTAGACCCTACTCGCATTTACCACTGACTCGGCTTTTAAGTAGCTCAGAGTTCGCTTTTACCCCAGCGCACCTTTACCCACCTCTCATATGATGTACATCGCCCACCCAACGAAAAAATTATAAAGCAAACAAATAGAAAATAAACTAATTACTTCTGATAAAGTGTGATGAGGGCCAGGCGCGTTGTTTGCGATGAAGGAATATGGATAATTGCATTTTCATCTAAATCTATTAATAAAAAACGTCAAAACCCTCGCACGATAAAAAAAAAAGATGATGGACTGTGAGACAGATATAACACATACGATTTCTTGTATCCGAATTCCTTCATCGCACTGCCATATACATCGATAGTAAACAAATATCGACGAAGCGTTGGCTCGTAACCCTCTACTGGCTTACCTCTACTAGAATTAATAAAGTCATTCACATAACATCTACCTATCCATCTACACGGCAATACCCGGTTAATTTCAACAACGTCAATCACTGCCAATTTGCGCCTCATGCCCTAGTCAATAAGATTCATTTGACTGTGATAGGCGCTTCATTCGAATGCAATCTTACAAAACAAACAAAATAGATAAAATATATTTTTTCATACACAAGTACTTTTACTAATATAAAGGCAAAACACACAACGATCGTCCAACTACATAATGCTATAATAACGTTCTTTTCTACTGTATATTGATTCATTATGTTATAGGAACTAAGATATTGGCATCATGCATCATAAACGCTGCTAACTCCCGTATACAGAAAATCCATTTAGTTTTGAGCGGAACTTAAATGCCGGACTGATAGGTTTCAATGAAAACCTGTCAAGAAATCAGGACTAAGCGCTGCTAAAATATAAATAGAGTTTACGTATACGGGGATAAGCCCCATATTTCCCTTTGACAACTTCAAACCTCGTATAAAAGCAAAAGCAAGGCCTGGTTTGCAGCTTCTATGGTGCACAATGTAGTAATCTAGACTTTATGAAGTAGAGTATAAGAGCGGTACTCACTTGGCACAGGTACAGGGTGTCTTTCTGGTGGGATCTACAAAGTCTTCGCTCTTTTCGCCTGCTGTATCGCTGTAACACAGCTCTGCCGTCTGAAAGATGATAAAACGCTTGGGTCAAATTGAATAAAAACTTTGTAAGCAATCCATAGAATCTTTTAGTTTTTTTTTACATTTCGTTGGACGTGGCGGTCGCGGCGTAAGAATCGACTCCTCTAACTCAGCCCACGTAATAGCCGAATAAGAGAGCTTTAAGAGGAAAAGCCGCAGTTTCCTTCTGTGATTTTTTTCACACCCCCACTGCGATTACCGATGAGCCCGTCAAGCGCGGTGAACGTGCCTCCCCCTTGTTAGGAGGTGAGGTACGTCTGCAGTGGCCGTTATGTGAGCTAATGAGGAACAGCGACCGTTGTACTTGAATCATGCTGTACGGAATGTCAATGTATGCAAAAGCTGTCCGAACGATTGAATCGCCATATCAGACTCGGCAATAGCGAAAGTTTACGATCGTTTCGTTATATTCTTGGAAGATTACTCTGAACTACTTATGGCTTAAACATAGTCCAGTTTCCCACTTCCATTATTTTGTTTACTTATTAGAGGCACTAACATGATGTCTAAAATCTACCTCACAGGCCACGCAATATTTTTGTGGAACTGGGCTTCAGGAATATTATAATTGCGTGGAACTGGGCTTTAAATGAAAAAGTGAATCAGTGAAATGGAGTTGCGTGGCGTGGAAAAAGTGAATCAGTGAAATGGAGTTGCGTGGCCCTTTTAACTGCACTGATGCTCGGCGCAGGCTCCTGGGATCGGGGATTCAAAAATATCTACGTTATCCCCTAACCTTTTCCGTGGGTGCCGTAAGACGTGGCGATAAGGAACATAGACGTAGTGCATGCAGCAGTGCCCCCTACAGAACAGACCCACCGCCGAACTGCGATCGCCATCGCGCCTGTCAAGTGGGGCGAATTAGCCTCCCCCAAACATTGAACTTTGGTGGAGGCCTGTTTCCAGCAGTGGACACTTCTCGGCCGAGATGAAATGTCTCCGCTATGACATACCTGGTGCGGCAGTGGCGTGGTTAGTGCTTGGAGCGCCTTGTGAGCAATGGCTGCTGAAGGCGCGGAGGGCGCGCGCGGCGCCGCCTCCATCTCAGTCACCAGCACGTAGGGCACCGGGTAACGCATGCGGGCTGAACCGCATACAACCTGCAATAACGAACATACAATTAACATAAATAATCCTGGACAATCCACACAAATCCCAAACTAAGCAGAGGAAAGTAATTATTCGGCTTTTACTATGTGTTACAGATTTGAATACCTACTGACGATTTCCATTTACTAAAACTCTACAAGTATGTATTTTTTGGTCGGTTTTTTCTATGTATAATAAAAAATATCTATCTATGTAGTCTATTGTATCATGAGTATCAGTTACCTAGTACCCATATCACAAGCTCTGCTTAGCTTGGGGCTAGACAATGCTGTCTGAATTGTCCATCAATATTATTATTATTTTGATGATTCCATTACCAAATGAGCAATACATTTTTGAAATGCCTGCACATGCAAGAGCTTTATTTACGGTGGCGAGTGACGCTGTTTGAGATGAGATCATCAAATCAAACGCACTATGTGTCATTGTTTTGATCGTCATCCCGTGACGTGCAACGCATGTGGGTTTTCCTGTTTAATCACTATCCCTTAGATGATTACTTTAAATAGGTTTTACTCTGTAAGAGGACAAAAATAATTGTACTTTTGGTGCTATAGTGCTTAAAAACATCTCAGAAAACATGTAAATTCTTAAAGCATACAATATTCCATGCATGCAATCGATTTTTAAGGTGTTGCGATCTGCAAGGGCGCATTCTCCTTAATACGGCTGCAGATAGTTATAAAGAAGAGACGCTGCAATATGTAATACTAGCTGCTGCCCACGGCTTCGCACGCGCTTTTTAAGTAGCTCATGTCCGTCCCTGGAGTATCATTTACCTCCCTACCAAATTTCATTGAGATCCGTACGGCCGTTTAGGCGTAAAAAGGTAACAGACAGATAGTTACTTTCGAATTTAGAATATTATAAGGATATAGAATATAAGGATGCGTTATGTACCTACACTATTAGTGTTAGCAAGCCGGGCTAGCATGCATTTCGCATTGTCGACGCTTATATAGCGAATTTGTCTCGACTCGAAGAAAGAGCGAGGACAAAGTAATCGGGCGCACACGTCTGCCCAGCGGGTAGTACAATATTTACGTCCGAATGGAGCCAGCTGCGACCAGGTGGTACAATGTTACCTCGACAGCCCCGCAGCCCTGCTCTAGCGGGTACAGTTGTCTCCAGGAGTCGAGCATGCGCGCGGTGGGAGGGTCCGCCTCGCTCCACTCGCGGCCCGTCAGCGTGCCTTCCAGTCCGAATGGAGCCAGGATCACTGAGGAATAAAGATGGCATTGATGAGTGGCTTTGGTTAGAGATGTTAGGTAGATACCTTTCGGGCTTACTGGGGAAAAAAACTGCCTTGGCGATTGGCTTTGGTCTGTATGAATTTACGCAGATGACTTTTATACTAGGAAATACCCTAATTGCATCTATAAAACACTACTTGAATTTAAATATACAAACGGGATATTTGCACCGGACTGGAAATAGTCGGCGCAGGACTTAAGCTTGTGGCAATCTTTCATAGGACGCCAAGGCCTTCATCAGGATTGTTCATAACTTCAATAGCATGCGTTACCTTTAGCGTTCGCCTGATGTTCCGGCGAGTTGATCCTGGTGAGTCGCTTGGGCGTCAGCGTACGCACTGGCGGATGTTGCCGCACGTCCACCGACGCGCACACCGTGCTCTCGCCGTGCAGGAAGAATGCGAACGAAAACGAGAGGTGCCATGGACTGGAATGGAACGTAGGGCAGATTTAGTATAAGAATAGTTTAGAATTCTTTGCTTGCATCGCAAAGCCTAAGTATATGGAGACAACTACGAGCCACAAAGCAGTCCTGTCTCATTGAATTGATGTTCAATAAGGCCTCTACATGCCGCAGTTCGTGGTGTCGGCGTCGTTTGGGGGAGGCCTACGTTTAGTAGTAGACGTATACTGGCTGATTACGCCGATGGTCGAATCGATGATGAATGAAGAAAAGTCCAGTAAGGTTAAAAGGCTTTTTTCAAGGTCAGATATTGTATCGATTAAAGAAATGTATGAAGGGGAACGAAGTCACATCCTTATGTCTTAACGAATGCGACACAGAGATCCTCATATTACTATAGGAAGTAAAACCAATGTTGCCACTGAATTTGTACCGATACTAGCCCACTGAGACGAGCCACACCGATATTAACTTCCATTTTAAATACTGTACGATTTGACAAGTGTTGTGCAGCAATAAAATGCAAATCAATGAAATAATAGCTCAACAAAATACAATTGAAGTATCAATTTGTACTTTATACGCCCTTTATTGAACCGACCTCAATGAAGTGGAAATAAAAGCATCAACATTCTTACGCAAGGTGGACAAATACGGTGAATGTATCCGTACACTTTTCTTGCAGAGTTTTACCTTTTTCCGACATCCTCCTCGTCGCCATCGTAAGGTTGGACGAACCACTTGCCGAGTCTCACGAAATCCCGCGACAGCAGGCATCTGGAAACCAAAACAACATTGCCTAAGAACAGAAATCTTATTAGAGATCCAAGGTTATTGCGTTTGCTGGCATGTTTTCGCATCAAGCTGTGCAGTGCCACCCGCACACACACTTAACGCCTGATACTGAATTATGACCCTCTCACTTTTCGAGAACCCACGAGGAAACTGTTAGATAATCATGGTCATAACAAATGGTGGATTTATACGACACAAAATTTAGACAGGCATACGAAGAGAACTTCTAAGAGGTATTCAAGTGCTTTCACTTTTATATTAATTGTAGTTTGGTTAACTGGGACACTGTCACAGTTGCCACGGTTGTTAGTATTTTATTGTAACTTGCTTTAGAGACGATTCGCCCACGATTTTTTCGTAATTTAAAATAAGTTTGGAAAGCAGCTTGCGTAATTGCCGATCGAACAAGATGCAGTCGTTGTTCCGACTGGAACTCGAGAAGGCTGACAATTCAGTGGGCGGGGGACGACAAACGATGTAGGGAAGAACCACAGATCAACAAATACTAGTCAGACAAAGGTACTGCTCAACAAATGAGATACATTTGTACACAGGTAAGTACAAATTAAACGTAAAGGTATCCCTTTCTGGCCCGATAGGACTGCTCGCATGATAATGATATTGTATCTACATTCAGCAAGCGTATTATGAGCGCCGCAGGCCGCGGGGCAGGTAGACCTCCACAATAAACTGTTTAATTTCACGGCGGTGCAACTTAAACCGCTGGCAACATTTAGCCACTTTACGACTATATCGCCTTACTTTTATTGGAATGCCTTCTACGTCGGTCGCGAGTTAGCGACGTGCATGTTCTCGGCAAGAACTTAATATGCAAGCGATTCGTACAATTTGTTTTGTGAGTATCATTGTTATACAGTTTTTACCAGCAATGCATACACAATTTACTATACATACAGCATACTGTGACTAATTTGCAATATTGCTGCTTAGTTTAGTACTTAGCAAGGTATCGTGGAGGCTACATGCGTGACTGGATAAATATTTCTACATGCAGCGATCGACGCTCTCGATTGTTATTCGAATGCTCAGTTTTACGATCACATTTCGCTACACAAAGATGTTAACGCGGCGTTAAATCAGGTTCTGACTGCCAAGCTGTACCGCTCAGGGCTCCCACAAAAGGACTGCCGATCACGATATTAATTGGCTTCTTATTAGCATGAAAACATAAATGAGCTGTGACTTTAATTTAGTATGCACTGCATGCGAGATCACGGAATAGATTCGCCTTCTCTTATTGTGCAAGACTACTATCAAATATTGTATTGAATTGTAAATTAGTAAATTGTCAAGCCTTGCCCGTACGTGCTTCACTTCTAGTTTATTGTCAGGCGTGAGCATATGAATAATCGCTCGTTGTTACCTATACGGAGCAATTGCGTAATGCGACATTTATGATACTCGTATATTACGAACAATCTTGTTGAATTTACAGCCATATTCGCAAGGCATAAAGTCGTAAACGGGTCCAGACAATTTTGATTGGATTCCAGCAATGTATTTCAAATGCTAGTGATTTGTCAGCGCGGCTGTTTCCTTACATGGTTTTCTAATGACTTGTCAACTTTGACTTGAGGAATTTTCTATGACAGGGTTATTTGTTATTCAGAGTGGGCAGCGTGGATATAGATGTTTATTTTGTAGCTCTAGGTACACATTCCTGGTCTTAAATCCTATTAACTTGATCTTACTAACTAAAACCGTGATACAATCCTCCATTCATACATCAGCTTAGTTTCGGGCTAGATGATGCTGTGGGAATTGTCCCATTATTATTATTCAAATGATACGCCAGATGAACAAAACATAATGTTCAGTGAAATCGATTAAGACACGATTCCGCTTTTTCATGCATCATAAATTCGGAATTTATCAGCTTATCGTATTTCTTGGTTCGAAATTGACTTCCTAGTAAATCCACATACCGTCTATGGATTGCGCATATTTATTTTGACATGGTGTTGGTTCAGTCTCGATATCTGGAGCGGTTCGATCCAAGGATCGATATAATTGGACGCGAGTTTATATTTAGCGCTGCGCGAGCGACTATCTTTGTAGCGGCGCACTCCATAACGCAGGCAATAGGCAGTACTCCGTGAACTGCTTTTGTAAACAATGCTCAATCTTACGTGAATCACTGGTCCGTGGCGTGAGCGAGTACAAATAGGTACCAGCTTGAAAGTATCAAATGTAACGGACGAATCAACTCGCTACTTTAAACTGTTATCAATTATGCACCTATTGAAATATATTATGCTTTAATACGTGATAATAAAATACGTTGTTGATGTATCAATAATGCATTACTAAATAGCAGCAAAAATAAAACAACAAATAAGCCAAAAGACGACGCCGACCGTGAAATGGGCGCCGTAAAAATATTGACTCAATCGATGATCGAACGAAATGAAACAGAAGATAAGCTAAACGCACATCAGTGAACTATTTCGCTTCGAATCGAGCTACAAGGCACGAATGCGATGCCTTTGTGTTCGTTTTTGTTGCCATCATTACGAAGAGCGTTCGGCTGCTTATCGTAAAATCGTCGCAGGTTCTCATCTCGGTCGCGTCTCGACCGAGCGACGAACGCATTGTTACTTTGACGTGCCGCCGACCGGGGTCAACGACTCGTCTGGATTCCGCTCATATACAGAGATTCTGCCGCCGTGTGTTGGGTGCATGCTAAGATCGCCTTGCATTGCATCACCAGTCCACCGTGTCTATGAGTACAATCGACAACTATTCGTACTAACTGTACTCAATTATTGTAAACTGTTTACACAACTATGGCCAATTGTAGACAAGGATGACATTGAGTTTTAGCCAAAGCTACTATATTAGCAGTTCTTTTTGTCTTGGTCCATGTCACGATTCATGAAAGAACTCAAAATATTATCTTTCTAAATACCCAGCAGCGCTGATTCAGAAATTATCGTTATCATAACAAAAGTTTGTCATTTACGAGAAGCAAGCCTGGCTTCGTCCTGTTGCCCGCACGGACAATATTGCGCGAAATGTGCCGCAAAAAACGACATTAGAACGCCCGCCGAGAGACTGCGATGCATCGACCTTCGGGCCGGCCAGCTCCCAGTAACCAGTACCCACTCGTCCGGCCAGGTGCAGGCAACAACGCACCGTATTACAAACATCACTCACGTAGTCCACAACCCCCCATAAGGGGGTACGTTAATTTGGACGCAAGAACTTAATGTGTCTCTTTGTTTAAGGTTTAAAAATTTGTTATTTTTATTGCAATAAAGAATTATGAATTAACAAAGTTCTAAGTTAGACCACTCTGGATTTGATAAGCATAACCAACCGGTAAGTAATAGCATTATAAATCGAGTAAAAATAAAATTTAAATTGGTTAACTTCACCTCTTTTTGTATTGGACGACCTTGTTGTATCTAACGAATATTTAACTAAAACAGTTCTAATTTAATGGCTTGTTCTTATTTTTAATATGACATGGAAGCAATCAAATTTTATTACACTACTACGTGGTCCATTTAGGTTATCTACTCGGTCCAATGCTTTCGTGAGATCCAGGATCTAATTAATTTCGAGGCTTTTTAACATAGAAAAAGGCCTACCTAATTATAATGTAGACCGTTTTCTTTTAACTATATGTTGTACCTATATACCCTATAGAAAATTGAAAAATAATAATAATAAACCTATTTAAAAAATTGGCTTCTCTTAATCGCAGTTGTAGAAAATTACCTTTCAATGAGGTTGTGCAAGGCCTTGAACAGCAACGAACGGCATTCATAGGACAGTCCGCTTTCCCACGATCCCTGATCACCGGTTTCTGCAAATAAAGATACAAAAGTTACTGAAAATGCATAAAACGTAAGCAGGAACATAAAAATATGAGTTAACTAGTAGGTACTATAGCATTTATAATAGTAGTATCCTTGACCTTGGCTATGTATGTCCTAGCTGCAATGTTTACCTTCGACATTGATTGCTTTTCTATTTTAGATAAGAGAGCAGCATAATATCATTGAGTGATATGCTATTAATAGTTCAATCAAGTGTAACTCTAATAAAACCCTACGATATTCAAGGTCGTTATGATGACAATGAAATGCAGCAGTGGGGCATTGCCGCCAGAGTCAAAATGTTAATCTTTGTACGATGCTATGGTAAGGAACGCTAGAAATAGCCGTTGTTGCATTCGCAATCGGATGATAAACTCGGCCTATCACCGCCGCGCCGACGACGTTAGATGCGAAAACAAAAAGGCGCGCGCAACGTTGCCGCTCCGTGCAAGTATGCCGTCTTTGTCTAGCAAAGGGGCGGGGCGAGGGCGACCTGAGTGACGTCAGACGTCAGCCAGTCGTTTGCGGCGCACGTGCTTGTGTTTGTAGCGCGCGCCGCAAAAGACACACAAGCGAGAGGTGGTTAGCGTTCGCTAACAATTTAATTGACATTGAATTTCCTATGCCAAATAAATAAACACGTTTGTTTTAAGGAAAATATACACGGATGCATGAAATAAATCTGTGTAATTTCCCTACGGAAAATAATTTGAATGACAGTCGATGCATGTGATGATGGTAGTAGATTATTGTATAAAAAAGTAGGTCATATAAATAATGCAGATTATATTTTGAGGTCAATCCATACAATATGATTAATTCGAAAGTAACTCAGTCTGTTTCCTTTTCACGCCTAACCGGCTAAATAGATCTTTATAACATTAGACAGTATGCTAGAGACGGCGGCCCTGAGATACCATCTACCTTCCTGCCAAAAAGCGATAAAGGGTAAGTGCGATAAAAAGTGGCCCATGACCGTTCATAGGCCACTTTTTATCCAGGTAAAATGCGGGTAGAAGCTAGTATGCGAGTAGTTTTAGCATTGGCTCGCCATCTACTATAAGTTTCAGATAATATTAGGTCGGTATGCAACAATTTTGGCAAGATCCAAGAAACGAACAAGGAAAAGCCCGTTTTTCTTTGTAGGTAGGTAAATAAAGTTTTTTGAACAAAAAGTTTTCTCTGCCGTTCTCGGAGCGGACGCCTGGAGAGCTTCCAAACCGGCAGCCTTGACATTCGCGCTCCAGGTGTATGCGTGCCATCTCTTTCTTAGTTCAAACAAACTAGTTCAGTAGCAGGACCACGTGTAAAAGTGTGATTTCTTTGAGTTTCATATCACTATTTTATAATGTGACTGCAATTTAGTACACCCAGCATGAACATTAACATGTTCCACGAGAATTATCATTATATTGAGTTAAATAAAAGAAAAAAGAAAAGTAATATATAAAACAGAAACGTCATCGGTAGCAAATGTAACAATAATCGGATGAGCCTAGGTGCTCAGCTTAGCGGTCTGATCTTTCCTCAAACATAGCATGTAATATGCTGATTATTACAAGAGGTCGACTTTGCTCAAAAGCAAAGTCGACCTTTAAAACCTTTACTCAAACATAGCATTGTTTGAGTTGAAAGAAAACGCGGGAAACTGACGAATATCGCGTTGAAATTTTTTGCATGATACGTTCTAATCAATTTTCGTGAATAAATTGTGAAAATTAACTCTTCAAGCGAAGAATCCTCCAATTCAATTTAAATTACTCGCATGTGTGTTATAGCGGCCACAGAAATACTTACATCATCTGTGAAAATTTCAACTGTCTAACACGGTTCATGAGATACAGCCTGGTGCCAGACGGACAGACGGACGAACAGCGGAGTCTAGTAATAGGGTCCCGTTTTAACCATTGGGTATGGAACCCTAAAAAGAAAATACAATCAAATAATAAAAAGAAATTAGAACTAGCATTTACAATTGAAACAATTGAGCTAAATGCAGACTGTTGGAAACGATTAGCGATTATCTTGATTATTCGGGACTGAAAGCCGGCGAAGTAACGAACGGGCAATTTTGACGTTATTTTTGGGACAGTACTTACGTACCTGGACTGATCGCCACATAAAGAAGATTTAATTTACAGGTTATATCAATAAAGAAATTCTATAGGTAAATATGATAAGATAAAGGTAAATATCATAAGATCCTTGTCACACGACAACATGTAACAAATGAATAAATGATTCTAAATGATGATAATGCACCAAACAATCCAATATTACAATAGCATCCCGAGAATTAACGACTCGGAAGAAAAAGTGAACACATGAAGTTAACAAAGTAATATAACCAGCAAAGTAAAGAGTACGACAAATATTGTAGGCCGTATGAATGGTAATGAAGATTCGACACCATCGGCATCAGCTCACAAGGCCGTTAACGCAACAAACGGTACGCTTACTGTACAGATAAGTGTTCGATTACCGGAGCCAGTCACGACTAACCCATTCTGTAAGCAATCGAGACTATGGTTCGCATTACTTCGCATTCGCAGGTTTTCAGTGCTTTTCGAATGTAATTGAATTATTCTGAAAGCTTCCGCACGGCATTACAGGCATTAAGGATTAACTCGACTCAGCGAACAAAGTGGAGTGATGGTTACTTATATTGTATTGTACTGACTGTCGTGTCGACAATACAGTTAATTTGAATTTGTAATTTAGCAAAATGCATTGATAGTTCCATCGTTGGACCATCGAGGATACTGAAAGATTTATCAGTCACTGGAGAAAATTTGCTGGTTCCTTAGACTGGTTCGGATTCGAAATCGACAGAGTTGTCGGAAGGTCGCAGTAGGTAAGTAGTTATTGTTTATAATGTTGCGAGGTGAGAGAGAGAGAGTGCATTCTTCAGTGTGCAATAATGAGGATAGTTTAAGGTTCAAGGTCGCATGTTTAGCGGCGGTGTAAGTGCGGTGGTTGGCACCACCTTGCGCCGGGATCGATAGCGAGTAGACGACGCGCGCCGCCGCGCCGCGCCTTCGAGACCCGTCTCCGCGCCACGCCGCCGCCGCGCCGATGTGAACGCAATCATTATGCGATTATCACATACCTACTCCTCATCATTAATGTTCGATTAGAATGCTGATATTTTCTTTAGGTAATCAACTATCCAGCTAAATCTTTAAGTACCTAGTTTGTGATGAAGTTGTGAAGAACTTTTGATGCAAAACAAGCGAGATAAGACTGAGGAGATGCAGATGTTTCGGCATTAAAGCGATAAAGTATGGAGTTTAACGTGGTGCCAGTCGTTCGTGACAGTGGAAGGGACAGATTTATCTGAGATGGTGACAGCGCAACAACGTTATCGCTACACACGTGGGTTGCGGCTGCAGCGTATCGTTGTCCCTTTCTCTCGCCAATGTTTCCATTCCACCATTATTTGCTCTGTACCTATGTCCATCGTGTTCTAAGCAATGCTTTCGCAATATTCGAAACAAGCTGAATTACGAACTGCGTCAATCCAGGCAATTAATATACACTTTTAAGTGTATCGAGTTATCGGCAGCGCACAACGTTCGAGACATGAGACGAAAACAAATGCCGGGCTGTGAAATAAACGGTACAAGACCTTGGATACAAGTAGTAAAATGTACAACATCCTCCGACAGCTTGTACAACATCGCGAGACGTGAGCGTCAGCATCGTGCTCGCTCGTGCTTATAATGCATGAACAACACAACACTGCAACTTTATTTAACTGTAACACGATAAAGATAATATAGGTGCCATCTTAATAAGAAGGAACATCGGTGCGAAAGGGAACAGGGGTTGGGGTCTCTAATACAGGGTCATTTCCGATGTTCAAAAAAACATCGCTGTGTATTTTAATTGTGATTGTTTAGAGAATAAAGATAATTTAATGCGTTGACAGTTGCACAGCATAACGGAGTGGAACAGGAGAGTCGAGAAAAGGAGCGACTGCCTCGACGAGACTTGGCAACGCCGCATTGTGTGTAATCTGCGCGCGCTTTGTTTACAACCCGTTGGTAGGTAGCCGGGCGAGGCCGCTGCGGTATAAGCTTATCAATGTCAACAAGCAGAAGAAAGTTTATCAATTAGCTGATATGATAGATAATACAATAATCTCGTAGTTCACAATCGATTGGCATTGCTCGCGGGGATTAATTGGATGAGCCCTTCCAATTTAAATAAAGCCTAAACGTCCAAGTATTGTCATAGGTAGGAAATTTAGGGTTGGCTTAGCGGGTACTAAAATAAATGATTTTAGTAGGTAGGTATTTTCAATGTCTGCTTGCCTAGCGATTGTGATAGGTACTAGATGGTAGTACCGTACGCGTTGAAATCTATCAATTAGCGTTCATCCTCAGTGTTAGCGGCTGGGGCGGGTGGTGAAGTGCTGCTGTTTTCGCCTCATGGCGGGTGCTCGCGGCATCTTGCCCCCGCCAAGTGGCGCGCGCCCACGTGCACGTGACGTCACGAGCGCGTAGCCCGTCTCGTCCCGTTGACCACGTCACAAACCAACCCCTCCCAGAGCTAAGTGCACGATACATGACTATTTGCTTGCTTGTGTTAACCGTCAGCAGTCGCAGAATAATTGTATGGGATTATGCTGCATATTGCTTTTGATTGTATAGCATTGAATCAGGTTTAGTTTTGTATTACCTACATACAATACAGGGTCAATACACACCGTTCATCAAGTCGACTAGACTCTTGTGATTTGCACAAAAATCACAAATCATCACAACTAGATGATAGCTATTTTAAAGAAGGATGACAATTTATCGATATTAGAAGGTACTTAATGCTAATCGATACAGGAGTAGTGGGCGCTGGGCGGGCGGTTTGCACGCCACGCATCAATAAATAGCCGGTCGATACACGTCACGAACATTTTATTAATAAAACGCCGAACAACGCGCGGGCGCAGCGAACGTTCAACAACCCCGCTCGCGACCCGCCTCTTACGTACTCTACATAGTTACATCACCTACACCGCTCTGACCTGAACTCATTCCTTATACAAGAATCACAACAATAATTGAAAGCGGAATGCTAGAAGATTCCATTGCATTGGTAGGGACCGTTATGATCTTGTCATAGACGAGCTGAGTCGAGACAGCGGTAAGAAGGAAGCCTTTTCCCACGGCCTCAAAGCTAACCTACGCGAATTGCAAAACGCATTTATGACATTGGTGCAACTTGGCATCACAGAGTAGAGGCATTAAATCTAGAAAGTCGACATCAGATGCACATGACACAGGTGTCATTGGACGCATCATAAAGTGATGACAAAGCATATTAACCATACCACAGCACATATCATATCATCGCCAGAATAATAACTCCAACTCACTTCTTTCTGAAACGCCAGTCTAAAGAACATCTCAAGAGTTGCCAAGGCGTAAATGCATTTGAATACTAGGAATTGACAGAGTAATAAACATTGAATGTCCAAAAGTAGTAGCAGTTCAAAGAGGCTGAGCAAATGAGCGGCATACGTGCGTTTCACTTGCGGAGCACTCGAGTCGATTCCCACAATAACCGAGGAGTGCGCGTGCGCATTCAACCCACGCCGCCCTAACTACTAATTAATAGACCTAACGGGCACGTTTCCACACTCTCATGATTTCTTTGACTGAGCGGAACGATATGGACATGGTAAAACAAAAACGGTTTCATTCAATAAGCTACTTTTTCTACTATGCCGGTTCATAAGATTACATAAAATTTTGGAGGAATTTGTTAAAGGGACGTACTTCATAGCGGAAGTTGCTTGAGCTGTCGTCAGCATCAACATCAACAGAACGCTCGATGACGCAATGCTTGAATTAGATAACAGAACTTAACCAATGACAGCGACGATCAAGATTACGTAAACAATATTTTGTATGTAGGTTTAGTGCCCTCGAGCTGGCAATTTGTTTATGTTTTCAAGGGTTATAAGTATGAGTGGAGCCCTTATTTGTGGAGGACTTATGGGAATCGGGCGGTCAGGCCGGCGCGCAATGCGGCGGGTCAACGACTGCGTCCGGACAGTGCAGCCTGAGGTGAAATAATTCATCTAGTCCATTGGACACGGGTGCGGGATGCCATCAGAGCGCGACACGCTAACCAAGACCTGGCCAACATTGCTTCTACGCAAGCGCCTACATTACAGATATTATCAGAAGTTCACCTAATTGAAAAATTAAAGTTCTATTAATAAAAAAGGAGTTGCGCGTGTTCAGTTGAAAATGATGAAGTCAAGAGTTCAGTGACATGCTAACAACGGAACCACTTACAAAGAAGTCATTGTCAGGAATTTGGGCGACGACGACGAGACAAACAAACACACACGTATCGCGTGTTTTATCGTCAGTCATTTAAAATGGAAGGACGATGAAGTGAGTTGGTGCCTAAAATTGTAATCGTTTTAAAATATTTTAAATAGTCGTTGGAACCAGCTCCGCTCAGTCCTTGACATCTGTCTACTACATAACCGGCACCCAAGTAGGGAGGACATGTGTGGCAAGGATCAGGTGTCGCGCTGCACTGACCGCGGGCAAACCCTGTAGAACGGGTTATCGGGCCACTCGTCCCACCACACACACAAAACAAAATATTCCATTACACAAAACAGGGGCGCTAGCGCTACTGATACAGTCAATGTACACGACAGATATAACCGCCTCGATTTTTAGCCATCAGAATCATGAGCAGAGCAATCAAATGAAAAGGACGATAACGAAGAGACAATTAGTAGCAAACTGAACAATGTTACAGGAACAAAAAGCTTCGGTTTGAGCGAGACTCGTAGATAACGAGGGGTCCTCTGATTCGAATGCAAAAAGAAAAGATTTAATTGCGTCCACAATTAGCCTAGAAACAACCTGTTGCGTTCGCGTTACTACAGAGTTAAATACGAGTCAATTGAGATATTTTGATTGGAATGGTATTAGTCTCATTTCAAATGACCGCATTAGATATGACCACCGCATTGGGTGGGTTACATTTACATGTTGATATTATTATAAACAAGAAATTTAGAAATTTTCATTAGGTACAAGCTTGCGCCCCGTGGTGAAAGAATCACAAGTCAAGAGGCAAGCCTGCGTGCATTAATCGTGTAATTAGTCAGATCTCGTTGCTCTATCTACAGTCATGACATGACGTCTAGACATATTCCGGGCTTTGTTGTAAGCTATGGGTTTAGGGAGTGGATTCATGCTTTTAGACTGATTAAGGGCTTCATCCGGAGGAGGGTTAATAAAACTTACACAACGTTCAAGGAAACTGTAGCGGTATTATGAGTACAATCAAACAAAAGAACAGAATGAACACTATGAACTTTGATCTAGTCTTATGAAGTGTGTACAAATAAAGCAGTAAAGTTTCGAAAGAATGATACTAAAAGTAGAGTTCATGTTGACCTCTTCAATGAACTTGGGAAATTTTACTAGAATCTGGCACTGTTCCAAGAGACTATAATGTGGCTCGCGCCTGCAGATGGCGGGCGGAGTATTCGATCGGTTATTGGTCGCAGCCGCAATAAAAGAGATGTATAACACGGTATAACGGCATGGATAATATCTAAACGTGTCAATTATTAAGGTGCTCTGTTGTCCGTAATGGCAGGGCACCGTAACGAGGGTCCTTCGCGGTGTGGGGTTGCCTTCCCGCCTGCCGCATTGACTCGGTAATTTCGCGCGGACAATATTGCGGATTCGTGGTCATTTCGGTTTTCGCTCTCGAGAAATTGTATTTTATGAATGGCGCTTTACCAAATATTTTCACTATCGTTTGTACTTATATTTTGGGCCAATAATTTTGTGCTTCAACGTAACTTGAGATTTACTTCCTAGTTTTGTTGGTACTTAAACTCTCATCCCATCCAATATCTTCATCTTGTATGTTATTAAAGTTTAAAATCACGAATGTGTCAGAAAAACTATGGAGGGAATTGAATACCTGTATGTATGTACAAGGTGGAAAAGTAATGTCTTAATGTGAATGTGTTTTATTTGTTGCCAATGGCGTTAAATGTCACTGTGCTTTGACTTCTATGTTGTGGACAGATAGAGATTTGGTTTTAAACAAACCATGGAGCGAAACCAATTCGCTATGTCTACAAAATTGATGTCAAAGCACAGTGACATTTGACGCTGTTTGCAAAAATTAAAGCACATTGACATTATGATATTACTTTTGCGCCACCTGTTATTGTGCATGTAAAACTAAAAAAGTCACGACCTTGCAATAGAAATACTACATTCCGGTTAAAACAACGTCTTGGAAGCATGCGCCATTCTTGGTGGAAGCATGTTACGTAAGTTAGCAACAGCCCGCGTGTGTGGGGCTAGGGATGAATATCAATAAACGTGTGGGAGCGGAGCAGGGTCCGCGCCGGCGGAGCGCTTGTACACAAATCGGCGTGCAGCGGGTGCCAGGGGGCGGTATCGATCAGCGAGCGAGCGAGACCAGCGAGCTCGAGGTGGTGCAGGGAAGCGCCCGGTAGGTGCCACTTATCACCGTCTTCACACCCAATTTATCGCGTGTCGCAATCGACGCCGATGTTTGTGTACAGTTATGATGCTCCTTAGCGTTTATGTACTTTTATTGTGTGCTGCACGTTTATTACGCGATAAAGTTATATGAGATTTAAGGCTGGTGTAGCACCCATACTTTCGCAACACAGAATATAGCATCAAAATGATGCGGTCATTCAGGAAAATTTGTCATAATAGTAACAGTAAGTAATTTCTTTTTTCTTATTTAACGAGCAAGCACTTTATTTATTTATTGATATTTATTAATTTAAGCCTATTAACAGTTGTTATAAACCTGTCAAAGTTATTATTATTATTTCAATAATGTAGGTTGAACATTGTCATGAATGTCTTAATGAGGCCATTTAGGTCTTATCATGAAATGACCAACAAATGAATAACTGGGTTATTTGTTTCCACGGTTGCGGGTTGGTTTGGTTGCGTGAAGGTCAGAGGACAGTTGATACTCGTGTAAATTGAAGCGAGCGTGGGTGCGGCGCGGGACCAAGGGGACCGATAGGCGCGCGGACAAGGGGTGCGAATGGTGCGATCGATAGCGCCGAGCCACGTCCGCATCCGCGCGCGCTCGGCGTGCAGCCCTGGAGGCCTGGCCCCGCGGCCCCGCCCGCCTGCAACTGCGCCACTTTCCCGCCCTTTGCCATTCTCAAGTGTCTCGACTTGACTTGAGCCGCCTTGTTCGCTGTCGGATTTCTTTGCAGACGACTTCACCGCATGTCGAGCGCAAAGCAATCTTCTTCCAGTTGTGAGCTGTTTGTACACCCGATCTCCAACCGAGTACTTTTACGGTTGGGTTTGTTAGAAAACGGAATCATTCGAAAGCCCTCTCTGTACTCCGCTCCAGTGAGACGGACCGTAATGATATTCGATATCTTGTGTCATTCGTTATTCCTTCTCGCATTTCGCTTCATTTATATTATTGCTCCATCCGCACATGGACCACGGAGAGCTCTCCGTTTTCCACAATATAATTAAGGCGATTATGTCCATCGATATGTGGAGTAAACGCACGCGGGTGTATTAATAATTAACGGTACTGCGGGATAGCGGGGAGGGGTCGCGGGCAGCACCTTGACACCCCTTGAACCGAAGCCGCCCCCTCGCTGTTTGCATGCCCGTCCGCGCCAGGTGTGTTATGAACCAGTTATTGGGGGTCAATTTAAACTAATTGGAATTTAATCATATGAAAGCGCCGCCGTTTATCGCGTAACGAAACGTAATAAAAATATTGCTGGTTTCGATATTTCTGTGACAATCTGATGAGATGAGATTGATGAACCGGAAAATTGTACCAAACGGTTAGTAGGCAATATTGCCCTTTATTTGGACATTCACTCTTTATTTATCTAACGACCGCTGTGGCGCGGTGGGCGGAGGTCTGCCTGCGACGCAGGAGGTTGCGGGTTCGATTCCCGCCTCGGGACAAATGTGTGTACGATCTGCAGACATTTGTTCAGGGTGTTCTGGTCGTTTTCTATGTATAATAAAAAGAATATATACCAATTACATATCTAGTACCCGTAAAACAAGCTCTACTTAGCTAGATGATGCTGTGTGAATTATCCAAGCATTATTTATTTTATGTTCATTTATTTGCAATTGTGCATGAATGTATGTTCGTTCTTAATTTTATGTGTGTGCATTATTATGTACTAGTTTCTGTCCGCGACTTCGCACGTGATGTTTAAGGTTATTTCTATCCCTTGAGACCTGTTTATGGGATAAAAAGTAATACTGTTACTTTTTATCCCATAAATCAGTTCCAATTGCCTATGTTTTATTTCAGGTTTAGAACTACCTGTATGCAAATATCAGCCCGATCCGTTCGTATTGGCGTAAAGAGGTAGCAAACATCCAAACTATCGCATTTATAATATTATATTATTACCCACGATGTAAGTAAATAATTTTTCTTTTGCGAATCATTCCTTCTAAACGCAAAGCGCCAAGAGGCGCCAAGAGGAGATCACATCAAGGAGTTCACAGGCAGGTAAGTAAATTAGAGCATGACCTTTAATAATGAGTAATGATTAGCACCGTGGCTAGGCGCTAGGCGGCTGGTGGTCTGCGCACGGCACACGCCGCGCCCACGCGGGCGGGGTGGTAACGTGACATTTGCAGCCCGCCCGCCCTGCGACCTCGCCGCCCCCACGTGCCTGGCCCTCAGCGCTACCGAGTACAAGGCATTTAGAGATACCAAGATTCATTCCACAGATTGCATAAGGACACTTGAGTTCTACCTATCGTATTCCAGATCGTGCCGGTACTTTACAATTAGTAGAGCCATTCGTTGAAACTTTCCTTCAGTCAATATAAGTAACCAACCCATCTGAGGAAGCTTAGAATTTTTTAATCCCCAAGTTACCAGTCGCAGATAATGGACCGTGGTATTTTACATCCGGTAGACCAATAGTAAGCTTATGCAAACTCCAATTTATGAAAGGAAAATTAATATGACACTGGGGCCCACAAAACAAATCAAAGAAAAACCGCAAAAGGTCCAACTAAACATTTTACGAGCTTATCTGCTGCAGATTACAATCGGACAAAATAAAGCGGTCTTTACCCGGCAGTATCCGCAACCCCTACCGCAGGGCCCGCGGCGCGGCGGCGGCGGCGGGCTGAGCGAAGGCAGGGCCTAAGCAGATTACCCACTACCCGGTGTCGCCTCTCGCACCCGCGGGCGGGTAGTTGGTTACCGCTGTTACCGCGCAAATACCCTCACGTACAGGCCGACCATACCCGCCGCCATTATAACCAACAGACCCCGGTCAAGCATATCTGCTTGATCATAGCCAGATCGTCGACCGGAATGTGTTAATCTTTGTTTTTGTGCGGGGTTGCTTGGTCGCTCGTAATGGGATACCTTGTGGTAATTGGGATTATGGGACCTTATGATTTAATGGCCATATCGGCATCATGTTTGCAAAGCGGGCATTTGTATTTAAAGATGTAAAGTTATTGATGTAAAGTGAAATATGGTTAATTTATAACAGGCGGAAATGACTCGCCTATCCTGATAGCCCTCAGCATCTGACGACTTCATCTAGGTTATACGAGCAATTATCGAGTTTAATCAAAAGGCCCATTAACTCGTTGAAATATGGCAGTCTGTTAAAACGGGAAATTGCCTTACGTTCGGTTATTTCCGTCTGTCGGCAGTCGTCGGTCGCTGCGGCGCTGACCTTCGAATAAATGCACTCCACCAATGCACTGCACAACCACGTGTAAACATTATTGCTACTTAAACAAAATCTTTGTAGTAAAAACAGATGTTATCTTTTACTTTAAAGAAGCTATTAAACCTATAAAGCCCCAGTCGTAAATACAAGCGAACTAATCCTGAAATCTCTTCAAACGTTGTAAATTGGAAATGGAAATCCAGAGATTTAAACATTTCGTGGAATTCATGAAAATCATCAATAGCATAAATCAACTATTCCTAGCTTGGAATTTGCGTTGCAATGCATGACATTGATTTGTTTGAATCTCCGCAAAACACCAAGAATTTTCATGACCTAAGGGTTGAACTAGTACTTTCAATGAGCGTCAACATGCAATCGACATTTCTAATTAAAGCGGAATGATAAACGCTGGCCTGGCGGGGAGTGCGTCCTTGGTTACGGTTCCCGTTTCCCTATAAGTGGAAACTGGGTGACCGGGAGATTTATGGAGCACTAAGGGGTATATTTTCAGCGCAGGAGAAGTTATTGTAGGACAAAAACTAGATAATTAAACAATAACGTGAGAGCAAAAACGCTTGTCTGTCGATTTTTTATAGGATACATTTCGGAGAATGCTCACAGGAACTACTAGACCTGATTCCACCATTCCCCTTCCACTTCAGGACAAGCAGACGCAGAGCGCATTACCACCCCTACTTGGTGGATATACCGTCCACTTGCACAAAGCGGTTTTCCTCCACCTTCGTCATTCGTACTGCTGCTGGGGTCTGAAACACGCTCCCTGCTACTGTTTTTCCCGTTAATTACAACCTGGGTCTCTTCAAGGCAAGAGTGAATAGGTATCTTCTAGACTTTCGTGAAACATCGTCGGTCACATCTTCATGAGATTATGGTGAAACAAAGGTAGACTATAAAAAAAGTAAGCTCAAATGTAATCTGAGACTAAAATTGAAACTTGAATATAAAAGATTTTTATATCTACGCAGACACAAACTTTCAATCCTTCGATCGACGGAACGCAACAGAACCCTTCTCAAGCGTGACATCGAGCGAGGAGCATTGCCTTTGACCGGTCGCAGTCGGGACAATCTTCAGGGGCATGTAAAGCAAGTAGTGTATTATTAGGTCCTATAGAAATGTAAACAGATAATGCATGCATAGCTGCAGCCTTCCCACGTTCGCTCATTGTACGAAAGATTGTTGGACACGCTATATCGTAGCAGTGTAGCGCGGCCGCATTTGTTGCAGAAAGCATTATTTTCACTCGCGATTATTAATGTTATGAGTCACAAGGTGATAAATATTAAAATTAATTTGAAAGGGTACAGAAGCTCAAGATTTTATGCTCAAACATAGCTATTCAATCTTCCAACGCTCGGAGGCCTAGGCTCGGTAGAGTCGGCGGTAACTAAGGCAGCGGTTTACAAGCACTTAGCACATGGGTGCGACATTACACAACTCTTCCTTAAGTTTGTTGATGCCTATGTGATACATCCGATGTAACTTCAATGTAGATCAATATCGTTCAACATTTAAAATAGAGTAAGGTCATTGTTTTTTTTTACAAAAGTAATTACTTAGAAACAAAACCAGCTGAGAAATTTACGTGGGCTTAAAAATAGCTTTATACAACCATCACATTAGGTCATTTGGGATTATTATAATACTACACTTTCGGTCGTGATGCAAGAATCCAAGATCAAAATCTAATTTGTCAAAACCCGTCCGTCCAGCCGTATGTATGGGCTTCATACATCGAACCAATCCTTCACAGTAAAAACTGTTTTGAATGGTCAATCAAACTGTCAACAGTAAACAATCACAAGTGCGATTAAAGAATCTTCCCTGGCAGAATGGTTATCAACATATCGAGTGGTAGCAGTAATAGAATCGCAAGGCCGAACCAATCGAGATGATCACGGCCAAGACCGCGGTACACTGCACGCCAATAACGTAATTGGACCTCTCTGTATCAGCAAGAGAAAGACTGCCCAACTTTCTACAATAGCGAAATGGACTTGCGTATGCGACGAATTATTGAAAAATTTATGTACTTCTTAAAGACACGAACACAATGAAGGAGCTAAATAAAGTCCGTTTATGTAGATTTATGTCACGATCTATTTTTGTATTTGGCCGGTCACGCATCAACACAAACCCGTCAGAGGGCGCCGGCCACTGAGGAAACGTTACGCGAGCGCTGCTTGATACGTAAAACAATAAGAGGAAATCTAAACCCTTTTGCATGAACATAAGCTGTTTTGTCAGACAATAGACAATTTTGTTATTGCTGATAGGCAGATAATAGTCGACTAAATAGCAGTTGCAAGTTTGTAAACCAGTAAAATGTGTGGACATGCATTGTTCGTTAAAAACTAAGTACATGCTTTACGTATGTATGTACGTTAGTTGATGGGCATTAAGAAATTATATACGGTGTACATTGATAGCCAGAGTTAGTACCGTACCGCCTAACACGGGTATTTCATTACTTAGAGAAGCAATTATTGAGACAACAAAGGCACAGACATAAAATAGGTTTAACTACGTTAGTGACGTAGTAGTAATACTTTCTTAGAGGCCTATTTGGACAGGTATTAGCAGTATTTACTACAAGTTTCCGATAAATTGACGACAGTACCGCATCTCTATTGAATAGAGTTACGACGCTGGAGATCGTAAAGTCGACCCTTCAACATTCGCGGCTCACAATAACGTAATATCAGAAACGGATAAATCGAATATTATATCCGGCGGCGCCTACTACTCTTTGTGAGAGGAGTGCAATAAATTTTATTGCAACAACTGCAATATTATCGACATAAAAGTTGTTTCAAAACGTTAAAGAGGCGATTAGTAAATCAAGAAGTTCATTGAGCAAGCAAAACCTCAGGGCGGAAGTGATATTTAAGGCAATTGACCTCAGTAAGGCGACAAAATAGCCGCAGTGAAATTTTACGATAACGTTTATAAGGACATTTTCCGAGAGAAAAGTTTATCCTTGATATCCAAGAAAGCTCTAACAAGCGGAGGCAGGCCACTAAAGAGGCCGACGACACCGCCCGCCCAGCGCCGCGCAAATTGGGCGGGCGCGGCGCGCGGCAGTGTGTAACCGCAGAGATGTCGCTCGCGTCCCGCTCTTATGTCGAGGGTCTTGTGTCGCTGTGCGGCAAATATTAACTCTCTATTGAATTGCGGTTTTGGGACAACATTTTACAGTTCTTGGCAAATTGACTGTGGCAAGAAGGTACTTCAATAAAAACATAGTAGGTTCTGGTTTTAAACACTTTCTATTTGAAAGGGTGTTGTTGCGTTGACCGTGCAAAGAATTCCATTAATTTACTAAACCGTTAATGATTAATGTAATGACATTAACACAGTCTGACAATAATCACTTCATCACTCGGATAACCATAACATTGACGAATTTTTTCACTCGTCATCAGAGGAAAATGAAAAACAGTAGGTACTTGGATTCATAAAGAAGCCGCCACTCCAAAGGCTGAGCAAGTTTGAGAGCGACTCATTAAGTTGATTACTTGCGCGAGTCAGCCGCACTCGGGATTTTTGTCCATTGTCGTCTAGTCGTCGAGCTTTCCTCGAGATGTCGCCGCGAGATCTTATCCACCCGTTAATTGTCGCGGATACAACATCTCGGCTCTAGTTAACGAGCTGTAAACTTGAGCTATTGTTCGCGTTCCGAGTCGGGAGCATTATCGCTTTTAATCTGGAACTGTTCACTTTGTTGACTATTCTACGGGATACCGCTATGTCATGTAGTTGTGAATGATATCGAACGAACTATGTGATCTCTATTGGAAGGTAAGGATGATTGAACTTGAGAGTTTAAGAACAAATTTAGATAACGATAGATGTTTCAGAAACCAACAGGTCAGAATTTCTAAGCAAAGTCGCTCCCGCGTCCGTGTATTGTGATTATACATAATATCCACATTTATGAAATAGTACTTACGATTGGCAGTAGCAATGAGTTCTGGCGCGACGAGTCCCTTGAGATCAGGTTCCTCTCCGTACCAGAAGATCCAGAGTTCCTTGGCGGCGCGGAGCGAGAGCGGCGGCGGAGCGGGCGGCAAGGCGGGCTCGTAGATGTCTTGCGGCTGCGGAGCGGGCACGCGGCGCCACACGCACAGGATGTCGCCGGCCAGACAGCGCGCGTAGCTGCTGATCACCGGGTCCGTCAGCGGAGCGCCGCCTTCCGACTCGCAGCCGCCCTCGCCCCACACAAGCTTACGCCATTTTATGCCATACAGCTCCGTCTGGAAATACAAAATACTTCTTTATAACATATCCCAATACGTCTTTATTTACGTTGAACGTCAGAAAACTTTTATCTGACAAATAATTTAACATTTTGTATAGAGAATCGAGTCTAACTCTTTATGCTTTAGGTAAAGTTATTGGAGCGTGTAATACAGTCAATAATATCACGATCCTAGAATCGCGGGATGGCAACTATTGGAATTGGGCTTTTACACGTGTGATAATGTCATCATCAGTTTGTCGTTGAATTTACTAGAGAGAAGTTGTGTTTATGGTTTTGTACATGAATAAATAGTTGATTTATAGTCTATGGATGGGTTTCTTCTGTACTGAATCTCTTCTATATATAAATTTTATGTTTCTATATTATCGGGGATTTTAAGATTTCTGGATAATCTTGCGAAACGGCCTATTATAGTATCAGTAATTATCATGATAATATTGACCGTGAAACATGCCCCATTTGAAGATTGAAAAATCGCGATTTTTGTCTGAATTACAACACAACTCCTACTACTTACAAAACCTCTAGTAGGAATTTCAAAGCTGGTCTTTGTTTTTAATGTACTTACTTACATGCAAGCAAACATAATTGAAATGAATAATAAGTATTGGCACAGGTTCAAGTACAAGAAGGAAATGCACAACTAGGTACGACTGCTTACCATCGAACCGGAAGAGACAATAGCAGTGCTTCACTAACTCTAATAAGCGGCTTGAGCAAATCGACGACAGAGTTTGTGTCAAAACGCAGGACTTTTTAACAGAACATGTGCTAGGTGTCTCATAAAAGCGGCGATAATCTTAAGCTTAAAGATTAATGATCTCTTGGCAGTTCAGTTGAAGTCAACTAAACTTAAGTATCATGAAACGGCTATAACGCAACGGCTGGGGTCGTTTTATGTGGTTTTATTGTGTGATTCTATATTCTCGTTCGATTTTGTTGTTAAATTGGTTGTAAATTAATGAACGAACACCGTGTTTTCTCGTTCAAGTAGCTGACTTTGTCGTCTAGTTAAAAACACAAAAATATCGCGCTTTCGAAATTTTTCGGAATAATAACCAAGGTCATGGCATCGGCAAATATTGTTTTAACAATTTCGGTATCCCTTTCGTTGGTAAATTACGATCAGAGTGTACACAAGGCGAGTGTCCACAACGCGTGAGAGCGAGCGGCAGGTGGTGCGCCGACCTTGGTAATGCAAATATTTCACCGGGTCATAAACCTAACGTCCTCAATGTGTTCTGGTCAATCCCATACCACCTGCATTTTTGTGCATCTCTGATTCTCTCTCTTTTCTGATTTCGGTTGTAGGTTGAGGGTGTAGTGTATATAATCTTAAAAGTTGTGGGTTTAGTATTGTCTCGGTGCACGCATGTGTTCCGCGACGGAAGGGGCCCGCACCTGGCAGACGCGCGTGGGGTCGCCGCGACCTGGCCGGCTAGGGAGGATCCGCTGTAAACGAGTTTAGTGTAAACTCCGATACGAGGGGTTATTGCTCGCGGTACTCATAATGCTACTGTTAAACGCTTACAGCGCTGTTAATGGAATGTTATGGTCTTCCGTTTGTGGTTGGAAGCCGAGGTTTTATTGCAGCTCTATAAATTGTCTTCCGAGTTCATGGTTTATTTATTTCAATCATTTAAATATGTAGTATTTTAAGTACCCCTTGCTTACACTAGGTATTGTTTCATTTGAATGTGCAAGGAGTATCATAAAAGACCTAAAAAAATATTAATTACAACTTTATTAAATATTACTTTATTTGTCTGAAAAGCATTAAAGCAGGCAGCGCGTCACGCGTGAGTACATACAGGATATAATCAGTTTCTTCCACATTCCACACACAAGTTCACCTCTAATGGGCAACATGTGAAAGAATGCGAGGCCGGAGTTGTGAGCGCCGTGCCACCGCCACCGCACCACCCAGCCGCTTTCTAACGCGTCCGACCGATGCGCCCGCGCAACCAGCCCGCTTCACTTTCTATTGTACCCACGACGACATCACGACTGCTAACTTTTATTAGAAACAATTCGACGATATTAAAATTATGTATAGCTAACATCATTCACGTAACGATAACATCAAATAAGGGGTGTTACACGAAAGCGCAAGTTTTAGGGTGATCATAATCGGGGTCTCGCTTTTAGGGAACAAACAAGAATTTAAAGAACAAGAAAGTTACGTGTTTAGCTCAAGTGGCACGCTATCGTTTGTTTATTATTGTACAAAGTTATTTTAACCCGTAACTTTTAAACTTTGATGGTCTGCAATGTTGATGGACTTTAGAATCCCCAGCACAGTTTGCCCAGAAAGGTTAATAGATTCACGATGAAAATTCAAATGCTGTAGAACGGTTATGGTTATGATATGACGCTGTGACAACATCAGCAGAGCATTACGCAAACATATTCATCGACAAAGAGCTCCGGGAAGCCGAAGTTTGTCGGCAAAAATCCGCCTTGTTCGAATTTAAAATGCAAAACGAGCGTCAACGGGCGGCCCAGCGCTAACACCCGGATAGAGACGGGAGAAAAGCCGAGCATTTTCCGGAAAATACCGCTGTAACCGGCCGCAGAGCCTGAGTTAGCGGTACTTCATGCGACCATTTGAAAACTTTGAAGGCAAATGGGGGCAGAGCTTAAAAACACGTCATCATTGTGATAAACTTACGGTAATGGAAGAATGCAATAAGGTCCCTTCCAACCCCTTCATAATTTGAAGACTGATGATGATGAAGCAGGTAAGTTAGATATTGGCTTGAATAGCTTAGCGTAGCAACGATCCCGTAAAGCCATCTAGCCTAGAACGGAAAAAACTGCATGTCCAAAAAAGTCGAGCACCGCTAGTCGAGTGAGCGAGACAGACTCCGTGGGAGCGAAACAGATGTAGTCGCGAAAGTGAGAGGAGGAGACACGCGGAGCGGCAACCTCGCACGGATAGTTACGTTACTAGCGGCAGTGGGGTAAACAATCGGGGATATGTGACGTGACGGCATTGCGTGCGCGTGCGCCTGCACCCGACCGGCGACCGTGCACTTCGCTACTGCATTTTTGACATCATGACTTGACGCTACTGTCATCGGCTTATCAATAAAAGACCAGAACGAGACAGAATTACTAAACAATTTTATTGTTCGTGAACAATTATCGCCATTCAACAATGACAGGAGAACATAAGCAAGAGAGAACGATTATTGACAAGCTACAACCTTGATTCTCAGATGCTACTCGCTGTTTTATAATAATAATGATAATAAAGTCATTTATTTCAGGTTGTCAAAAGGGAACCCATAGGTTATTTAACAAAAAAATAAAATGCGTACTACCTACTTACGGTTCCCGCTCTGGTGCACAGAGAGCCAGAACCAGTACATAGGACTGCAGATGTTATTAACCATAGAACTAAGAATGCTATTTTTAGATCGTCTAATATTGCCCCAGAATGAGTTTGAGAATACAGATTTTGGATGCGATAATATAAGATATGATTATTATTATTATGCATAGATTTTCTCCAGTTGATTAAATATAAGATTATTTATTTCATAAAATTATTCATTATTCTTTAAAGGGTACAGCTGAAGGATCAGTCCATTACCCCCTAAAAACTGGAGTACCGAGGTACCTAAGCGCAAGTTTCAATGCAATGTAAGGTAATAGAAGGTTTGGTTAAGGGATACCTACGCGTAAGTATTAGCTTGAGCTTAGCACGTATCATGATAGCTACGCTCGCTAGCTACCATCTCGTCCGTCGATCGTGTCCAGTGTGCTTCCGCAAACGTCACTGATGTTGGACTTGGAACGACTTAAATAATTTGGCATGTTTTAAAAAGCTATAAACTGACTTCCAATTCCTGAATAACGAAAATGGATTTTGCGAGTAGTTTTAAGCCTGGAACAATTCGACAGCGCGATCAAATTTTTTCAAGTAGCGACATCTAGTAATAAATACTAAATGTTTCTTTAAAAAAAATTAGTTAAGTTCAATCTTTACACATAAATGAAGGAATCATCAAAATCGATCAAATCGTGATTCCACACAAACATTATGATGGTTTTTACGTTTTACAGAATAAAATAGTCATGCCTCGGGTATAGCATTTTTACGGGACCACCTCGGGATCAATCTCTAGTGAAAGAATCAACCACATCGATTTACCATTGACAGAGCTATCAAGTAACATACATACATAAAAACATACAGCCGAATTGAGAACTTTCTCCTTTTTTGAAGTCGGTTAACAGCGGAAAACCAAAGTTAAATATATTTATTTTTTGAATTGCAAATTTATTTGACCATTGAGATTTAACATGACAGAACCACTTAGCCTAAACCGTTATACACTAGCTAGACAAATTACACAGAAATTACAATTGACAGAAAAATTAAATATAATATAAACGGTGGGACGCAACCAGGACAGAACGTAGGGCTCAGGGACGCAGTACCGGCTCATTTCTTCTTATACCTAGGTCTGGACTGTCCACTGCCCCTTCGCAAAGGGATGGGAGAAGGCACAGAGCAGCACCGAGCTGACGTGGAGCAGCCCGGCAATTAAATCTATGCTGTGATGTGGCATGCCAAGAAACCCAAGCACTTTGGAATCACATGTCCAGTGCAGTAGTACTGCATGTCTTAGCAGGAAAGGGAAGAGCAACACGCATAGGTTCTTATTTCAAGTTTCAACATGACGATAGGAAACAAAACATGATGCGAATAGGCGGCAGTCAAGTAACTCATTGCATATTTCTCGCTCTTTCTTAGTATTATACATACACACGAGCGCGAGTGTGCGAGACAGAGAGCTTGGTTTTTGGTTCATATTAGTTTTTTCTCCGTTGCTATTGTGATAAAATTATAATAATCTATGACCCCAGAATTTAAGATTACTAACAAATCTATACTAATAATAAAAAGAGGAAAGATTTGTTTGTTTGTTTGACGGGAATAGGCTCCGAAACTACTGGACTGGACCGATTTGAAAAATTCTTTCACCATTAGAATCCCAGATAATATAACAAAATAATAATAATAATAATGTCTAAAGTCATCATCATCAGCCTATATTAGTCTACTGCTGGACATAGGCCTCCCTTAAAGAGCACCATAACGCCCTGTCTTCAGCTTTGCCGCATCAAGCATCTGCCAGCAGTTTTTCGCAAATCGTCATCCCACCTGATCGGTCCTATACTACGTTTGCCGAGTCGCGGTCTCCACTCAAGAACACGTTTACTTCAGCGGTTGTCGGTTCTTCTCGAGACATGACCAGAGCTAAAGTATATTTTTATTCGGTCCCGACACAAAAAGGGTGTTATAAGTTTTACGGGTGGATCTATGTGTCTGTGTATCTATGTGTGGGTTGTTGCGGCATCATAGCTACCAAACGGATGATTTTGATTGTTTATTTTGTCAAAAGCAGACTTGATCGAGTTTTCTAAGCATGGAAAGTCTGCCAAGAGTGTGTTATAATTTATAATCAGTTTTTTTTTGTTAAATACCTGTATCTACCCGTGCGAAGCCGGGGCGGGCCGTAGTATCACAATATTATAATACCAACAATTCCAGTTTTACGTCGATTAGCTTGTTATCATTTGTTCCAATTCAAGTTACATAAACATTTCCTAGCAAAATAAACACATTACGTCAAGTAATCTCAACCAACGGAACGGATTGTAGCAAAAATTGATGGTGGTTAAACAAGATTTCCATACTAGGAGCCAGCTAGCTCGTCGTCAAGAGCGAGGACGAATTAATAATAATTACGTGTGAGAAATATAAACATAATCGTTATTAATATTAGCTTAAGGTTTTGCTAGAATAAGATATAGTTTTGTGTCTGTTTATTGGTCTAGGAAGGTACTCAACCATTCAATTAATTTATGCAGACCCGATTCACAGGGTATACTTGAATAAGTGAAACATAATTTTATTTTCGATGCATTTTAACACAGTTAAAATACAAAAACTACCTTGTAGTCACTGTGGTGGTCACTGGTCTTAACCTACGAGGCGAACCTAACAGGTTTGGTTCGTCAACAAATTAGTCCTAGATCTAAGTACTCAACTCACGGGAAACTCCGTGGTAAAAAACTCGAATTTTATAAAATTTTACATTATTTTTTGGTTCTTCTGATGTGAAAACACGAAAGAGAAAAAAAACATGAAAGTGCCCTGGTTTCTCACACACATCACTTGATCGAGCGAGATCTCAGGAACCCTGCGGTCTATTGAAATTATTAATTATTTGGTTCCTCTTAGTCAGTTTCTTAAGCCTAGTTAGTTTGTAGTTTTATTGTAATGTACCATTATTTGATCTTTGCGCTTACGCCTTTCCAAAAAGATATGCTCTGTCCCGCTCCTATGAAAGCCAAACCCTATTCATAACCTACTCGTACAAATGGCTGTAATGTAATGTAACGTGCCCTCTTAATAAGTTAGTAGATTAGGTACGTACTTTACGATACGGATCCTATAACAAAATCATTTTCGACATAACCAGCTTGGTCATTTTCATGTCAACAGGCATCATGTTGCACGTATGAATTTTAATGGAATTGTTATGCGGTTAACGCGTACGAGGCACGCGCCAGGGATCGTTTTAGAGGCCACAGTATTAATTGCTGCGCTGGCGCTTAGCAAATCATAACAATATTTACAAAGCCGTCTGTGCCAATAATGAATTTTACAACGATTATGTACAATTAATGCATGCAGCAAACAAAGTGCGTATTTACAGCGAATGAATTTTTACTTTGAAACTACATCACTAACCTTAGCGACGATCCATATCGTCGCTAATAAAACCACCAATAAAAATCGGTAGAAAATAAAATAGACCGCCCCGCGTCGAGGCAGCCGGCAATGATGTCGATTGTCAAGCAACAGACAGTGTAGAAAAACAAGTTTAGTAGCCTCAGATCAGTGCGAAATTCTAGCGCGACAAAGATTCTGGTTGGAATTTATTCGTGCGAAGCCACAAAGGATAAGTAGGAAACTGGATTACCAGTTTAATCATTAAGTAGGTATTAGAAAATAATAAATCCCCGACTAGTTTGTTTATCCTGAATAGGAGTCACTGGGCACAGGGCATGCAGGTAGACGATTCAAAGTATACGCCCCGCCGTTAACGGTAAAGGCGCGCGCCGGCGGCAGCGGTGGTCAATGAACTCAACGACCTTAAGCTAAGTCTAGAATTTTGAGGGTTTGCCCTAGTTCGACCAATTTAATTGAAATACCTACCTAGGTTACGCAATTCAAGAGAAGGAATCGACTTCATTCAGAAACTTCTACTAACAACCTACGAGCATTCGGAAACTAGCATACATAATTAATGGTATAAAATTTGACTCTTCTTATTGCTTATTTTGTAAGCCTAAAGAAATAAAGATTTCAAATCTGAAATACACGAATTACTCCAATAGGTCTCCGCTGATATGCACCTTGCATATCAGCGGAGACCTATCTCCAGCATTTGACTTGTAAGGGCTGTTGATAGGTGTTATATGATACAACATTTATGGCGTTATTTGTAGAATTTACAGACCTTTTGCATAGAACAAACAAAACAATGATGTATGGGTTTTATTATAGTCTACTTAGTGTTTGCAAGAGAGTTGTTTGGGCGATTGATACTCGGGAACCTCGTTATTAAAAGACGTCTAAATTCGTCATCTTTTATTTAATAATTTTGGATGTTCTGTAATTGGTTGCCTACTTGTTTTAACAACAAGACAATTGTTTCTCATACAATCCTGTGCTCTCGTGGCCATTTCAATACAAGTCTGCTTGTCCATGCAGACAATACACATAAACATTGCTCGGTCCGTGCGTGCACTATTTAGTAAGTGGAGCGCACTCTTACTACTGCGAAAGCCTCCCTTCTATGCAATATACATATTTTGAAAATGTAGAATCTGCAAATGCACCAGCCATCTAAACAGACTAAAGCTGAATCAATGATTTTAAATAATGTAGTTACATTTTGTATGGTTACGGATAAAGGGATGTTAGCACTTGGTATTGCATTTTACACCTTGGCTCCTAGATAATGTGCGTTAGTTAAAAATAATATTTGAGAGCAGGTTTGGTTAGCAAGGCTGTGGTTACAGTGCGAATATTATTTATACTAACCAAACTTTGTATAGATAAATGATAATGGCTAATAATCGTCCTAGATAATGTATGTAAAATCCACAGACAATTAGCTGTTTGTTTAGGATTGATTAAACATAAACTCGAATCTACCAAAAATAACAGTTACATCATTAGAAGTTACATAATTTTATAGTTAAACTTGTAGTTGTCTTTCGTCCTCTTATTATCAAGGTAATGTTATCTAGTGTATGAAAAGCTTGTTCAGTCATCGCTATATGCTTGAGTCAAGCTGTAATGGGCATTAACGTCATTTAAGTATCGATCTATGACTAAGCAAATTTTCATAAAAACGGACCTAACGGGCAAGGCGACAATTCTCTCGAATAATTTCTTCAGAACATTATGAATCGACAACCTGATCTAGTGCAATAGAAGCACGACTAGGTCTTCATTTTTCAAGTAAGTATGTACTAGTGGATGTTACAATACGCGATGCAAAACCCAGGCCAGAGCTGCAGAAAAGCAGAGTGAAAGCGTTTCAAATTTTATCGCGTGCCCTCAGACATAGCAATCGACCGAGTTTCTGTCGACTACATGGAGAAACTCTTGTTGCTTGCTAAAACCACATAAAGTCATGTATAAAATGAATAAAGTTTTTATTATAAAACCCCCGAGTAAAGTAAGGTCGAAGCTTAAAATAAATGGATAAAATAATAAATTATGTCATGGTCATCAAATTTACATACCATCTTTGTTTTTTTAAAGCTGAGCGATTATACAAGGGGTGAATTTATAACGAAATATATATTAGCGATCCCAATACTGATAAGGACTTGGCGCTAATCAAATCGCCAAGTCCTTACCAATATTGGTCCCTAACTAGCAAAATGTGAAATTTCAAATAAAAAAACTTCTGTTTCATTATCGCGGCTCTACCTGTACCTAGTACCTACGCACCGCCTCTTCCGCCGAGGTCTAAATATCTGTGTCGAAATCGAAATCTATAAGTCTTCGCCGGATTGAAGAATAGCTTGGCAGTTTACAAAGCGAACGCTGATTTGTATCATTCGACGAGATGGCTAAGTGATGTTTAGCTACATTGTTGAACGTTGATCATTCAAAAATGTATAGGCATTTGACTAGCGTCGTTTTGTATTCCACCTAGCTATTCTAGAAACGGGTTGATTCTACGATCCGGCGGCGACAATTACATCCAGATTGCAGTTAATGATTAAAGGTTGTTTGAGAATTCGAGAAACCAGCGAGTAGAGCCATATTACAAGTTGATCGTCAAATGAAACTTGTTTTTGAGGGTCGAATCTTGCATGCAAAGGGTCGGTGATCAGGTGATCACGGCGAGCGTCGAGTTTCTTGTGGTTCTGTCTGTGTGAACTTTTGTATGTTAGTTATCATTATCAGCAAATGAAATGTCTACGACTACTAAGCTTAATTCAACTATTTGGGTGGGAATTACTGTAGTAATTGTGTAAGCTGTGTTAATAAGCAAGAAATAAAAAGCCATGCATTAGTAGGCAAAAATAAGCTTATTGAACGGATAATTTATTATACGTACGCAAGTTTTATGGAGTCTGGCAGTAACGTTAATTGTTCATTAAGTTGAAATAAATAAATAGCGATTACATGTGCAATTTACGGCGAAAAGCGAAAGTGGAGCACAAGACGATCAATGTTATAGAGTTGGTTAATAAAGCGACAGTTAAATACGATTGAAAAATTGATTGACTTTGATAGTTTCCTGTTTAAATGATCTAACTAGTAAATTAAGTATAAAAATATAATCTCGTTTAAGACTAAAACGATAAAGCAGGCGTCGTCATAATGTGCCTGTCGCGCGGTATCGAATGTGGGACGGTCGACGAGCGCTCTTCTGTTATCTTGACCCACATATCGTGACCGCGGTCGCGGCCGGCCCTCACAGACTGTCGCTACAAGCGGAAGACCTTTATTTCGTTCTTGGTCATAAGTTCATAACAATCCTAAAATTTATAATTGCTTTCATATTTTGCGTTTCGAAAATTTTCACTCGGTGCTAATTTGGAACTAGGAGAGTTTATATTTATGACATCCGTATCAACACTAGTATGGGTATGCATGCTCTCGTAAATTAGGGATGTTTTATCGTGTTTTGAGTTTATAAACAAGCAGTTTCTTGTTGTATAAATTTAAAAAATTCACGGACATTCCAAATATTTTCCTCAAGACTATGATCAAAACAAAACCTTGACCCAGAAAGCGCTGCCTATGACGTTGAGAGGAAAAGGACTCTTGCTGTTATGTTACTGTGCCAGGGGCAAACACGGGTTGATGTTATGTCACATTTTGATCGAAATTCTATTTCCAATACAATACAAAAACACTTTATTGTACCCCAGAAAAAGAACATTACAAAAAGACATTACAAGAGACAAGTACAATGGGCGGCCTTATCGCTTAGAAGCGATCTCTTCCAGGCAACCTTTGGATAGAAAGAATTATTATATAAAATAATATAAATAAGTTCACTCGCCTTATTTCTGGGTTGGTTAGTACAGCTTCTTAATTTTTATTTGCTGATTTTTACCATTTTTGTGCGTTCACCGGCAAATATTATTTGTAAATAGATACATGCGATAGCGTTGAAAACATCGGAGATTAGATAACGTACACGCTGCTCGAGAGCTAAATTTCCAGTTCAGTTAAAAACTAAACATTTTTCATGATGTCCATCCACAATATTGGAACCGAGCCCGAACAGTCAATAATTTGGTGATCTTCTATAGCAAGAAGTTTCTCTCTCTCTCATCTCCTTATCTCTTTACAGATGTGATTACTGAATCTGATTTAATCACGTCACTCTAGTAAATCACGTTTTATATATTCATGATCGTTTGTTTAGTTCAATAAATCACGATTTACCGCTCAGCATAAATCGTCTTGATAAAATCATAGTCAAAATGTAATTATTAGATAACTAAACAGATGGATTGTGGCAACAGTTTAATTACGTGGTGAATTCTAGTGGCAGATAACATTCGGCGATAGCCACCGCTCTCGCTCGGACCTTGATAGTGCGCCACGGTGATAATAACTCACTTATCAGCAGGCGATAACGACGCGCGCCACAACAAACTTCGTACATAAGGAGTTATTGTTCACTTCATGTAACAACAATATACTGCCAAGGAAAATTTTACGAAGTTTCGTTGTAGAGAACACCTGCAGGCAGGGGTTTCAGAAATTCTGTTTCCTAGTCTTTAAATATTTTCGCATTCAGCAAGCAAAAAGTTGAAGAATAGTTAAGAAAACTACTTGGCAGAAAAAATAATTAAAAACTCGGAAATCATTTGCTGTGAGTGAACCCATGTTACAAATGGAGCTTCTGTTGATTTTTAGTAATAAATCTCTATAATTATTAAGTAATTTCTCCAAAAGTAGCACTAAATCAAAAATTGTTAAGAAATGGCTTACATTTTACGATTTACGGGAAACTACTTTTCCGTTATTCAAATATTCCTCATAGAACACAGAAAATATTAAAATATTTGAATTTCGCGCGAATTTGTGTCACATTCCGAGTGGAAGACACGCACACCAAATTTCCGTCTAGTCCACACCACCACCATCAAGACTAGATGGGCTATCGCCCTGCTGGACTAGATAGTGGTACACGTAAACTTCGCGAATTAGTATTGCAGGTACTATGGGGTTCATTGGTACTTTACAATTACAACGCAAGGAGTGTTTGATTTCAACGACGTTTCTTTTATTTTAAGAAAGAGATAAACGAGACAATATTACGTAACGTATACGTAACATTATGAGGAACATATTCGTCTCTTGTTCTTTCATAGAAGTTGTGAAATTAATATTATCTTCAGTTCTCTCGTCACACAGGATTCGTTGTTCCCACTCATCTCCTGAGAGGGTTAAACATACAAGCGACAATGTTTACAAAGGTCTATAATCGCCGCATGTTGCGATACTTGAAACAATTCAACCATTTGACGAACAAGAGGTCATCACAGTCACCTTGCTTATCATAACCAAATGGAATCACTGTAGGAAACCGCTCTAGGTCATTGACATAAGGTTCAGTTTCCTTCGGAGTGGCGTCTGGCGAGTAAGGCACGGATTTCGTTATATCCCAGGTAGAAGTTTTTTGGCGACCTTGGACCAAAAGCAAGTTCTGAACGTTCGGTTGCTTATTTGTTTACTCTACATTTTGTGTTTTTATCGTAATGTCAACACTATACTAGGTACTACACTTGATGTGTTTCTCGTTCCTGCCATGTTGAGAATCGATCAACAACAAGCAATAAAGTGGCTCGGCGACTTATCGAAATAATAGTGAAAGCATATTTTCAAGGTTTTACGTACATTTTGCTACGCTATGATCGGCGAAAGAGGTAATATCTTATGAGACGTTTCGTCTGTTACTTTATCGTTAGCTAAAACAACAAATCTTCCGATAAAATTAGCACACGTTCCATCAAACGGCGTGCTTCGACGATGTTTTAAACGATCTCTAAATTAGCACTTGACGTTAATTACAAACGATATACAATTAGCATAACGCTAATCTAGCTCAGCTATTTAGGTTGATCTAAGTCAAATTTCGTATAAGCACAAGGTTTCACGGGTGCTTTTAGTTTGACCTAGAAGGCAAAGGATTCATAATCGCTGGAATGGGCATATTCAGGGCGAAATTGGAGTCGTGCTCTGTGTGCACAGAGGGAGATAAGAGGGTGGACGGACGTCGAGGTCGCCGGCTGAGGGTATGCCGACTGCCATGAATAACTTAGTGGTGAATTTCGACACTGAACCGACAGCAGGCAGCATGAAAACAAAGTAATTTGTCAAATAAACGTCACGTGAATCGACAGATGAAACAAGCTACGCGAATTACGCCGTTTTACTAATATATTGCGGCTCAAGGGCCAGTGAGAAATGATTGATTCAGAGAACGAAACCCTGCAAAGCAACATCAGAAAAGATCTTGAACTTAACGTTATGGAATGAAGAAGAACTCGTTACAAAAAGGGGTAAACTTATTTACAACGTGAGCCCAGCCTAGGCGGGCAATCACAGGGCACACAAACTATGCTTGGGCGGAGGCCCGCTTATGGGAAAGTTACAATCATTACAACCATTCATAAACGGTTGAATGAGCGCAAGACGCCCGCGCAGCCGGCAAGCGCGCGCGCACCGAACCGACCCTCGACATCTGTGTCGCCACGCAGATGCCCGCATACCAGCACCAGATCTAAATAAAACTGGATGAGTAGGAATCGATTAAGGACGACGGTATGCCCACACCATGGACGGACAAGTGCGATTTTCGTGAGAAAATACCTACTCCAGTATTGAACTCGTAGACATTGCGAATGCGTCATTGACAACGCGACGACATCGCGTAAAATTCCACTCGACAAAGGCTCGGCGGCCGCAACCACGCATAAATAATTAGACAATAAGCAGGCGGGGCAAGAAATCGGTAATTTGTATCGTGTCTCGATATACGGAGCGCAGAGGGAGGCGCGGGTGCAGGCAGGCGCGCGCCGCCGCGGAGATACGGCGACGCGTCAGGTGGAAGTGGCGCTCTCCGCGACCCGACCCCACCACCCCACCCCACACCCGCGCTGCTCCTAGCCCGAACACAATCTGATAAAATTCGCGCCAGCTATGAACATTACGCAAAGCCACTCGACACTACAACACGGCGATAATGAATGACCCGAGCCGACCGTTTCTTTTTGCCATGCTCGCTTACAAACGCGCTTCTCGCGGTTCGCTATCGTGTCGCATTATCGAACGGAGAACCGTTTCAAAAATGTAATATGAAAGTATTTCCTCAGCTCGGCGAAACTAGTCTTGCGAACGCATTTACGGTTTGCGTTACGGCCAGGTGAATTTAAAATGACCTCTATGGGCCAGTGGCATCTAGTGGCCTCGCTAGGCGAAAGCGATGACAATTTATGGGTTAGCAACCCGTTTTGACTCCTTAGCAGCGTCGAAAACGATGCCAGAATGACTAACTGTCGAGCGTCATTGGCCACCTATGCTTAAATTGTCTCCAATGAAAACATTATCGTAATAAATCGATCCAGTAGCAGCATCGCAATAAGGCGAATTTCGTCTAGCAGCGTCCAATAACGACAATTCGATTCATCACATAGTTTTATTTAGTGACCCCACGTATAAAAACACTTATAGTGTACTGCCAGATACCTTAGAACAATAGCGCAAGAATTGACATCACGTAAATCACTATGATTTCGAAAGAAAGGTACATACGAGTTCTTTCATCAATGTAAAAGTGACTTACCAAGGCGAAGAAGTTTGTGTGGCAATCCTCGAGACTTGCACCGTTTGTTTGGTGATTTTGATGCGTCATGGTAGTCCGGGACACTTCATTTTCAATTCACAACACTAAATAACGTGTAAAATATCAAAGAAACCACTCAAAATCTTAAAATCATCACCGACATTTAGTGAAGTTTTCACCTTCCAATGGCGACTGGAAAATGGCGGATAGGAAACAGAAACAACAAACCCAAGCCGATAGTGCTGCTGCAGGCGGCAACCATACAATACTAGTCAGACAGAAATTGCAACGTTCCATTCATGCATAAATTCAACATTTTGTAATTAATATTGATGTTATAATTCTCTTTTAACACAAAATAGTGTAAAGCATTAAGAAAATATAATGTTTCTTCATTCATTTCAAATCTAACATAGAATTATTCATTGCGATGAGAACGATGAGAATCTTCATTTACAACAAGAAACTGCGTGTAATGAAACGTTAAACATCAATGGATGACAAATTGTCAGTGTAATGAAAAATAGAAATTTACTCAAAACAAATAGTTTTTCAAAGATATTTTGAAATAGTAAGATTACGGTTTTTTTTCTGGTATTCTAAGGAAATATTTATTTTATTAGTAAAATGCTTCGAAACGTGTTTATTTCACTGACGCAAAGAAACGTACAGGTAATTTTAGGTTACAATTATTGTTATTTTGCATTTTTTGTAGTTTCTTCTAACATATTAATTGTTTTAAAGGTTCAATCTATAAGATATGCCCAAAAGAAGTTTCCCAAAGTTGATAAAAAAATGCAGGCTTATGCGGAATCCTTAGCGTCAAGAGGGTAAGTGGTGGTGTTTAGATAAGTTGTATATAGTTTACTGCTAACCATAGGTAATAGAAATTTTCTTACAGGCAGGACTGTTTAAGACTGTTTCATAATTCTTACGTACTTTGTGAGTTTACATAGCCACACACTCACAGCCAGCCTAAGTTAAAATAAATCTTATGATTTTCCAGATTCCTGCGCCCAATAAAACCTTGGGACCCTCCATCCAGTATTACGGATACCATCACTAAAATCTGTGCTAGCAATGGATTGAAGTCAGATTCAACATTTGAAGGGCTTGATGTTAAGTTTGCTATACTCAAAGCCTGTTATGAAGAAACAGGGTACAGTGTACCAAACTCCTTATTGCACACTATTGAGAGTGTTTGTAAGTATTTTCAGTATGAATTTATCTAAATGATAATTTTTTTCTTAGTGTAGGTCTTTTTAAGGAAATAAAGAGTTAAAGATACTGAGTAAAACCTTTGTCTATCATCAGGTATGCTGATAAAAGATTATGATAATGTCAGACTGCCTGAGAGTTCAATTAAAAAAAAAAGCAAAAGAATGTACCTACCTCAAATAAACAATTTTATCTTCCTCAGATGACCTCAAGGAATTTTACTCAACTCCAGTGGATACAAAAACACCATTTGATACATTAACCAAAATGGAACTACCCAAGAATATGCATGTCCAAGAGAATTATGTGCGATTCCATCCAGGTGGGTTGAGGATTGTTTTGTAGCCCTCTCTATTGTCACTTAAAATAATTTCAGACAAATGAAGGCTGAGAGTAGATTTATTTGAAATTTTATTCTAAGATATCCAACAGCTACTTATTACTTTGAGAGGGGCCTTTGCCCAGCTGTTAGACATAGTAAGAACTAAGCATATTAATGATAATGACATTTGTATGTACTAAAGTTCGTAATTTTCAGATAAAGATACCTTGTTCAATGGCGCAACAGCTTTCCCCAAGAGTTCTACTATCGTGTCAGGTCTGAAGTCAAGAAAGAAGTATGAAGGGTTCAAAGCAAAGCGAACATGGCCTTAAATAATAAATAGCTTAGAAATGTAAATGTTTTAGATTTTAATGAAGGTATTTAATCAGTTTTTCGAATTTTATTTACTTGATAGATATTATATTGCATTCACTGCCTAGCCTCGGCGGCGGTGCCACCAGCAGCATGGTGCACTTCCATGTGCGTCGTAGAATGAAAGTCCTAAACCTTTAATTTTATGACCAACAACCAGTTCAATCAACTTGCCGGTGAAGCCAGACTGCAAGTGATGAATGCATCACGTCTTGCAGTCTGGCCCTGGACCCACAGCTAGGCAGCTAGTCAAATAAGTAGTCTTTCTGTCTGCCTGATTTGAGCAGTTCGTAGTTGTAGACCGTAGCTCTTCAGAAGGAACTCTTGGCGCGCAGCAATCCTTGCAACATCCCCAGCCCTAATTTTTGGACGAAAAAATCAGTAGACCTGCGAAAAAAACAAAATTCTGCAAGGTGATCTTTTAAAAAGTGTTTTAGAACGAAAAGTAATATGTCAAAAACGACGAATTGAATGTAAAATAAATTTTATTGGCTACAACTGGCCTTCGCTGAACTAGAGTATTCAAGTATTTTATATTGCAAACGTAGGTCAATGTGAGAGATCTTAAAAAATCACAGGTATTAGGAGCCCTGTTAGGGCGCAATATAACTTGAGAGATAGCTTAGCTTATCACTTAATTAAATATCACAATTAACTAAATCAAGGTCCAGACCAAAAGGGTGTTAACTGAACACATTCCGCATGGTCATATTATTTCGACATTTAAATATGGCATTAAACTCAAATGTTTTATAGTGACAGCATAGCAGATGCCTTGCGGTAAGCTAGTTTGCTTTAACTTCGTTGCTTATCGTAAGTCTTAAGCGCGTGCTTGAAGCAAGTAGTACGATCATTTTGCCGACCGTGCGTAGACAAAGATTTTGCTGGTAGCAGCTGTCGCCTCATAATGGCGTGGCGTATGTGGCTTGCTCCAACTGCCACTCTTGATTATGTTAGCCAGTTTGCACCCAGCCTTCACTTTAATATGCCAATCCTTCAAAACCTTAGATCTACGTTCAAAACCCTGGTGCGTCGCATTCAGAGTGACTAAGGGTAAAAAGATCTAGGATGTGTCTGCCTCTGTATCTGCCCCGGAGTCTTTTTGCTGTCAGTGCCACTCTGCAAATTTCCATTATTTTTTTCTTTTGCTTTTTTGAGGAAGATGACATTTTACTTAATCGCTTATTTCTTCCTTGTAAAACAAAATATGTATTTGAACACAATCGTTTGCCAAGGCAAACAAAACAATCATTTTGTTTTGCCCTTAGTGTTTTCACATAGTGCAATGATTTACTCAAAATTTTAGGAATAAAGACCTGGCATCTTCACTAACGTGTTCGTGATGATGGGCAGAACCTGCAGTTTACGCAGTGTCAGTAAATTACCAGTAACTCGGTTTAAAAGCTATCCTCGTAATCCTCGTACCAAATTTCATTAAAATCCGTTCAGTCTTTTGAGTGTTAAGGAGCTACAAAGACGTGCATACATAGGTACATTTTTATCTTTAATATTAGTGTGAGAGATGCTTACTCATTCTGATTTCAGCTTTTGCTATTTTGCTGATACCTATCTTAATCGGAACGGATCTTTTTGTCACATTTCAGACCAAATTTGCGTTCGGCTTGGAGCTTTTTCATTTTGACTGCCGGCAACACTGATCGGACGGACGGACGAGGACGACGTCTGGCCTCTCAGTATATATAATGTACTCTGTGGTCTGGCCGCTCGTCATCGTCAATCAAATCAAAATAATCTATTTCAATCTCAATTTTGTGGCGATAATTGTTAAAACTCCTCAATAATTAGCTTATTACAAATAATACGAGTTTATTTACTTTTTGAAATGGTCAACGAAATGCCCTGAAATGCACGTCTTATTGATAATTTTAATAGTTTTTGCTGCTATCTATTCATGCGTTTCATGGTATGTGCCAAATTACTTGTTGACACCGCTTATCTATTTGTTTTTGTTGTGCTGACTGTTTATTCTCGGTATTTGTTCTATTATAGGCTCTTGCCGACTGTGCTAGCATGGCTATTCATGAGAAAATTCAACATAAAGCTAAAAATCGGGAGGATAGCTGTGCCAAAGCTTATTCTTAAGGATGTGACTCTATCAAAAGATAGATATTTCATTGTAAGTATCTTTGTGTTCATAAAAAGTTGCATCTTTGTTGAGATTGTAACAATTCAGTTAAAACTATAGCTACACTTATTTTGAAGCTGAACAAGTTTTTAGTTGTAAAACCATTTTATTTTCAGCATATTGATGAAATATCATTTCAAAGTAGCTGCTTCAACTCTGAGATCAATAAGCTGGTGTCGGTTGTGATCCGCGGAGTGCAGATCAACAATAATGTGGCAGAAAAGCGGAGTGTTGTGGTGGAAACCATCCTCAAGCCATTACTATCGAAGCAGAACTCCCTATCAAGGGAAGGAATGGAGCAAATGGCCAGTGGAGTTAAGGATTATGAAATGGGAATTGCTGATAAGAACACACTGGATTTCAGGGACAAGAAACTACCTCATAGTTTGATTATGTTTGCTCAGGTAAGTAGATTTAGTTTATCATTGAAACAGATCATGTTGGAAGAACCTTGATGAGACCTAGGACTTAAGTGAGTGGTGCAGGTATTTTATTATTTCATTTTTACAATATTCAGAAAATTAACAGCTAACTTATAGACTAGGTAAACAAATAGGTGCCGAAGGCTAATTACAAATTTCCACATAAAGTAACTGAAATTATACAAAACAAAGTTTAAGGATGACTTATTAATATTATAGTAGGTATTTAAGAAAATATAGGTACTTATTATGGATGAACATAGCATAAATGCCTTTTTAAAATAAGTAACACTAACAACAACATAGTGTTTCACTATTTGGAAGCCTTTAAAACATCTGCTAGTGATGTTGGCTGTAAATGATAGTTTAAAAACCTGCTGAAATCAAGCTAAAAGATTATAATTGATACAACATTAACTCTTTATTCTTTTATCTTCCATCATGATTTTATTTACCAGTTCATGGGTGTCCACATATTCGATGCCAGCATCATACTCAAAAACCAATCCCTGGAACAGTACACAATTCATGCAACAGCCACCGAGGTCCATGCAGATGGTGCTGCTGGAGGGCCAGCCCGGGCCCTGGTGTTCTCCACCAAGGTGGTGGAAGGATGCGCCATGGTGGTTGGTGGAGCGGACAGGCTGGGGGAGGCAGGGTGCAGCTTTGTTATTGAAGGGACTGTTAAAGCTGATGGACCTCTTAATGTTGAAGTAAGTAAAATCAAAGTTAAATCAATAGTGACTTTCCATAATTTCCCAATTTATTCAAATATCATTCATGTTTATTTCTTTAGGCTTACAAAATAAGCAAGTCAAATTTTACACTTTAAATAGGTTTTTAAATAGTAATTATTACCAAATAAGAAACAAGGTGTTATTGATTTTGTCCACTAGTGGAAGATTTTTTTTTTTTTTTTTTTTAATTTAATTTATTAATTTAAACGACCTTAAGCCTATTACACAAATTATAATTCTAGTCAGTACATCATGTTACATTAATTGGAAGAAGTGGAAAATAAAGCACTAGTATATGACTTATAAACTAAAACATCATTATTTGTCTGTAAATATAATCTGATTTAGATACAAGTCAATATTTATTTAAAACTAACTAAGCTTAACATTATTTTCCTTAAATACTATTGTTGGTGCATATTCAATAATTTTTTTCATTAATTTTCCTTACACTAGTTGAGCAAATGAGTGTGAGTTGTGAGTTTAAAGAAACAAGCAGATATGGAACTCATGTGAAATGTATTCTGTTTGTGTTGGAGCTATGATTTAATTAGTGAAGGTCATGCAACATTGCTTAGCTAATTACTGAGTAGCATTACCTTGTAAATCAGTTCTGGCACTTACATAACTACCTCATTGCAACCACACTTTAAGGCTTGTCTTTGTATTTTTATTAAATAAAGTCAGCAATTTAAGCATTCATTTATTATTGCTTTAGATACAGAACTGAAAAGAGATGCAAGAATGAACTTACACTTCTAATTAAAAGTGAAGTAGTACACATATTATGTTTTCTTGAATTAATATGGAACAGAGATGGTGTTGTGTATGAAACTTCATTGGACATAACAGATGGAAAAATATCTAACTTCAGGACCAGAAAACGATCCTGCGGCGACATAATCTACTAGTCAATCAACTTAAATAATGTTTTTGTTACACAATAATTTCCCTTTTTTGCAGAAAATCCATGCCTCCATCAGCAACTCGGTGATAACATTTCAAGATGAATTGTACCAATTCGTGCAGAAGCACAAAAAGCTCCAGAAACATGTTCAACCATGTCCCGAGACAGAGCAGCAGTTCGCTTCCATCATACCGAGGCTCTCACCAATTATACCAAAGGTTAGTTAGTTCTGAAGACTTCTTCACTACTATCTATTGGCAGATTATGACGACATGATCAAATTTTCATTGAATGTGTTTTAATCATTTGGCCCGGCGCGGCGCGTCTACCGCATGTGTAAACTTAAATAAGGCGGACTTTTTTAAGGTTTTTATAACAAAAAATCTTGCAACGCTCCTCACATTTATCAACAGGGAGTCTGTTCCTCTTTTGGGTTCTTAACTGAACGGTTATCAGCACTTCTAACATTGCTTCTAGTTAACACTAAATATGTAAACAAGATACATTTTGTTTCAGATATTTAGCTTAAGAATAGATGCGACAAAAATGGGATGTGCAAGTAAAAGCACAAAGACAAATTTTGAAATGTCACTACAGAGTTTACAAGTAAGTACTGGTAGTGTTATCTAGCAGAGAACTGAAGTTGGCGGCGTCCCCTCGAGGGAGGAGAGACCATAGAGTTATGGTCTCTCCACAGCGCATCCTACACTTTGTAAACCGAGTGGTTTACAAAGTGCAGGATGCGCTGTGGCGAGATGGGATGACGATCTGAAAAAGACTGCAGATGCTGCATTAGGGGCATTATGTTCAGTCGTGAACTAGCATTGGCTGATGATGATGACCTTTATCCTGGTCTAATTGTGATATAAATGATGATGTTTCCAGGTAAACTCCAGGTTCAGTGCAGCATCGGTCCACGTAGACGCTGCAGGCTGCGAAACCAGCTCTCTCCCGCAGGTGTATGTGGCATTCCAGATGGACCAGTACCAGTTTGTGGCTGATAGCAAGGATCTGCTGTTTCTGAACAAATTGAAGCTAGATGCTAAGGTGAGGATTATCGGTTTTCGTAACCCTTTACTAATTCGAATTCAATTCAAAAATTCAAAATTCTAATACGAATTCATTTCTCTACCTAAGTAAGATGATTTCCACACGATACGTTTGTTTGATAAGTCTGTTCACTAGTTTTTAAATGTATAAATATTTATAGTGGAGACTTTACTGGTATAAGAAAAATATTATTGTATCTCTTTACATTTCTATGTACTGTCTGTCTTCCAAATAAATATAAATAAATAAATAATAACAATATTATGATGCTTTGCAACTTCAATAAAACACGAATGTTTTATGCCTACTTACCCTACTTACAAAATATTATGAAGAATTTTAGTTTGATTCAAAAAATGTAAATTGCATACACACATACTTGCAGGTAGGGAAATTGCCGCTTGGAGCTCGAAATCGCCTCCTTTTTACTCAGTATACTTATTTTGTGGCACCTTATATTAGGCATTTTTCGAAGAACAAAGTTTTGTTTTATTCTCACTCAATTCTATATTTTGTTTCAGCTTGAGAAAGGTGTCCTAAACTTGTATCTCATAATCAGCACATTGAACATAACATACATACATACAAACTTCCTAAACTGGTATGTAACTACAAAGGAAAAGATGAAGAAATCACAGCCGTTACTGATGAGAGAGGCAGCAGAGAAGGGTAAGGATTCTGCCTGTTTGATTGTTATTTCGTCATTTGACATAGAAAATTATACTACTGAGGTTTAGCTTTATTAGAACTTCATTTTTGGCCGATTTATTATTATAATTCACAGCCTATGAAATTTGCATATCAGGAACTGTGATTTGATCAAGCAATTGTCCCTAAAGAAGCACTTTTTCTTGACCATTGAATTACGATTCCGCTAGTAAACGTTTACGATGCTATCTTCAAACAGATACTTGGACCTGAAGACTTGTCGACTTGTGACTGGACGCAGAGCCATATACAAGAAGTGTCGATTTCTGTTGTGCGACATGTATTGTTTTCCGGTATCAGCAAAAATATATTGATACTTTTACCAGTGCTCAGTCTCTCGCGCTCAGTTTTGAGTTATAAACCTGCAGTTTTCTTACCCCCCTATTTAATTTGTAGCGCCAACTCCCGCGTGGATCTCCCACATATTCTCCTCGTGCGTGGTGCAAGGCTGCGCAGAGCTGCGCGGCGTGTCGGGCCAGGCTGCGTTGAAAGGAGGGCCCAGCCTGGCCGCCGGCTGTGGGGGGGTTAAGGTGAAATTGGACCAGCTGTTGGATACTAGAGGTTAGTGGGATTAGTGTGCATGTAATGGATTTGAAATTATTGTGGTTATTAACATTAAAACAATTATCAATATAAAATTGCATTTTATGTTAATGTAAAATGACGCAGGAGTATCTGTACTGTAATTTTGTGGCAAGTATTTATTTAGGATTTCCACTAAACATTATAAAAGGATTCAAGTAATCGAGAAAAACTTGTCAAAGCGCTACTATTTCTGTCAACAGAAGAAGCCTACCGGTCCGACATGGCCCGTCTAGTAGTCGGAGCGCGGCATTGGAGCACCGAGCTGCTCGTGGACGGTGGCTGGTGCGGGGTGGGGGGGTCAGACGGCGCGGGGAGCTGGCTGCGCGAACCCCCTCCGCGAAGGCACCACGCCTGGGGGTCGGCGCTGTTGGCGGTCGCGCTTGTCAAGTGGGGCAGTCATGGACCAAGGGACTCTAAGGTATTGAATTCTGTGAATTATAAATTAACGAAAATTTTAAATCTTCTGACATTTTTATTTTGAAATTCTTTTTCAGAGAGTTGAATAATATTATTAGATATTAGTTCTGCTGCCAAACCTTTATGTACCTGCCTGTTTATGTCTGTGCCGTTCTTGGTCAAAGAAGTTTTATATTTGTAATACCATCACAACACAATCACAACATTAGAAAGGCTGCACTGATTTAAATTAACCTTAGGAAAAAAAAACTCAATCAAATCAAAAAGAACATAAAGAAATTCATCCGTATCGGAAATACAATGAGACGGACAGACTCCGATTACATCCACCTTCTGTTTCTTCGGTAGTTAAAAATAAGTTCTCAACACTTGAGCATAAACACGAAAACTTAACTTCTACTCATTTACAGGTAGAAGCAATGATGGACTGCCTCCGCCTAGAATGGAGCCCAGCGATCGCAGAAACGATAATATCTCTGTACGACTGCGTCCACGACTTCGGCCCCCCCACTCCATCCGCCCCCCCTGTTCTCTCCTCCGACCCCCCCTGTAATATCTCCATGAATATCGCGCTGTCGCATATAAACCTGTTTCTCATAGTGAGTGAGGATGTGTGTCTGATGGCGAGGATAGATGCGGTGACGTTGGAAAAGACTGTGGTGAAGTCGTGGGCGCATGTGGGGGGGTTAAAAGTATTAGATACAGTACCTTACAGAGGTGAGTGTCGAATTCGCTTCTTTATCTCTATTTTTACAAACGCAAACTGAAAATCTAACAAATTTTAAAATACTAAAATATCTTGTGCCGTACCAGTCCATCAAATTACGGACTAACACCTGAAATATGTTTTTATATGTATAGATTGATTCCTAAAACACATGTAGGTTTGGTTCTGACTCCAAAGTTCGAAACTCTTAAAGTGACGAACTTTAGGGGAGGCCTTTGTCAAGCAGTGGACGTCTTCCAGCTAAATTTATTTATTCATAAAAAGTACAACTATTTTTACAGGGGCACCCAATTCAATAGTGTACATACTTAATTAGTCTTAACATTTTAAATTCACAAAACATACATTTAATTTTGCTACGCTTATTAACTTATTTATTACACATGTCAATTAATTATTAAAATAAATCATTTATGATATTATAATGATATAAATTATCGTGATGATTACAGATGTAACCTTGATTTTCTACGGTTTGAACGAACGTTCAATGATTTCAACTTGACGAGCTCATAACTTATGAAAATAAACACCAAAAAACTTATTTCAGGAAACATGCACTGCCAAAGGTCAGACGAGATCCTATCCTCGTTCTTCCACGTCAAAAACGCGAGAATCGAACACGTTCCTTCCAAAGAACGAAACTCATCTCTTCTAGACTTCCAATTCGAAGAGAGCGTTGACCTCGAGTGGAGTGCCAACTTACACCTAAAGATACTTACTCTAGTGCGAGCGGTTAAAGGTTTTAGAACGCAGTTGAAGAGAGATGGAGTTGATGCTGTAGTGAGAGGGACAGAGAGGACGATAGATTGGAGGGTCAGCTTCAAGATGGATACGAATCTTTTGTTGTTGCTGTCGGCGGAGAATAATATGATTTTTGGGACAGGTGAGTGTTATCTCCCAAGTTTTTATATGTGTTATATAATATGTCCATCCCCTGCTAAGATCTATAAGGGCCGTTCACAATATTCAATCCATCTCTGGCTTTCAACTAAATATATGGGCTGGTGGTTGGATTTTTAAAATGTCACACAATTTTCCAATAAGAGACAAAACCATAGATGGTTATGTTATATTGGTTATTTTAAGTTGCCGTAAATCGCCTTCTCGAGACATAGCTATAATAAAGTGACGATTTTCAAACAAATTCAGATGACATGACAATATCCTACGACCACGAAACCGGTCTCTCGATCCTCTGGAGTAAGCTCAGCATGGCGCTGAATGGAACTGAGATCATCAGCGTGGCAGGATACAGCCAGGAGAGGGCTTGTGATGACGCAGAAGTCAGGGTCGAGAGGAAGGCCAATGAAGGGTTTATGATGACGTGGAACAAGGTTTGGTAAGTCATTATCATCATCTCAGCTAAAAGCCGTCCACTGCTAGACTTCTGTATCCTTCTTCCGTGACTTCCGTGTCCCTATGATCTCCACAATAACCGGCTCTTCGCTGTCCGCATTTGTCTGTCCGGTTTCTTGTAAACTTCATCAAGTTGTCGGTGCACCTCCTGAGGGTCTTTGATTAAGTGGTCAGTGTTAAACGGAGTTGTTAAAGAAAGGTGAGTATGAGCTTCGACTCGATTAATGACAGGGTTCAGGTTTCTCGATGAAGATTAAAAGAAGAGTAAAAGTTTGGTTATGATTCGGAGAGTCTAAATATAGGGTGGAACGGCTGAATCTGAGAGGAACGTTCGATAATAATCAAGAGGGTTTTACAAAATATGACAATAAAGGTTCAGTAAAGGCTGTCTAGAAGCAGATTGAATAAGGGGTCCTCCAAATCTATAGCATTATTGCCCCACCCCCTGATTTTTTATAAAATGTGTTCAAAAACACAAATTTCCTCGTCAGGTCCGTAAACGTGGAGTCAGTGCGTGTTATATTCCCGTACAAGCACCGTTTCGCGGAGGCGGTGCAGGGTGATTTCGTGTCGCTGTTTAAGTGGATCAAACTGGTTCACGGGATCAAGAAGAAACCTTTCACAGAAGATAGTCCTTTGCCCAGCGATTTACATATCAAGGTAACTGAACAACAAACGTTTTAGCGCTTTTTTTACAACTCTTAGGGTTAAAACGTGTGTTCAATCGTAATCCATTGTTTTTAACGTATTACGACTGTCCACAAGCCCTTTTCCAGCGGTATAATTGTGGTGTTTGATTTTATTAACAGATAGATGAAATCCTAATCGAAATGAGCGACGATCCGTTCGAAGTGAAGCTGCGAGATAACTACGAATTACTTGAAGACGAATACAAGGAGAGCCAGAAACGGAGGTCAATGCTCGATGCCAAGGTATACATTAGTAGCTGTCTCTCTCATTATTTGATGAAAGAATAAGACAGAGTTATCAACGCCAACTAAAAGTAACTAAAGGGTTTGCAATGACTTTCGATTTTTACAGGTTCAAGAGTTGTGCAAGCCACATCTATTCCTGCCAGCGGGTAAAGTGGAAGAACTATACGCGGCGCTGCGGGCAAAAGTAAGCCTTTTCTGCGAACCAAAAGATTCAATAGGTCCAGATTGATGAGCATCAAATTCAACGCTACATAGTTGGATACATTTCACAAGATATTCTTGATGGCGATCAATCATAACATTGATATCAGTTCAGATGGCACTCATTTGACAGCATTAAAAATGATGTCATCCCTTTTATTTAAGAAAGGGACCGCAAAGTTTCTAGTACTCTCAATTGCTACAGAAATATAATTAAATTTAGTTAAATTATGTTAAACCTCGATCCTCTTTCAGTAATAGTTCAAAAATTCAAGTTTAACCACAGATTGGGTTATGTTACTTCGTTGTGTTACTCTATAACGTATGTTTTCCAGGACGCTCAGATCTACGTGCAACGTTGCCGCGCTGCGCCCGCGCCGCGGACTAGACTCGTGGCTTGCTGCCTCTCAGACATCAGGATCATAGCGTTAGCCGACCCTACCATACACGGCACACAGAATGCAACCAGACGGATGAGAGAGATTGACTATGATAGGTAAGGGGCTTGTCAGTGTTTTAATTGTTATAATATTGACAAGACGTCTTGTCGGTACATTTGCTCGTGTCAAGAAATTTCATCTGTCCGCTAACGAATATAGTACGCGAACTTAGAACTGTTTAGAATACTATGTGAAGGCTTGCTTAGGACGACGCAGTGCGAATTCAGAAACCGACCATCACTTATTTCCTCCAGTCCATGGGCAGAAGAAGGCGTGGAGTTCCCAACTCTGTGGTGCCGCTGCGTCAGCGTGTCGTGCGACACGTGGGAGCTTGCACTAAGGGACTTCCCGCAACCCCTGCTCAGGCTACGGCGGCTACGGCTGTGGGGCACGCTGCTGGCGGCCGAGGAGGCTCCGCCACCTAGAGGCAAGCACTGACTATACATGTTTGGGCTAATTTTAACGACCTTGGGCGCAGCTACCCTTTCTTTTGAAGTTTAAATCTTATTTTGGTAAGGAAATTTAGGATTTTATGGATATTTTGAAGAATAAATCGGGTCGGCTGTATCAGGAACACAGTCGCAGTGGTGTGGATTTTGTGAAACATCTTGTGCTCGCTAGAAAACGGCATATGCAGCTCGCTTCGCTCGTCACGCTGAAAGGGTGTGCGGCGTGCGAAGCGAGCTACTCTAGCATTGCATGTTAATCAATACACAAAGCAGGTCACCTCTCTTTCAATACTTATTGTGTCGGCAGCGATTTGAGAGATTAATTCCTAAACTGGACAACGCCTAACAGCTAAACTTAACATGTCCCTTCCAGCGGTGCGGACAGTGACCATCGACCAGGGTGCGCCGTGGGGTGAGGTGGAGTTGGAGCGAAGCATGATGCCTCTCAAGTGGTACCACGATCTGTACTGCGAGATGGCAGAGTACAGCTACGCGTTTGGACCGTGCTGGGAGCCGGTTATAGCGCAATGCAATTTGGGTAAGAAGCCTTCCTCATGAGTAGTATGATGAAGATGACATTAACATTATTTCTGGCCGTGTCTAATATCCTGTCTATCTCAATCTGGTTCTATATTTCTGACTGTCGATGGTTAAAACCACAGATATGTTCAATATTTTGAATATAAGGAAAAGTTGAAAACATCTTCATCGTGATGCCACAGCCACGCTCGTACCGTTTTTAATAGATGTAGAAAAGTCTAAAACTATATTGTTTTCTTATCCTCCCAGCATTCGAACAAGTCTCCCGTCCATCTCTCGACCCCTCAGCTCCGCTAGCCTGGTGGGACAAGGTCCGCCTCATGATGCACGGGCGCGTCACGGCGCGCTGCACGCGTTTCACGTGTCTGCTGCACGTGTCCTTGGACCCCTACAACACTACCGAAGAGATGGAGCTGTCTTGGACCGACTTGGTGCTGGACTGGACCAATGGTAACTATAGAAAAAGTTGCCTAGTGACTGGCAGAGCGACTGGCGAGGTCGCTTCCTGCGAGCCTGACGTCTCGCGACTGACAAAACCCTTCTGCCTTCTCAAACACCCCTTGTTTGTTATGGAGGAAGCATGCTCAGCTGTGGACAAGTGGACATATTTTGTGTGCTGATGAGGAATGTACAATTATGAGGAATGTTTGATTCCAGGCAAGCTGTGCTTCCTCGGTTCCCTGGAGGTGCTGGTCCGCACAGCCAGCAAGTACGACGACTGCCGCGTGGCGCGCGTGCCGGCGCTGCGCCTCAGCTCCAAGCTGGGCTGGGCGTGCTGCGGGGACGCGCGCGACCACCGCGCCCCGGCGCCCTGCGCGCCCACACGCCTGCCTGAGTACTCTAGCAACCAGGTAGTTATTTATGCGGGTCAGCCCCCCGACCTCGTTGTATTTATTTGTGTCGATAGCAGTTACGTAAGAGCGGAGTTGTAAAGATCCCGTTTATGTTTTTATTTTACATGTTTACAGCACTAATGGCTCAGCCTCCCAAGCCCCTCGTTTTTGTTGATGTTTTTGAGTCTACAGTACTAATTGGCCTCAGCGCCCCATGACATTTAGTTTATGTTATTGATTTCTACTGCACTAAATAACACTTAGACTCTAGTTCACCAACAGATGGTTCAATTTAAGACTGTTGTTTTGACGTTTTTGATACAAATTTTCATACATTGAATGTCAAAGTTTACCGATGAAACTGCCTAAATGTCTGATTATCTTTTGGTGAACAGATACCTAAAAACAAAAACTTAAACCTTCCGTTTATATTTTTGTTTTTAATGGCTACAACATTTGGATAACCTGCCGTCAGTTATAGATGATCTAGACACAATCTTAAGTCAACTATAATTTGCTTCTTATGGGGGGCTCTGCCCCTAAAAACAGCAAATAAACAAAATTCAATAACTTTATTTCTTCAGGCTTACAAACTAAGCACTTAGACAAGTCAAATTTTATACATAAACAGTTTTATAAATACTCGTAGTATTCTACTTTTTGTTACAGGAACACGACTCATACCGAGCTTTCAGATCGCAAAGTCTGGACATCCACCTCACTCTGGAGACGAAACCTTTCGACAAAGATGGATACGGACCTGTTATCTTACTGTATGGAAGCACATTGAGGTTGGTCACAGGATCAGGGACATTAATCTCGTCCTCATCGGCAAGCTGAAGAAGACAGGGCGCTATGGCACTCATTACGGAAATAATTATTTAAAAAAATTATAGTGTTAGCATGATGAACCATGAAAATGTAGCGCTCCAAAAAACTAACCACTTAAACTATGGTGTATGATCATCCTATTTTAGATGAACCATTCAAAATCAACCGACAACAAACCTGGAATAAGGGTTGATGAAAAAGGGATGATCATATTGATCATACACCATAGTTTAAGTGGTTAGTGTGTGTGATAAAGCCTGGTTCTATTTCTATTTTCAGATGGTTCGAAAGTCTAAAGCTCATTCTATCCGGCGTAACCCGACCCACCCGGCGCGGCCGGATCTTCGACAACGTTCGACCAAGGAAACCTCAGCTGTCTCGGCACTATCGGAACGTCTCTGTATCTGTCACTTTACATAACCTGCAGGTAAAGGAATTGCAACCTTATTTTAACTGGAGTCTAATTTCGTCTGATAACGTCCGACCGAAGAAAAAGCAGTTGTTTCTGGACTTTTGGAACGTCTCAGTGTCTGTCACCATACCAACCTGGTAAGAGATTTGCAGCTTTATGACAGAAGGTTATAGAGTCTAATCTGTCTTACACAACGCGATCGAATCCTCTTCTTAATTTGTATTTTCGTTAAGGAATTTCAGATTTTTGCATAATCCTCCGACATGGCACGCCCGGGTTTTCGACATTGTTTCGACCGTGATTTTGTTTTATCATAAAACTTTACCAGGAAATTTCGCTACAAACTTCTAGCATTATCATCATCTTATCATCCAAAAATGCACATTTCCCCAGCCCACTACTGTCTGTTTAGTTTTATATCTAATTAGAATTACATTTAAACGCCGAGCTCCTCTAGAAAGACCACGTCACATACTATTTTACACAAACAATACCAACACCGGCTCTAATCCTCGCATGAAATCCGCAGGTGTTCTACTGGTCATCCTCCTCTCTCCAACGCGGCATAGAGCTCGAAGGTGGTCGAGTGACCCTCGGTTCCCGACACCGTCTGACCCTCCACGCGTTGAACGACGGCCTGCGCCGGAGGCCTAGGGCCAACTGGGGCACGTTATACATGAACTGCGACCTTAATGACGCGCAGATATGGTTGAAAACGCTGGCAAATATCACTCCGTCGTCTTCTGGAGGGGATGATAAAGAGGCTGAGGTGAGATTGGGTATTTTAAGGTCTAGCCTACTGTCATGGCGGCGAATCAAAGTAGTACACAAGTTTTGAAATTGTGAGCACAAGCTAGAGTCAATTTCAATTTTTCATTGTTTTTGACGATCGGACTCTGAAGAATTCAGTACCAATTAAACTGTTTCAGCACCTTTATGGTACACGCTAACAAATACATACACAAATAAATACAACACAAATACACATCGATTTGGGTATGATGTTGTTATCCCGAGATTATTAACTTGCCCAAACAAAAAACCGGAAGAACAAACATTATGAACAAATAAAAGTAAACTCTTATCACCCAGACAGGTTCAATATTCGGCGGGGGCGGCATAGCTACCGCCATGGAGAAGTGCTACTGTTTGTCCGTGAGACGCGTCTCGTACGGACGAGAGGACGCGGGGGGTGCAAGCAGCGCGGGGGGCACGGGGGCCACCCATCGACTGGCGGTGCACGACCTCAGGGGAGCCTGGACTAAGCTGAATAGGGATCTGGCCTTCGCGCTTATTGATACTTATATCAAGACACAGGTAATTTTCCTTAAAAAATATTGCATTCTGTAGATTGAAAATAAATTGCGTATTTTTTTACAAGCGCGCAGCCGTACACTGCGCGTCTTTGTAATTGGAGTTTCAGCAATAAACGAGCTCGCATCGCGACTGGCTGTTTACCTCACTGACATTATCATTATTATCATCCGCTTGCTATAATTTGACGATAGTTTAAACTTTTTTTAACCTCTAATGTGTTACGCTAGCGTAACACATTAGAGGTTAAAAAAAGTTTAGTTTTCTCCACACACAAGTAAACAAAGCTTTGTTTACTTGTGTGTGGAGAAACCAAAACTTGGTTCATAAAACAAATAAACGAAACTTAATCGAAAAAGTGCTAGGTATATCTATATGCTATATAAGTGCTTTGAATAGGAGTGTAAAGATTAAAGCTCGATTTTGTATTTTTTACGAACCAAGTCTCGATTAAAATACAAAACAGGCAAACCACTTTAAACTGACTTTACTCATTGGATTATTACATTGGGTATTAGGTTTAAAGAACTTTATACTCATCAAAACACATGGTTCACTTATAATGAGATACATGGTGAACAAATTAGTCTAGAGGTAGGTTTACTTTAAATGTTTAAATTTAAAGTAAACCTACCTCTAGGACCTAAAATTAAATAATAACTAAATATTATCTATAACTAAATATAATGTAATAATGTTCAATAAACACTTAACATTGTATTTCTTAATTAATTATAAAGTGGGTGTATCTAAATGTTAGATCACAAAGTATGAACATGTAATTTAAGTTTATGTTTAAACGCATTGAAATTAACACATTCCTTTATATTGTTTGGCAAATTGTTAAACAATTTAGCTTCCTCTGATAATATTGTTTTTTTGCCACAGTTAGTACGTGTATTAGCTAATTGTAATTTTATTTTATTTCTGAGATTATATTTATTTTCTTTTAGATGTAATTTGTTTTTGATTGAATGGAGTTTGAAGTAATTTTTTTTACTAAAATACATGTATTATAAATGTAAAGTTTTTCTATATTGAAAATATTAGTTTTATTGTATAACTAGTAATTCTTTAGTCGGTGTAAGATAGTCATAATGGTATAGGACTTTTATCACCTTGTTTTGGGTTCTTTGAAGGGGAGTCAAATTTGTGGTAGCAGCCGTTCCCCAAATTTCCATTTCCATGTATTAATTACTTGTACCTTATTAGATAAATTTTTCAGTAGAAGCATAATTAAGTTCTATATGTGAAACCTTTAAGCTCAAGTTATACCACCACTGTTACTACTTGTTTTTTATAAGCTGTTTGTTATACACCTAAATAAATAAAATAAAAATAAAATCGAACAAAATCGTTAAGTTTTAAACAAAATGTTTATTTCACATTGGGCCTCACAGGGCGAATTGTAATTGTACTTTTTTCTTCCAGCAACTAAAGAAGAACCTCTCCACAAAAGCGCTTAAAGAAGAAGATCCCCCTAACTCGTCTCCAAAGCACAGTCGCGACTCTGACGTCATATCGCCGCCGCCGACTGCTTCCACTCAAGTAAGACTTGACTTACCGCTGCTGTTCAGTAGGTTTCAACCCGCCGGCAGGGTCAGTCCGGTACCATACTGGAAAATAAATCTAGCCCGTTGTCGATCGATTTGTTTCGCCAATATAATCACTGGCTTTAACGCAAGCTGTGAAAAAACTCCTTGGCAACTCTCGCGAAAACAAAAACAAAGATATAAACAGCGTACTGAATGGGGTTTACAATGACGTCATCTGTCATACTGTCACGCGAAGCTAATTGTTTTGCAGCAACTCTGTATTAGGGCGTACCCTTAAACGCCTTTATACCTGAATTATTAAATTAAACAATAATTAACTCTAATTGCCAGAACACAAGCGCCAGCGGAGCGCTAGGCGGCGGCATGCTGGCGACCCTGGTGGCTGAGGCGGGGGGCGAGGCTCCCGTGGTGTTTAGCGACGAGCTCAGCGGCGCAGAGGAACAGCCACCTCACCAACCTCACGTGAGGCATGTGCTGGACGACGATAACAGTCACACCGCTTGTTTAAGTGAGTATCCTACTGTTCACTACACTAAAACCTGATGGTGTAGCTAATTTTTACCAGTGATGGAGGGAGGCAGACCTCCGTTATTTCATAAGTGGCCTTGATTCTGAGGCTGTCCCAAACTGATGCTGATAAAACAACCTTGAAGAAAGCGACCGACGGGCGTAGTAAAGGAAAGCTTTAATCTAAGTTACATGACCTACTGACCGATTTGAAAGGCGCTTTACGTCAAAATTAATGTAGTATTACCACGTCTGCCAACATCTAGCTGCCGAGGCAGTGGTAACACTGTTTTATTTAATGTTCCAGTCGAGCTAGTGAACTCCCAAGTGGTCCTAAAAGGATGTGAGACGCGAGGCTACGTGGTCCTGTGCGCGGCGCGCGCGGAGGTGAGGCAGCGGGTCAGGCGCGCGCCGCCGGCGACCGCCTGGAGCGGAGCCCTATCCGCCATGCAGTACTACGCGACCGTCAGCGCCAATGAACGGGACCAGCTGCCAGGTACAGACTCTTCGTATCAGCCCATATGTCCACTGCGGAATATAGGCCTCCTCCTGTCGATGCCACAAAAAGCGCCTAAGCCTACTGTCTTTAGCTTACCGTTTTCAGTATCTGGTAAGCCAGTGTTTATTCATTGACGATAGATGATAAGACTTTTATTTGTTCCAGAGAACATCCAATGGGTGCCCGTAGAAGAGATTTCTGCGGGCGGCGGCAGCACGGAAATCAGTACACTACCGGACGTGCCGCGGCTCGTGGGCAGCGGGCATTCCGCGGGCGTAGTCATAGGGTCTACCGTGGGGCCCAGTCAGGACCCCTCGCTCGCACAGGTATGTGGTATTCAAAGGGAGTAAAGGCCTGTCCGGCATGGCTATTCAGAAACTCCGTTTCGGAGTCTTCGACATATTTTAGTGGTTTTCAATACTGTCTGCGTCTACTGCGTTCTCCAAGGAATAAAATTACCATGAAAGACGTTTTCCACAAATCGTAGGCCATTTTCTATGAAGTCATATTTATTTATTTAAAATTGCACCAACACAGTGTACACTAAAGCATTGATTGTGGGCTGTTCCTTAAAAATTACACATCGAAGTGCCACTACAAAATTAGGTACAAATCGAAATCCATTCACAACATTTCGTCCTTAAATTAATATTACAAATTCAATGCAAATACAAATAAAAATCATTAAATTTCTGTCGATTTAAACGTCTAAAAGTAAGAAAAAATACAAATAAATTAATTAATATAAAAAAAGTTCAAAAATTTACAATCAACATAATAATTTAAAATAATTTTAATTAGAATTTTAAATGATCATATTTCAATCATCAAATCATATTTCATTAAAGTATGATTTAATAGAGCTTTTGGTAATACATATGTTGATTTTAATAATAAATCTCTTTCTTACCTATATTAATAATTGCTCCACGTATAGCACTGAATAAAATTTGATTAAAACGTGAGTTCATAGAAAATATTTTACGGAGTGTCGGGAGACCATCTCGTCTCGATGAATCGTCGACATTGTTGCGGTCACAGGCAGTCGGTAGATAGATGCGGCGCAGGACCTCTATTCGTAACGTCGCATCTCTTGAGGGTCTAAAATCAGCAGTGGACTATATACGGGCTGTTGATTCTGAAATGTTAGGAGACTTGCTCTAATTATCATCATCGAAGAGAAGACATCAAACCTACTCTCGTATATTTTGTCCCCAGCTCCAAAGAATAGTATCCCGGTGCGCGTGCGAGTTCCACTACGTATGTACAGAGGAGGCGGGCACAGGGGGGGATGTGGCGCGCGGCGGGTGGGGGGACGCGCACCCCCCCTACGACTCCTTCGCACTCATGCACCACGACCTGGACGTCTGTACCAACTCTCTGCAGGTATAAGTCCTATTACTTGCTTTAGCCCGCGGCTTCGCATACTCTACTCCTAGATATATTATCATGTATCGTACATGCAGCCGTGCTACAAAGTAGCAGACGGCTTGACTCGCTTCGCTCGACACGCTGTGTAAGATTGTGCGGCGAACGAAATCGTGAGCTCTGTCACTCTCGCTCAAATCAATCAATGTACTACTGTGTAACTAGCTTCTGCCCGCGGCTTCGCCTGCGCTTTTCGTGTATCCTATTTTTCGGGTTAATATAATATAGCCTATGACACTCACAAATAACGTGGCTTTCTATTGGTTATTCTATTTTTAAACTCGTTTCAGTACATCCAGAGATTACCCCCTACAACCTCACGAACTCACGAACTTTACCTGTTTATAATATTAGTAAAGTTTATATAGATAAATAATCACCGGTCTCAAAAGGGTTAGTTAAGAATGTCCAACGCGCGATGACTACGCCATTTATACCAGCAACTTATGCACCAAGCAATGTCTTCTATTCTCTAACTAAAATATATATGCTATTAAAGAATGCTGGTAGGCTAAAATTCAAAAGTTTTCTTTTCCCAGTACGCAATGCTGCTCGATGTAATAAACAATGTAGTTCTACACGTGGAACCAGAGAGAAGACGGACTTTAGAGCGGCGAGCCAGAATGCGGTTCCAGTTACAACTGAGACACGACCAGGACCCCAGGCATCTCATACACAAACTACAGACACAGGTGATGTACAGATTCATATAATTTTTTTTTTTTTTTAAATATGGCAACTTTTTTAAAACTGATATGCAGTGGTTAGTTATCTTGACTTAAGTCAATGGAAGAAAAAGGAAACAAACGACTCTAGTTCATAAAGTTGAAAAGGTATATGGCGCTAAAAATCACGAGCAAGTGGTTTTAGTGAAAATAACCATGTTTTTCAAAAGGTTTTTATCGAGAAAGAAAGAAACTAAAGGTAAGTTGTTTCCATGTTTGTGATTTCGGCGCTAAAACCAGTCAGCCGCCTCAGGTACGGCTGGAGTTATGTATTTATTTAATAAAATAGTTTCCCTACCACATTTATCGGATTATCGAAGTTGAATTCGATCTCCGCGAACTTCACGTTACTTGAGAAGTTGAGAGAGACTGTTCGCTAGTAAGCTCGCAACAAGAACAAAAATACTGCAGAAATAAATGAAGTACACAGTTTAATCTATATGTTGTGAACAAGTTTGTCTTTCTGTCCAACAAAGTTTATCTCGTACCGGAACCCATCCCTTTGTTTTGATCAATAACCTGGAAATTTCGTAGCTTTTGGTTCATAATTTCGCTGCAGTAGTCACAATCTCCGGTAGTATAGTGGTAAGTCCACTATACTACCCGTACATACCCCACTATAGTCCCCGCCTGTCAGGGGTTCGATTCCCCGCCGGAGAGATTTTCCTTTTACGTTCCAATCACTCGATAAAACTTTTAAATCCGAATTGAAAGTGGATAAAAAGAATATACTAAAGTTACAAAATTTTCTTGTACGATCTCTGAACTCAAGAATATAATTTTGAAAGGAAAAAATATTACGCAAAAAGTGGGACTCTCCGGCGGGGAATCGAACCCCGGTCTCCCGCGTGACAGGCGGGGATACTTACCACTATACTACCGAAGATTATGTCTACTCGGTCGAAACAGGGGACCACTAGGTGACGTCTGATTTGCTTTAGACGATGACGTCAGCCACTGGTATTCAAGGGCGTACTGATAATTTGGTATTTATTAATACGCAATCAGGCGCTTGTTTCTTAGTACGGCTTGTGTGAGTTATGTATGATGCTGTGGTTACCCTTGAAACAGTTTTATTAACTCAGACCGAGCTGGCATTACGTATAACAGCTTGTTTGACCTCTACATCAAACTGTTTTTGTACTGTTTTCTGAATCTAGGTAATAAAATAAGTTATATAGATTACTTAGAATAATAAATGGGTCTGCGTCTATTGGTCATACATTTAATTCAAGGTTTTAAGATAAATTTAATGACTCATACATAAAATACCTTCTAGATGACCTAGGTAGGAAGTTAGTAAGTACATTATTAACAACAATCAAATAATAGAAACAAATTTGACTAACAATTAACAGAGGTAGCTCAATTGATCCATATTAATACCAGCCGGAAGTCCCCAAGACGCTGGCTGCATTGCCCCGCTGTATAGTATAGTAATGCTGATGCACTGCGCCAGATACTCGCCAGGTCTGGGGTCACGCGTCGCTTAGGAACTTGTAATTTGCCATGAAGGTAGATCATCAAATTTTATCGTAGGAAAATCAGAAAAAGTTGTATTTTTAGTGGTTTATCAGCACTAATGAATCTATTTGACACAGTTTTAAAAAAATGTGTGTTATTTTCTAACAATAGGTTCAGAATTGACATCAAAAATATGTGAGCGATCGTAAGAATCCCGAGTCTCAATGAAATGACCTAATAAAATGATTGTATTAGTTTCATTAATTTGTAACTAGGTATCGCTAGTAAAAGTGTACGAGCTCTAGAGCGCGCTGACGAGAATGTACAGGTTAGAACGACCTCCTTCACTCATTTAGTGAGTAAAGTGTTTGCATAGTATAATAGATTTACATACTGAAAAAGTGTGTCTTTTGTGGGAAGACCCAATGGTTCGACATCGGGAGAAGTCAATAGATGGAAGATTTGATATAAGTTGTTCGGGGGAGGTCTAAGTTTAGCGGTGGAAGTGGAGGGGTTGATATGATAATCTCCAAATAATTGTTTCACAGGTCCGCGAATCTCTTGCCAGGCTACGTCGCCTAGAAAAGGAGTACTACCTCAAGAACCGGTCCATCACTGATGATGATCCGGTGGCTATCGCCGAGCTAAAGAGTCTGGATGACCAGGTCTGTATAATATTTTTGTTTCTGATAGCAACCTAGTTTTTTTACCATACAAATTGAAGTAATATAGTCCTTTCGTCGCTTTCCGGTGTAAAAAAACACCGCCTTCCAAACTCTGGACGCCATTGGCGCCCACCACTTGCACCAATATGTCTGCTCATAAAGTTTACAGAAAATTCGTTTCCTTTTGTTATTGTTTACCCGAGACCATACCCTATTCGTTATCTATCTGTCCTTGAACGTTCCATTTCCATCCGTCAGGTGAACGAGTGCAAAGAGTCCGTCTGGTCCCTCGGCGAGGAGTTAGACGCGATGGTCCGCGGGTGGCGCGAGGAGAGGAGGGGGGCGCGGCGCACTGGGCCCGCCCCGCTCCCCGCGCCGCCGCACCGCTACAACGAGATCTGCTTCAAGAGCGCACGCTGGCGGCTCACCGACGCTGACGGACAGCTGGGCATCGCCGACCTGCTGCTGACAAACTTCCTGTGAGTGACGTCACACTAACGTCGCTCTAACTAACAACACCGCTCCTTAGAGATCCGCTAAAAGAACGCACGCTGGCGGCTCACCTGAAATGGCGGGAGGGAGCCACTTTTCTAGACCTCTTTTAAAAAGGTTTATCACTTCAGCAACCAATTTTATTGTCTGTGTATAGATTCCTTCACAATCAACTGTACCAACTGAAAATAAAATAAATAAGTAAAATGTATTCAAAAGTTATCACGTAAATAGACAAACATTAAAATGTGCTCTAAAACAAAACAATAAATATAACAAATTATAACAATTTAGCCTGAACTAGGTAATACTGTGACTAGAGTGCTAATTATTGAATTAAAAGGTTTTTCTAAATATCAAATTTTCTGTACAGGTACACAAAAACATCTCGATCCGATGACTCCGTGGAGCATCAGCTGGAAGTCGGATACGTTCAAGTTACGAATCTCTTGCCGAACGAACCATTCCCAGAGGTAAGTTGTCAAATTGTTTTCTTTAGAATTGTATCCATTGCTCATTTCACTAAAGCGGGGCGAATACCGCTAAAGACATTTTATCCATTGCTCATTTCACTAAAGCGGGGCGAATACCGCTAAAGACATTTTATCCATTGCTCATTTCACTAAAGCGGGGCGAATACCGCTAAAGACATTTTATCCATTGCTCATTTCACTAAAGCGGGGCGAATACCGCTAAAGACATTTTATCCATTGCTCATTTCACTAAAGCGGGGCGAATACCGCTAAAGACATTTTTAGCGGAAATCAGGCTTGAATGCCTTAGTGATTTGAGATGGGTTGGTCCACAATAGCACTTGACCGTCAGTTGTCAAAGGGGAATAGCTAGGCCCTTGCACTGCAGTGAGATCATAAGGGCTGGTTATAATATGCCTTATTTGTGTGTTCTAAGGTCCTAGCGCCCGCCGCCGCCATGGGCAGGGCTCCAGTGGCGCGGCGCGCAGCCCTGCGAGTGTTCTGCCGCGATCGGCCGCCCGTCGGGGGCATCGCGGTCAAAGAACATTTCGAGGTCAACATCGTACCTATCAGGATAGGTACGTATCTGTCCGTTTTAAGACCTAGGGCGCCAGAATCTTCGGAGTCAGTTCTATGTTTAAAAAATCGCACATTGCCAACAAAAATCAGTTAAAAACTGTCAATTCTAAACTTTCTTGAAAAAAAAATATCCTAGTATAAAAATTCAGTTCAAGTGCCCCTTGAGGACTCAAAGTATGAAACAAATTCAAACGATAAGCTCAAAATACATCGTTAAAGGAAATATCCCTGAGATATCTTTCCTTTTTATTAATTTGTCCTTCCTTTCTGCTGTAGATATGGAAGACTAGATGATGATTCAACTTAGTTGAATTTTTCAAAATCATTGTGTGTAAATGATGTCACTATTGACTCACAAATTATCTTCAATTAGCAATATTTATTGTAAAGACGTTTGTGTGTACGTCATTTTATGTCCTCATATTTTTAGTTTCGTTTTATAACCGGACAGGTCATGTGTCAGTGACTCGTTTTAGGTATATTTTAAGTGCACCTGCACTGGCAAACAAAATCACAATATTTATTTGTAACTATCTGCTAACCGCGGCTTCGCACGCGTTTTTTAAGGTTATTTATATCCCATGGGAACTGATTTATGGGATAAAAAGTAGCCTATATGCTTCGATCAAAAATCAGGAGTTCGCGGCCTCCCCCGTAGATACCTAGAGCCTTACAAAAATGTCACTCAAAATTAGGTTCGTTTTGTTTTGACGCAGACAGTTTGCGCAGAGCCTGACAAGTTTTTTCCATACGGAACAAGAGATTGGTGGAGTCGAATTCATTTTATTTTATTTTGTAAGCAGGTAGGTACCTACCTGAGAATTATATACCTACCTACTCAGTTTATTTTCTATAAGGATTAATTAACAGAATTCAGGTAAAGATAACGAATCATTTATTGATGAAACTATAAATTGGTGTCTCAACAGTAGGTATTTATACAAAAGGGTCATTTCAGACATACAATAATTTAAACTTACAATACAATTTCAGGCAGGCACTCTAGATTAAAAAGAACTGGTTCCTGTCTGCGGCTTTGCACGAGTTTTTTTTACGGGAAAAAAATAAACGTTTTATAAATTCATACTTCTGGTAGGTAGGTAAGAACCTAGTCTTTCTTTTATTAGAGAGTCTACGCAAATGAAATTTTAGGGCGGGCCAACTAATTATTTTAAAAATCATCAACTAGTAATATTAAACTTATTTTTATGAAAAATATATTAATACATACTATAAATGAAAAAAAAAAATTAGAAGAAATAGCCTCTCCATTTATCAATTTAGAACAAAATTAATATTTTAACATAGGCAAACCAAACAACAATATTTTATGCTGATTTCACAAGTATATGACTCACATCTCAATATACGGGTAAAAGATATATATAAACTTACTGAAAATAAGAAATTCCATCCTTTTTCAGCACTTTGGACGAGTGATTCTTGCATTTTTTGTACCCATGCTTTTTGTCTGAACGCTAAAATGACACTAGTTGAAAAGCTTTCCTAACATGTCAAAATGTTTCTCTTTTGCTACTGAAGGTTGTGGCGTGCGCATTGTGAATCTAAGGGGGGCCGGCAAAGCCGGACATTTTTGATCGATGCCTATATGTTATTCTTCATCCTTTTAACCAACTCTATACCGAGTCGAGTCAATTGATTGCTTAGTTAAGGTGTGAAGGAAGGACAAACAAACACACTTTCGCATTTATAATATTAGTATAGATTAATCGTTACTATGTATCGTTATTTTTTGGGACACAATAATTAAATTACATTCGACTAGGAAGACAAGGAATTCTGAAAGGCCTTGCCAAACCTAACTTTTTGATTCAGACAAAATTCTCAAAATAGACTACCTTTAAAAGTAACTCTACATATTTGGCGCTACCAAGTGCCTTAAAAATATAACACACATCCAGCCGCTTCCAAATTACCATGAATTTTAATGGGCTGTGAAGTGAATGAGCTGCATCTGTGCAAATACGGCGGCGAAATGTTTCAGAACCGTTTCGGTTCATTATTAATACTTTGTTTTATACTTTGTGTATACGGTTCATATTCATTGTCTCTGGTTACTTAGCTTATTTCGAAAGTAGACCGTGGTTAGAGAATGTATGTAGAAAAGTGGTTATAAACACATCTGTTCAAACAGTGGTTAGGCTAATAGGTTTTTTTGTGAGCATCTTAAATTATAAACTACAGTTCAAACAAATCGTACTCGTCTATCAATCAATAATGAATCATATAATTTTTTCATCACATTAATGCGAAAGTTTGGATGTCAAATGTCAAAAGATGTTTGGATGTTTGTTACCTGTTCACGCCAAAACTACAGGACGGATTGGACTGAAATTTCGCATACAGGTTATTCTATCCTGGAATAAAACATATAGGTCGTTACGTACGTTTTATCCCATAAATCAGTTCCCATGAGATTGTTATAATTTGCCTATAGAAAACCTTGCCCAATACAAATTTCCTCTCCTATTGTCGCTGTTGGTAAAAGCGTACCTCTTGGCAAGTAAGGAAACCGATCATAAAACGTATTCGTATTCCCTCTATCCAGGTCTAACGAAGAAGTTCTTCAACACAATGCTAAAGTTCTGCTTCCCTGAACGGGACCCGGATTCTATCGAGGATGGAGAGGATGACGGCGAGGGGACCCTTCGCAGTGGGGCCTCCGGTCTGGTCGCCACGGGCTCCAAGAAGGTCAAGAAGAAAGGAAAAGACTCTAACTCCAACTTCTATGTGAAGCGGGATAAGAAGGATAAAGATGATGTTGAGAAGATGAAGGTACGGTTTTTTATTTGAAACGTCTTTTTTAACGTCCGACGTATACGTCCCTATTTTGGCAAAAGGGTTTTTTGATAAAAGCCGAGTGTTTCAGACATACGGGTGAAGGGGTTTAAGGTGCGAATACCGAAACCCCCACACAAACTTACTTTCTGATTCATTTGGAAACTACATTTCCGATTTAACACTTACATGACCCCGGACGCGTGTCCGTGTGCACCATCGCTGGATGGGGCGCGGCGAAGCGCAGCACCGATGCTTGGCACTGAATGCGTTAAATCGACTTTTGCATACATAATCGGATAAGAAATGGCTATGTTTGCACCGATTAGTTTTTCAAAAAACATAATCGTCATTAAATAAATGTTCGAAATAAATTATTTTGTATAATGAACAAAATATAAAAAAATTACGAGAGCGAAACTAATTTGCCATATTTGACCACCAAATCGAGTCATTTTCAAGCGATTTTTTAATATGATGAACATCCTTCTTCGAAAATCTGTCGCGATGCAAACATCGTAAATATATTCAACGTTAGTTTCAACGCGCTATGATTTGCTAAAAAAGGTAACTGGCAAAACAGGGTAACATATGGCCATTCACATGCCCGCTCTCAGATAATATCGAACTATTTTCATTTTTGATATAGTTTTACGTGTAACAGGGAGAATGATTTCGATCGTTCAAGCGTACAACAAGCAGCTACTTGTCATATGAGCGACCAACAATATAACGCAAATTTTGAAGGGCAATTTGAAGGTCAGTAATGTCAAGGACCAAACAAACTGAATCTTTCAATAAAATTATGATCATGATTACTCTTGAATTCTTCATTATTAAAAAAATGTGGTACTATTTGCAGTTGAAATCGTGCAGGGAAAGTGATAAATAATAATAATTCTTCTTCTCACAATAGGTTACTTAAAATTAAGTTATCATATGGACAGTGGTAGAACGATATTGAACCTGTATTGTGAGGAGCTGGAGCTTGCTATAGGTTTCATAAAGAACCTGTAAATACAAGTCTCCAGGGCCCCCACTCCACGGATTACATACAATAGGGTACAGTTGGATCTTGAAACTAATCGGGTTTTCTAACTATGTTACCAGCATTACAGCAAAAATATTACATTTTAGGTAGAAATTTGTAAAAATCTTTTATGAAATAAATCCTAGACTATCGTGCCCCCAGACCCCTCAGAGCAGCTAATTGTATCTACTCCTATTCTACTCTTAATTTGTGGACAGTACCTAAAAAGAACATAGAAATTTGTCCCAAGGCGGGAATCGACCCAGCAACCTCCTGCGTCGCAGACGGACCTTCACCCACCGCGTCACAGAGGTTCTCAAATTAGACCGCCCTGCCCTCAGAGAAGAGTGTGTTTAATTTGTGTACAGAAATGAACATGAGATTCAATAGAACTAGTATCCACGCTATCCTTTATGACATAAGAACTTCGATCAAAAATAAGTAGTTCGCGGCCTCCCCCGTAGATTCCTAGAGCCTTACAAAAATGTCAATCAAAATTGTCTACGTTTTGTTTTGACGCAGACCGTTTGCGCAGAGCCTGACAAGTTTTTTCCATACGGAACAAGAGATTGGTGGAGTCGAATTCATTTTATTTTATTTTGTAAGTAGGTAGGTACCTTCCTGAGAATTATATACCTACCTACTCAGTTTATTTTCTATAAGGATTAATTAACAGAATTCAGGTAAAGATAACGAATCATTTATTGATGAAACTATAAATTGGTGTCTCAACAGTAGGTATTTATACAAAAGGGTCATTTCAGACATACAACAATTTAAACTTAAAATACAATTTCAGGCAGGCACTCTAGATTAAAAAGATCTGGTTCCTGTCTGCGGCTTTGCACGAGTTTTTTTTACGGGACAAAAAATAAACGTTTTATAAATTCATACTTCTGGTAGGTAGGTAAGAACCTAGTCTTTCTTTTATTAGAGAGTCTACGCAAATGAAATTTTAGGGCGGGCCAACTAATTATTTTAAAAATCATCAACTAGTAATATTAAACTTATTTTTATGAAAAATATATTAATACATACTATAAATGAAAAAAAAAAATTAGAAGAAATAGCCTCTCCATTTATCAATTTAGAACAAAATTAATATTTTAACATAGGCAAACCAAACAACAATATTTTATGCTGATTTCACAAGTATATGACTCACATCTCAATATACGGGTAAAAGATATATATAAACTTACTGAAAATAAGAAATTCCATCCTTTTTCAGCACTTTGGACGAGTGATTCTTGCATTTTTTGTACCCATGCTTTTTGTCTGAACGCTAAAATGACACTAGTTGAAAAGCTTTCCTAACATGTCAAAATGTTTCTCTTTTGCTACTGAAGGTTGTGGCGTGCGCATTGTGAATCTAAGGGGGGCCGGCAAAGCCGGACATTTTGGATCGATGCATAAGAATGATATATCTTTTTGAATTATCCAAATCGGACTATTCCTTACGAAGATATCCTTACTAGTATTATAAATGCGAAAGTGTGTTTGTTTGTTAGTCCTTCCTTCACGACCTAACTAAGCTTGTAACCAATACTTCATTAGATTGTAGCCTATTATACCATTTAACAGAAATTCATAAATGTAATGTAATAGTGTTACAAAAATCAAGAGGAATTAAAAATTTACCTTATGCCGCCCCCAGGAAAGAGCCGAAAAGAACAAACTGTTCATCTACATCAAGATCCCCGAGGTACCTGTCCGGGTGTCTTACAAGGGAAGCAAGGAGAAGAATTTAGAGGACGTGAGGGATCTACCGCTAGTGCTGCCTACGTTGGAGTACCACAATGTCACGTGGACCTGGCTCGACCTGCTGTTGGCTACCAAGAGCGACACCAGGAGGTAAGAATCTAGAGGACGTGAGGGATCTACCGCTAGTGCTGCCTACGTTGGAGTACCACAATGTCACGTGGACCTGGCTCGACCTGCTGTTGGCTACCAAGAGCGACACCAGGAGGTAAGAATCTAGAGGACGTGAGGGATCTACCGCTAGTGCTGCCTACGTTGGAGTACCACAATGTCACGTGGACCTGGCTCGACCTGCTGTTGGCTACCAAGAGCGACACCAGGAGGTAAGAATCTAGAGGACGTGAGGGATCTACCGCTAGTGCTGCCTACGTTGGAGTACCACAATGTCACGTGGACCTGGCTCGACCTGCTGTTGGCTACCAAGAGCGACACCAGGAGGTAAGAATCTAGAGGACGTGAGGGATCTACCGCTAGTGCTGCCTACGTTGGAGTACCACAATGTCACGTGGACCTGGCTCGACCTGCTGTTGGCTACCAAGAGCGACACCAGGAGGTAAGAATCTAGAGGACGTGAGGGATCTACCGCTAGTGCTGCCTACGTTGGAGTACCACAGTGTCACGTGGACCTGGCTCGACCTGCTGTTGGCTACCAAGAGCGACACCAGGAGGTAAGAATCTAGAGGACGTGAGGGATCTACCGCTAGTGCTGCCTACGTTGGAGTACCACAATGTCACGTGGACCTGGCTCGACCTGCTGTTGGCTACCAAGAGCGACACCAGGCGGTAAGAATCTAGAGGACGTGAATGTCTGCCGCTAGTGCTGCCTACGTTGGAGTACCACAATGTCACGTGGACCTGGCTCGACCTGCTGTTGGCTACCAAGAGCGACACCAGGAGGTAAGAATCTAGAGGACGTGAATGTCTGCCGCTAGTGCTGCCTACGTTGGAGTACCACAATGTCACGTGGACCTGGCTCGACCTGCTGTTGGCTACCAAGAGCGACACCAGGAGGTAAGAATCTAGAGGACGTGAGGGATCTACCGCTAGTGCTGCCTACGTTGGAGTACCACAATGTCACGTGGACCTGGCTCGACCTGCTGATGGCTACCAAGAGCGACACCAGGAGGTAAGAATCTAGAGGACGTGAATGTCTGCCGCTAGTGCTGCCTACGTTGGAGTACCACAATGTCACGTGGACCTGGCTCGACCTGCTGTTGGCTACCAAGAGCGACACCAGGAGGTAAGAATCTAGAGGACGTGAATGTCTGCCGCTAGTGCTGCCTACGTTGGAGTACCACAATGTCACGTGGACCTGGCTCGACCTGCTGTTGGCTACCAAGAGCGACACCAGGAGGTAAGAATCTAGAGGACGTGAATGTCTGCCGCTAGTGCTGCCTACGTTGGAGTACCACAATGTCACGTGGACCTGGCTCGACCTGCTGTTGGCTACCAAGAGCGACACCAGGAGGTAAGAATCTAGAGGACGTGAGGGATCTACCGCTAGTGCTGCCTACGTTGGAGTACCACAATGTCACGTGGACCTGGCTCGACCTGCTGTTGGCTACCAAGAGCGACACCAGGAGGTAAGAATCTAGAGGACGTGAATGTCTGCCGCTAGTGCTGCCTACGTTGGAGTACCACAATGTCACGTGGACCTGGCTCGACCTGCTGTTGGCTACCAAGAGCGACACCAGGAGGTAAGAATCTAGAGGACGTGAGGGATCTACCGCTAGTGCTGCCTACGTTGGAGTACCACAATGTCACGTGGACCTGGCTCGACCTGCTGTTGGCTACCAAGAGCGACACCAGGAGGTAAGAATCTAGAGGACGTGAATGTCTGCCGCTAGTGCTGCCTACGTTGGAGTACCACAATGTCACGTGGACCTGGCTCGACCTGCTGTTGGCTACCAAGAGCGACACCAGGAGGTAAGAATCTAGAGGACGTGAATGTCTGCCGCTAGTGCTGCCTACGTTGGAGTACCACAATGTCACGTGGACCTGGCTCGACCTGCTGTTGGCTACCAAGAGCGACACCAGGAGGTAAGAATCTAGAGGACGTGAATGTCTGCCGCTAGTGCTGCCTACGTTGGAGTACCACAATGTCACGTGGACCTGGCTCGACCTGCTGTTGGCTACCAAGAGCGACACCAGGAGGTAAGAATCTAGAGGACGTGAGGGATCTACCGCTAGTGCTGCCTACGTTGGAGTACCACAATGTCACGTGGACCTGGCTCGACCTGCTGTTGGCTACCAAGAGCGACACCAGGAGGTAAGAATCTAGAGGACGTGAATGTCTGCCGCTAGTGCTGCCTACGTTGGAGTACCACAATGTCACGTGGACCTGGCTCGACCTGCTGTTGGCTACCAAGAGCGACACCAGGAGGTAAGAATCTAGAGGACGTGAGGGATCTACCGCTAGTGCTGCCTACGTTGGAGTACCACAATGTCACGTGGACCTGGCTCGACCTGCTGTTGGCTACCAAGAGCGACACCAGGAGGTAAGAATCTAGAGGACGTGAATGTCTGCCGCTAGTGCTGCCTACGTTGGAGTACCACAATGTCACGTGGACCTGGCTCGACCTGCTGTTGGCTACCAAGAGCGACACCAGGAGGTAAGAATCTAGAGGACGTGAATGTCTGCCGCTAGTGCTGCCTACGTTGGAGTACCACAATGTCACGTGGACCTGGCTCGACCTGCTGTTGGCTACCAAGAGCGACACCAGGAGGTAAGAATCTAGAGGACGTGAATGTCTGCCGCTAGTGCTGCCTACGTTGGAGTACCACAATGTCACGTGGACCTGGCTCGACCTGCTGTTGGCTACCAAGAGCGACACCAGGAGGTAAGGGGTAAGGGAAAGGACAGCTATGGTATAAAACCATGTGGTTGATCGGCACCACACTTTTGCGGATATACCCAAGAATCTTCTATGAGATATGTTTGAACATGCATCCCAAAAGATTATCTATATATATCACAAAAGAATTTTGATAATTTTGTCCCAGATTTTTTTTTTCTAGAATGTTCAGTTGCTCGTTGCTATGTCTGACATTGCACATCATCTACAACCTTAAGTAAACCTTATATGTATGTACAGGGTGATCCTTTCTCAAGCGATCCGTCAAAAGCTACAACTACACCGACGCGCGCAGGCCGCGCCCGAGCCCTTGGAAGAGGATAAGGCGAGGCTTCTACTGGGAGAGAGGACGGTGAGTACTTTTATTAAGGGCTATACGAACAAATTCAATTTAAATTTTAATTAATATTAAGTGTAATACAGTTAAGTTACAGTTAAGTTTAATACATTAAGTTTAATAATGTTAAGTTTAATACATATATCAGAGCTCACTGTTAAATAGTGTATTCGATGTTTATTCAGTGATGTAATTTTCTAGGTGGCCGAGAACAAACCTCAGAAGAAGACTACCCCCAGTGTCTTCAAATTTTCCAAATCGTAGTATTAGTACAGCAAAGGAATCATGACTGATAGGAGGTATAATGCCTCTTTACTCCGATTTAGAATCCAAGATACTCGTATTTTATGTCAACAAAGACATATGACAAATACAACAGAAACAAAATAACAGAATACATCAAGGTAAAAGCAAGATTATCACTAAAAACTAAAATACAAACTTCAACAACTCATAATCTCACATGTGCAGCGAAACATGTTTATGTTTGTAATTCGAAAACGAAAGAGATCAATTATATTATGATGAATGAAAAATTTCGAAACCAATAATTGTTTCGAGCTTCTGTGCTTTGCTTCGATGACACCAATGTCGTATATTTTTCCACCAATACTCCTTGGGTTTTGTTACCTCTTCGTATACAAAAAATATTCAGCGGGGCTAGTAAATACATCTTGTGCTACGATTTTGTTGAAAAAGAACAAAAATAGTTCACGAATCATCGGAAAATGTTTGAAAGTACTTCAATCTCATTCAAGGCGTTACCCCCACACAAATTAGTGTCGCCGCCGTCACCTATTTTAATAATAATAATAATGCTGGACAATTCACACAGCATTATCTAGCCCCAAGCTAAGCAGAGCTTGTGTTATGGGGACTAGATAACTGATATACATAATATAATACATCTGATTATTACATTGAACAAAGGAAATTTCAAAATGTTCATTCGGCAGTTTTTGATATCTACCTATTACAAGATTTTTAATAATAGTTTTATTTTGTATAGTTTAGGCACAGATACGAAGTTGTGCTTTGTTTTTTTGAAAAAACTATATTTTCGCATCTCTGCCTAAACTTTACGAAATAGAACTTACAGAGGCATTAAAAAAAGTTTATAATAGGAATCACAAAACGCCCATTAAATTTTTTGAAAATTTTTTTCAACCCAATAATATAAAAAAATAGGTGGCGGCTCTAATTGGTTCGGGGTAGCGCCTTAATGCACTGTATGAGATTTTTTTCTTTCTTGCCTGAACAAAACCTTGTGTGAAACCTAGCTAGGGCAGGAGCGGGATTCTGAACAGTAATAGCTTCAAACCCAATTTTTATTTCCACCAAAGCTCTGTTTGGGGAAAATAAATTGATCGTAACAGGCTCTGCCTAATTTAAAAAAAAATTGTCTCTATCCAGGGCAAGAAACTTACTTTATATATCCGAGTGCAATAGTTGTGTTTACGATTAAGATTATTTAGGTTTGTTGTGTTTTTTCGACAGATTTTTAAAATTTCTGTTATGATTTAATTAGTAGATGTGTATATTTATGTGTATGTATATGTATATTTAGGTTAGGAAGATACATTATCGGTGTGTATTCAGATGACCCGAAAACAAAACTAAATATACTACGAACCGGGTTGGAAGAACAATTAGATTTAATTCCGAGAAATACACATTCAGTAAAAAAATCAACTGTCTAACTTTTTGGGTTCCGTACCCAAAAGATCAAAACGGGATCCTATTACTAAGCCTCCGCTGTTTGTCCGTCTGTCCGTCCCTCAGCGGGTTCGCAGAATATATATTTTTCTTGCTGCTTTAATAACAAATAATAAAATTTAAATTAATATTCAAATTAAAGGGGCCATAAACAAACGCCATTTTTTGGCTATTTATGCTCCACTTTTGTCAAGGCTGTTTCTCTTGAACCTTAATATGTAGACAATTGAATTATGACAGGTTGTAAATTACTACTGCCGTTATAATAACAAATAAAAGTAAAATAAATTTAATAATTATGGAGTCCAATGTCCATACCAAGTTGAGTACCGATCACTGACGATAAGCGACGTCGGGTGCGGTCAGTACTTAGATAGGTGACCGCGTCATGATGGCTTTTTGCTATTTATAAATTAATAGGATTCCTTTTGCGGAATAGTTATTTATTTTATTTATTTATTTAAAAAGAATATACATGGGACTTAATTTATAACACTCTTTAAACCCGTTAGTAGTTAATATGTACGATGGTACGGAACCCTCGCGTGTGCGAGTCGATTGCACTTGGCCGGTTTTTTATAGTCAAATTAAACTAATTTTGCAATACTAAAATGACGATGTCCATGGCATTATTTTTAGTGCTTTCAAATTGTTTAAGTTTGTGTGTCATCTGAATAGACACCGTTAAAATTATTATGGATTGAGAGTATCATTCGTCTTGTAAACCATTCTCAACTTTAAGCAACTTTTAAAGTTTGCATTGTTTTCTACCTTCTTCAAATAGGAGAAGGGTTGTTTTCGGTTGTATGTAAATTTGTTTGTTTTTCGAGATGTTAATTTCTCCGTCATTTTATCGATTTGGGAAATCCTTTCGCTGTTGTATGGAGAATAATCCCGAGGTGGTCCCGTAAACATGTTATTCCCGATGAATTTATTCCGCAAAACTAAAAACGAGTGTTAAATGAAGGGATACGAAGTCGGGTTTTTAATTTTTTCAAAACAATCATTTACACCTACTAATATTATAAATTTAAAAGTAACTCTGTCTGTATGTTACCTTTTCACGCCTAAACAGCTGAACGGATATTATAAATGCGAAGGTGTGTTTGTTTGTTGTTTGTCCTTCCTTCACGCCCTAATTTAGCTACCAATCGACTTTATTTTTGGTATGGAGTTAGTTAAAAGGATGGAAAGTAACATAGGCTACTTTTTGTCCTGGTAAAACATCAAATTCCCATGGGACCTGAAAAGCGCGTGCTAAGCCGCAGGCAGCAACTAGTAATCTATAAAAGGAAACCGAAGTTGGTTTTCGTTTAAAAAAATTCTTTTGTGATATTCTTATGCCTAAGAGGGAAAAGGATAAAACATTGCTTAGCAACTTCACAAAGTTGAGAGATAAGTATGAGATTGAATTGTGAGTTTGCGACTGTTGTGGTCTTGAAAGACATTTTGTGATTGTGTGTAATCTTATGACGTTCCATTTATCATTATCTTATAGGGAATGCATTTTGGTTGTTTAGGTTGATAGGTTTCCGGGACTCGTAGATCAGATTTTATGCATTTTAAAAGTAGAAATAATATCCTTCTAAATTATTCCAATTAACCCCTTTTCCTCTTTCCTTCTTTGATTTCCTCAAGGTTTTAGAGTGACGTCATTAGTTTATAAGTAGATTTATATCCCAAATGTGGCAAAAAAGGTATACGACCTACGACGCATAAATCGTTATAAAATAACTTTATTGATTGAAATGAGATTCTAATTCTATGTATATGTATGCTTTCAAACTATCATTGTTAAATATCAATTTTTAAGAAACCCTTTGATTGGTAACCAACAGATTAAAACACTAACCTTCGAATACTCGCACGCAACTCAGATTTAAGCACGTCTCAAGTGACGAATTTTTGTCAGATTTTCATAGAAACTGTCAAAAATCGCGATTGCTTAAATCTGAGTTACATTTGAGTATTCGAGGGTTAGAACACTTTAAATTTTATTAATTGAAATGAATTTATATTTTTTAATTTTGCATAAGCATGAAAAATATACGCTGTGAAATGTATTTTGGACGTAGTATTCAATAAATTTTATTTATAAGTGAAACTGTATGATTCCTGCTATTTTTGTAAGAGCATCGTATTTTTAGCCAGTATTCAATTGATCTGTGTAATAAAGACTTAAATTATTCCTATTTCTGTCTTTGAATATTTTCAGTTAAATTAAGTTACCGCTTTATTATTGTTTTTAAATTTCGTAGTTAATACTTGTCTCACGAGATATTTTCACCTTGAATCGGGTCAAGGTAATAAAAATAACATTAATTTTATTTGTAATAGGATAGCTAGTAAGCATTGTATCATCATTTAATATGAAATTAATTGTAGTTCAAAGTCGCAAGCTAGTAATAATTATAAGAAAAACAGCTGTTCTTCATGCGAAAACAATCTTACAGTAAATAAATGTGTCACCGTCCTTCAGAATCTTCTGTAATCGCCTTCACAAATACGCGTTACAACACTACTCGTCATTTACCGAGAAAAGCGCGTAAAGGGACGATTTTCCGAAGTATTTTCACGGGGTTACCTCACCGGCCGCGGCCGACGAGACTCAGTGAGTGAACGAGGCTCAGTCAGTGCATCGCCGACCTCTGTGGACGGCGGACGTATCGCGCTTCGAACTCGCATCGCCGAACGAATCATGAGGACGAATTATATAATCCTATAGTTTACGAGTATTACAGTGTCGTGAGTGTAAATATTAACAATGGCGTCAGTTTTTGTGTTTGCGTGCCTGTGCGCCGGGGCGCTAGCGTTCAATGTGGACATACCCTCGAGGGTAGTTTATAAGGGTAACCAGAATTCGATGTTTGGATTTACTGTGCAGGCGCATGTGGATAATGGAAGGAAAATGTAAGTACTAACCGCACTACTAATATTTATTTAATTTTTATCTGAAATTTCGTAGCTTGAAATTTCATTTCATCCCCCAGAGAAGTATTCTATACTTTAGAATGGAGTAGTAGAATGCAAATTAGTCTGTTTTGGTACTGTCTGGTTTTCCTTGGGATCTTGTTTATTTTATTGAGAACAATTTGTCTGTAGTGATCTAACAGTTCCATTTAGCGATGTGTGGCTGATTTGTTAGTGCGGAGGCGCCGCGGCGCCGGCGCTGATATTAATTTTAAACTCGCCGCTTTTACGAATACGTAATTTTATTTCGAAATGTCTGCCAAAGTAAATTTGAATGACTCGACTGCCATTCACTAAATTTTATATGTAATCAAAGGACCTAAAATATGCCTTGAATATATTGTAACCAGGTGTACAGGAAAATGTCTAGAACTGATGACTGAGTGATAAGATTCTAATAGAAAGTGTCTATTAGTAATATCTAGAATCTTATCAACAATTTTTTCAAGACCATGAATCACTAACCTACAGGGTAAAACATCGTGAATCAAATTTTGGTCTACATCTTAACTCATTCCAATACAACTCTACGCTAACCTTTCTATACAAGTTGTAATGTATTCTGTGACCTTACGAGCTATGTTATTCCGTTCAAGATCGCCTATCGATGATGTCATTGGTCGGGTGAGATTTTTAGCGCTTGCAATAACTGATTCGACTGTTCCAAAGAACAAATATTACTTGACAACAGGCCTTGAGATGTGCGATTATGGACCATGATGATGACTCCTCTCCTTAACAAAGTCTGTTTGTCTTAGAATGATGTATTGCCGTCTGAGCAATGACGATCATCATATAAGAACAAGGGGTCAGTGTAGGATTTTCAAAGAAAAACGTTAACGGCCAGTTTTTGCATATTCAACGAAAATGGTAGCATTTATGTGGTCTTATTCTTACACTATAGTTTAGGCTTAATTACTGACAGAAGTAGGTACCTAATTAGCATTTTTTGCTTACTTGTAATTTTTTTAGCTAAGTGGGAGACATTAATTAACACCTTAATGAGTTACTAGCTTCTTCCCGTGGCTGTTGCAGTTTACACAATACTAAGATAGTTTACAGAACAGGACCTGTAGTTTCGTACCGTTTACTTACAAACTACGATAATTAAAATATATTGCATTTAATAATTGTAAAGAATGGCATTATGCACTTCAAGCATGATTCACATAGGTTTGTTTATCTCCAACCCTTTGCATTTAAGTAGTCCTATACAAAGTTAATGCACAACTGCCGGCACGCATGATTAATGAGCACGTAACTCATTACGATGCGCGATTGGTTACGTATTAAAAAACAACCCTCACTCAAAACTTAATTAACTTTGAATAACTGTATCTATTTGAATACATGTTAATATGACGTAAGTTTTGAATGAATACTGTGAAGTTACGATAAATTGCATTGTCCCAAAGGTAACCGCATGCGGCGGGCGCCCCTGATATGCTTGTTTTTATGTTGCGCCCCCTTTTTGTCGTAGTTGACTTTGAACTCTAGTTTATTATGTCTGACACCCCATCCCATAGACAATAACGCAAATTTCATTTCGGTGAACCGGAAACAGTGCAGCACATGTTGTGCACATGCGCTTGGCAGACCGACGCCTTTTTACTGTTTTTTTGTATAAACCTTTTTTAAAAGCGGCTATTTTAGTAGCGGGTGCGAGCTTCCGTTGATTTATGATTACACTCGCTTGCATGGAGATTGGGCTATTTAGCTTTATGTCATTAGACGTCCCCAACAAGTGGGCCTCTATAGACTATCCCATTAGTGGGACTGTAGAAGATAAGTAATGTTCGGTGCATGTGTGGTGCACAGTCGCATTATTGATTACTCATTGACGACTTGAAATGTTTTCATGGTGAAGTTGATGGATAGTTGTTGTGAGAAAAAGTGATTTTTGATTTATGTTTCCATCCGTCTGCGTAGAAATATTCTAACGTTTGTTTATTTTGAGAAAATGATGAAACTCTGCATAAAAGGCACACTAATCATAATGGATGTGTGGATGGATGATTAGTATTTGTTACTCTTTTACGTGAAAACAACTGAATTTTTACAAAGCGGGTCTTTAGGTCTAGACTTTGTCCATGTTTTGCCTTCTTACGCGACCGATCATTCAGTACTTTCATACTTAAGTCTCTGTCTCTAGGTATGTAAGGATGCTAAAGTTGACTCTAGCTCAGATGAAACAAAATGCTTGTTCTTTAAAAACACTGTTATCATCCGACAAGTGATTCGTGTTGTGTCGATAACCCCGACCCTCGTATCAGCGCATATTTCTCTGGTATTTTTAGATAACTGCACTGTCTCTGAGTCGAGAGATGCTTCAGCTTCAAATGCTTTACCATTGGTAAAGACTGGTGGTGATGAGTAACCGACAGAACATTATTAACTAAGGCCCGTATCATGAAAGCTTGCTCAGTCATAGATGTATATACTTGAGTGACGAAAAATTAGTGAGGGTTATTCCATAGACAAGCGTTCTTTTCTATGGAATAACCCTCACCAATTTTTTCCTCGGGGGGGCCTAAGGAATTTCTGGAACACCTAATCCTAAAATTTTAATCTAACTTATCATAAGGAAGTGTTACCTATTATTAGAAGCTGAAACACGCAAGTTGTGATAAGAAAAATACTGTACCTATCGAATACGTAACTAATGTGCATTGTTTTTTTTGGAAATTCTGGCCTAATCAAGCAGAACAAATCATCTGGAATTGGATAATTGAACCCGAACCCTCACGAACCCTCAGCCCCCACGAGCCCGTACTAGTTTACCATTTTGTATCTGGTAGATAACTTCTAATTATAAGGGGGTCACAAAAGTAAATGTTATATTTCTTTTAGACCATAAAGGACTCTTGGACACGTTGAAAGATTACTGAACATTTCTAGGTAGCCTACCTAGGAACAAACTATAAAATGATAAAAAAAAATCAAAGAATATATAGTAAATACTATTTAACGGGTATTTATCGCGTTTAATTACCTTATTTTCCCGATGTTTCGACAGGTTTACACACTGCCGTGGTCACGGGATGACTCGGTAAATACCCGTTAAATAGTATTTATAAATATAAATACTATTTAACGGGTATTTACCGAGTTGTGTTGTTAATGTGTTTAGATCGCGTAAGTTTAAAAATATTTAATATATAGTAAGTTTATTTCCGCTTGTACACGCGAAACTAAGAAAATGTAATAATAACTGTAATTGAGAAAATTATAACTAAGCTCTTCGAGGTGATAGACGGCAGGCAGATGCTGGATGCGGCAAGCTTAAGACTGGGCGCTCTGGCGCTCAAGACTGGGCGCTCTGGGGAGGCCTATGTCCAGCGGTGGACTAACATAAGGTTGATGATGGTGTGTGAACTGCCCAATATTATGTATTTAGAACATTCATAACACCAACTTGGCTGGTGTTATGAATGTTCTAAATACATAATATTGGGCAGTTCACACACCATCATCAACCTTATGTTAGTCCACCGCGTAAAATTACTTAAACTGCTGAAGCTGAAATAACTCGAGGGTCATTGCAGCGCTGGTTTACAGCGTAAAAATAAGCACTTATCAATAATTATGTTATCGCACAACTCTTTAATTCATTATCTCGATGTGTCGGTCAAATCACTAGTCGAATTTTATTTCATTTTACTACCAAATAATAAAATTACAACATATGTAACAATATCGTTAAAATATTTTCTGGAACCGTAAAACGTGATATGTGTGAATATTGCCGGTTAGATTGAGACATGGGTATCATCATGTGCTTTGTGGGTATCATTCTCGCAATAAAAGATCTAATCTATGTTTTTACATCCCATCACCGACTTCGTATGCCTACCAAATATTTGGATGGATTAAGTTGATTGTAAGTTATATATAATATTGTCTAACCTTACTAATACCTGCCTACGTGCCTGCAATAACTTCACTAAAAATCGAGAGTAGGTACCTATTTACTTACCTTGTCAGAAATGAAAGTCTACGGCTTTGCTCACGTGGTAATTATATTAAACAAAACTATGACACATGGATTTATTAGAAAAGAAACAGTCCAATAGTTCCAGAGGTAACATAACAGGTAATTTAATAATCAATCAATAATTTAACCTCTCGACTCTGGGATATAGACTCTACGCGCCTTGTGCTGCGCAAGAGTCGACACTTGTTCATTCAGGGCGCAGACACCTGGTGTGCTGGCACCTGCGCGCGTCTCCACGAATACTGATCAGGGGCAGCATGAGGCCCTTTGTATCGAACCTTTACTCGACTCTACCATTATATATCGTCGATTTTGAAGTGTCAATGCTGTCGCCTAACATCGTCTATCGCAAATCAAATTAGTTAGGTAAGTAGCTAATTCAGTAGACTTATTGTTATTAGATGCAAAGTGGCCTAAATCCAGTCTATGTTGATATTCGTTCAAGTCTACATGTACCTACTTCATTCATTGGGGACTTTAAGAAGGCAAATTTTATTAATAATACTGTTATTTATAACTGACGTTTGTATAACAATTGTATTTCTTGACGTAAAAGCAGACACAAAGTTCGGCAGATATGTCAAAGACGTGCGCGGGCGCATCCATGACCTCATTGCGGCGGCCGACCTCCGTCTCAGTTTACTTTACGGCTATTGTATGTACCTATGTATGATTTCCAATATGTAGCAGTCTGCTCTAATACAGATTGCCCAATAATTACTTACGCTTGGTAATTTCTCTGAATGCTTAGGAAGAAAACCTATAAGTACTAGAATAGAATGCCTGAACTATTTGTACTTTGTATACTTAGTAAACATGATAATTGAAAATGTATCTCCCGACGGGACTTGAATCCAAGCCTGCCCTGTCGAAAGTCAGGCAGGAGTGCTTTACCTACTTAGAGTCACTGTAGCGTCTCACATCGGCTTGAAAATAAACTTGTGTAGGCAAGCATATAATATTTTAAAGATTGAAACATATGAACAGATTAATAAAGAATAAAAGAGTTAAACGATAAAATGAGGGTAGATGATCGGTATGTCTGCAAATAGAAACTCAAACGCAGTGACTTCAGTTATTCCGTGATCATGGCGCATGAAACTGTGCCGAAATATTGGAAAACTCAAGTTATGATCAATATCCTGCTGTAAATAACTTTTGTGTAATGTAAATAACCGTGATATGTTTAAAAAAATATGAACAGATGTATTTATAGGTAGTTATTAAAATTTTGAGATTTTTAGATTTTTTTGTCATTAGAAAATTATGACAACATTCATTGAAAACCCTTTGTGGTGCAGATTTGAGACACGTATTGGTTACTAAAAAAACAAATAACGTTGTAGTTCATTTCATTCCAGCTCCACGTGCATCATTCTCGTTTTTATTCCACTTTACCACTAAGCACCTACCAGATCCTAAGTAGTTTTTCTAGTAAGTGAAAAGATACGATTACCTTTAGTAGGAATCCTATCTGGTGTAACTTTCATTCTTAAATTCACAGAAGTTGAACTCTGTGTCTGGACCCCGGACCGAAGGAATAGCGGTTAATTTGTTGTAAATTGAAGGCACATTAGCAGTCTGCTTAAATTCATCACTTGTCTAATTATTCGCAACTGGACTAATCAAGATGACCTTGGCACTTGTTTTGTGAATATTCATTTTGAATACCGGTAATAAAACACTGTTTTTACCGGATTGATCGCGTATATTTTATATTTGTTTATAACCTGACGTTTCGGAGGCTTTTCAGCTTCCATGGTCACAGGCAGACTGAGGTGACATTTGTCTTTACAAGTAATTTGAATTTTACATATCTACCGTCAATTATGCAAATTTAATTATAACGTTCCGTATGTACGCAGTAATCACTAACAGTGTCTTGATGGGTTGTAGCTATGGATTGCTGGGTGTGGGACCTGACTCGATGTAGGACTGGATCCCAAGCGGCAGGTACTCTCCAACCATCTTCTCTATTGAAATTATTCGGATGTTTTTGAATTTCAATTGCTTCTCGGAGCATTCTAGGAATGAAACGGTTTTCTCTAGCTAGTATTTGAGCTTTGTCGAAGCGAAGAAAATGACCGGCGTCCAGTGAATGTTCATAGACTACAGACTTTGACGACCGTTTGTGTTTGACGTCAGCTATGTGCTCTTTTAATCGAGTGGCTATACTTCTTTTTGTTTGCCCTATGTAACATGCCTGCCTACGCCTGTGCTGTGTGTAGCCTGTGACCATGGAAGCTGAAAAGCCTCCGAAACGTCAGGTTATAAACAAATATAAAATATACGCGATCAATCCGGTAAAAACAGTGTTTTATTATGAGTTCTCGCGAAAATAACCTTAGAATATATTATTGAATACCGGTTTTTTGCTATTATGTAGTTAATTGAATGGGTGCCACTACTTTTATTTTCTTCGGTTTCTCTTAACCAGGGACCTAGAAAAATACTATTCGAATACCAAAATAACATGATATGGTGGAAATATGCTTTAATTACAAATCATTTTGGTAGTATCTACGGAACATAATAATTTAGGAATTGAAGTTGCAAGCAGCTGTCGCCTGATCCTTAAAAACTCGATTGCTCAATTCGTGGGCTTTATCCAATCCAACTGTACAGGGACCTTGAAATTTGCCAATGATCTGGCTTGTTTCCCTAATCATTAAATAACAGATTAAGAAATACAAGTCGGTACCTAACGTGCCTTTGCCGTAATCAATATTGCATAGGTACCTACCTAATCTTAAGGGCCACCCACACTACAAATTAATACCTATTGGACGGATTACCACCTAATCACGTTCAATTGAGGTCACATTCTAAAACTCTATAATTCAAAATAGATTATTATAACTAGACAGTTATAGAACGACTCGACTCATCAAATTCTGATAACTTGCTTATCAGAATTTGATGAGTCGAGTCCCTTTTTACCTACGTCAACGAATGTATCCAGGTCATGACCAATAAAAGTATCTTTCCGTAAATTTGATGACTGCAAGTTCTGAGAAGGTGTAGGTTAAGTCCCTATATTGAGCATTGCTCTCCTTGACCTGAAAGCAGTGTTAAGAAAATATAGAGTCGGCATATTAACTGCTGGTTATTCTGTGCCCCAAGGTGATCATCTAAGGACTTGACGATGAGTTCCGAAACAGACCTTACAGCGTAATAAATTTTATTTTTAGGGATATCTTTTTTTTACCGTTCCACTAGGAGTATAGAATAGAAATAGAAATACTTTAATAAGCCATCTTATAAAAACCATTATAAGGTACTTTACTTATACAGTAAAAAACAGAAACTTTACAAAAAAGGTAAACACATACCAACAATTTGTTGTATACTTACGCAAATTTGCGATAGGTTATTATTTTAAGCATACAAGTTAAAAAGTCCCTACCACCCGCGCTAGTGTAACACGGTGTTCGTCCCTTGCAATACGACTCATTTTAGAATATAATTATTAGGTACACTTTAATAAAATACATCAAAGAGAATTACAATCAAATAATAGATACACATTAGAACTAGTATTTACAATTGAAACAATTGAGCTAACTCCAGACTGTTGTAAACAATATACAGGTAGCTCGACTGATTCATATACCTATATACCTACAATATAAACGGAATGAATAGGTTAAGGACGGGAAAAGAATCATCAGATCGTTTTAAGAGACTCTGAAAAACTGGTAGAGCAGAATGCAATTTTATGTAAAGTTACTTATTAAGTAGTGGCCAAGTGAGAGACATTTCGCTTTCGTTCCTCATAAATTGATCGATCAATGCCCAACAGTAGCATAAGTACATTTAAATGATCATTATCGATATCGATTGGAAATTGTAATTTATCTCCATTTAATTTCAACAAAAAAGTCCAAATGTCAGAAGCAAAACCACCTCTCTCTCGGAATGAGTTTTAACAAAAACGATTAATTCTTTTGCAATAATGCTCTGAATTCGATTTTTACTTTCACTCGATTATGTTCGATAATCATTTACACCATTTTAAAGGGTAGCAGTCATACCCATGATTGCTTTAGGTAGAAATTTTCACAAAATTCAAACTGACACAATCACGATCTTGAGACTCGATGTGTTTGCGGAAGTGTGCGAAGGCGGAAGCGTGATCGGTTTTTTTTGCGATTTTCAGACAAGAGAAAAATTTTACTTGTCAATTCTCCTGTGAAAGTTGTTAATAGCCATTCAAAACTCAAAACGTAAAGTGCTTTATTTCCTTTAGACCTTATAGGACTCTTGGACATGTCACAAAACTCAGATTGCATAAGTAAAACTAGGAAATAAAGTAACATTGTAAGTAAGAGGGATTATTAGTGGGCATTATAGCAGAGAATATTTAATAACTACGTTTTAGCTGAAATGACGAAATAATAACTATTAACGCAATTATAGTAAAGACGATCTTAATATTGAAAATACTTGCGAGGATTCATAACATGTTTATCTCTACAATCTACACATTTATCATAAGTTTATATTAAAAAGATTATTCATTGCCACTACGAGTATGTCATCTCAAAGGTTGTCGGATGACATAAGGATGAGTCAAGGTGAGAAGGTAAGTCACACCTGTACAACTGCTTGCTTACTTTACGACCACAGCTCAAACACAAATAAACCAGTTAGGTAGGTACGACTTGCAAATTATTATGCTTTGATAAATAATTTGCATCCTCCTTCCCGAGTTGGCTAGAAATATCATCAGCCGGCCTCTTCATTCTAAATTATCAATTTATCATAAGCGTTTTGTATGATAATTGAATAAACGACATAGCCCCGGTTGACCTTCCTTACTACCTCACTATTCTGTCACTCTGCCTGCTACTGATTGTAGGGATCGGCGGAGGATCTGCGCTGCGTGTATTTAATCCACCCGTAGGTTCACGTAGTATTCATGCTGAACCGGTTCCTTATTATAGCTACAATCCACAATGTACTAGTTTTAAGTTCCTGTCCACACGTGTGATTGGTTGTAAGTAGTTAAAAATAAATTTATTGTCTTTCTATCAGCCTCCTTATATCTTATATCACCACGATCTTCCTTTGTTCATTTCATTATAATTATCTGAACTTCAGAACCAAGAAGAAGTAATCACGAATCACATCATAAATAGGTTTTTACCGACACCACCATAAATCAGACCAAAAGCTCTACCGACACCGATACCGGATACAAATGCAGTAAGTACTGACCAACAGGAGGCGCTGGTGCCACACGAGGCGCCCCGTAGGCTTTGTATGCGCACGCGCAAACCGGAAGCGACGCCATGCCCGGAAATCACCAACGTCACTAATTGATATTTAAATGGGAGACAGTTATTCGTAGAACAGAATGTTTGATTGGAACTTTTATGGAGTAATTGATCTATTTAGAGGTAGTAAATACGAGTACGGTGAGCAATACGTGTGATCTAGTCGATAATTGCTGTAATTATCGTGAGAATCCAGATAGAGTTTTCTTATAACATGTACTTACATAAATAAGTTCTGTAACAGCTGCTAACCTGTGATTGTTAGGTTTCCGAGCTTTATTCTGAAACTACGAAATTAAATGCACAAGGTAGCTGTTGCCTGGTAAAATCTGGAGTTTGTTGTGTTGTTAAATTTTATCACCAGTGTCTTTAACGAAATAGATTAGTTTTTTCTTTTTTTGTTTACTGTTAGTCCATTTAGTACGAATAATGTTATTAAATGTTAAAGCTGTACAAATATATTTTTACGGTACAATGTAGTTCATAACAATTTTTTACGTATGATTATTTTAGATGGCATTGTAATGTGTTTTGTGAGTTGAATAAATAAATAAAATAATATCCCAAAAATTTCGATCCAGGTGAAAACATAATATACAGCTTTAACATTTAATAACATTATTCGTACTAAATGGACTAACAGTATATTAATATGTGTGCCGTGTGGTCCATGTTTAGAATTTGCACCACACCAACTCTTCCCGTGGGTGTCGTAAGAGGCTTTACTGGCATTACCCCCATGAGATAAAAGCCAATAGGGCAATTTTCAGAGAGAGGCCTGCGTCCAGCTGTGGACCATCACAGGCTGTTACGGGGTGGCATATTAATATTCTGAAACTGCTTGCCATTTCCATGTTTGATTTTGACTGGTACAATCACCAGACGTAATTAATTAAGTGTAATTTTATTAATCTGATTTGTATTAGGTAATCAGTACTTAATTACTACATAGATACTTTGTTCCGTGATTCTACTAGTACCTATAAGTGTAAAGTCTAATACAATACATTTTGGAAATAAATGAATTGTACTGTTCACTAAGTTAAACTTAGACCACTGTTACATGGTCTAAGTACCTGGTACATGCACACATAATATAGTAGGTTCGTAGTATAAAGTAATGTCACACATGAGATAATGTTACTTCGTAAATAATGTCGAAAGTTACATAAATCAATTAGACACTTAGTTAGGGTTCAAGAGGTTCAAGACCGTAGCAGCTTCAATTTAATTATGAGTCCAGAGCTAATAGAATTGCGATAGCTCTTATCTTTGCAACTGAGATAATTATGTAGATAAGAAAGTACCTACGAGACGAGGTACAAGATTTATGGTGGATCGTCTTCCATACCAACAGTTATTGTAGGTATATGTACCTATATTATAGCTGACTTGACCACTTAAATGTCTAAAAATAAGCGTAGCGAATTAGCAATGTGTGCTTAATTTATAGTCGTCGCAAAATCTGATATTGTAATCTTTTACTGGCACAACTTTTTTTAACTGCGAACAATTTTTATCGCATTTTTTTGGCACTGGCTTCGGTAAAAAACTAGATAAATACCTCAAGAAGTAGTTTGCGTTGATTTTACTATAAAATGCCGAAAAAAAATAAGGATGCATTACAGTAGGTAGTAAAAATACCTTGACTGTAAAAACGTAGGTAGAGTACAATTCAAACATGACCAACAGGAAGCTATAATTTCCAATGAGCACTTGGACGCAAAAACTACAGAGAGCTAGCTCGTGCCCGCGTCTTCGCACGCTCATTTTCGGGACAGTGCCTATGTCCGTCCCTGGGATACTGTCTACCTCCCTGCTAAATTTCATTGCTTCATTCAGGCGTTTAGGCGTGAAAAGAAAAGGTAACAGAAATCCATAGGCGGAATTACTTAGCTTTTATCATCGATCAAAAATGTCCGGCTTTGCCGGCCCCCCTTAGATTCACAATGCGCACGCCACAACCTTCAGTAGCAAAAGAGAGACCATTTGACATGTTAGGGAAGCTTTTCAACTAGTGTCATTTTAGCGTTCAGACAAAAAGCATGGGTACAAAAAATGCAAGAATCACTCGTCCAAAGTGCTGAAAAAGGATGGAATTTCTTATTTTCAGTAACTTTATATATACTTTTTACCCGTATATTGAGATGTGAGTCATATACTTGTGAAATCAGCATAAAATATTGTTGTTTGGTTTGCCTATGTTAAAATATTAATTTTGTTCTAAATTGATAAATGGAGAGGCTATTTCTTCTAAATTTTTTTTTTCATTTATAGTATGTATTAATATATTTTTCATAAAAATAAGTTTAATATTACTAGTTGATGATTTTTAAAATAATTAGTTGGCCCGCCCTAAATTTTCATTTGCGTAGACTCTCTAATAAAAGAAAGACTAGGTTCTTACCTACCTACCAGAAGTATGAATTTATAAAACGTTTATTTTTTTCCCGTAAAAAAAACTCGTGCAAAGCCGCAGACAGGAACCAGTTCTTTTTAATCTAGAGTGCCTGCCTGAAATTGTATTGTAAGTTTAAATTATTGTATGTCTGAAATGACCCTTTTGTATAAATACCTACTGTTGAGACACCAATTTATAGTTTCATCAATAAATGATTCGTTATCTTTACCTGAATTCTGTTAATTAATCATTATAGAAAATAAACTGAGTAGGTAGGTATATAATTCTCAGGTAGGTACCTACCTACTTACAAAATAAAATAAAATGAATTCGACTCCACCAATCTCTTGTTCCGTATGGAAAAAACTTGTCAGGCTCTGCGCAAACTGTCTGCGTCAAAACAAAACGAACCCAATTTTGAGTGACATTTTTGTAAGGCTCTAGGTATCTACGGGGGAGGCCGCGAACTCCTTATTTTTGATCGAAGGCTTTTATCTATTAATATATAAATGAACCCCTATTTCTCCTGGTCACGCTATAACTGGAGAACGGGTTTACCGATTTCATTCATCTTCTTTTAAATGTTTTCTAAAACATCGTAATAGGTTCTTACAAAAAAAAAATAAGAAAATTACGTAGACACTTAGAAAATTTTAGAAAACTTAACGACTTCCTTTATTATAAACTTTTTTAATGTAACCTTAGCCTCAGCATTTTAGACTCTTTGTGCACGTTTGAAATAACTGTCAGTTGTCAGTTTGAATTGAATGACGACAGGACAACGTCTGTTGGGTCCGCTAGTAATATTAGAAAAGTAGGTACTAGTGCCCGCGATTTCGAGAGTAGCCGATATCCGTCCCTGGGATACTGCCTGCCCAACATAGAGTAAGGTAACAGATTCTAATTTATAATATACTAGCGACCCACGCCGGCTTCGCACGAGTGCATGTATTATACATAAACCCATTGAATCACTAAAGACCGCATCAAAATCCGTTGCGTAGTTTTAAAGATCTAAACATACATAGGGACAGACAGCGGGAAGCGACTTTATTTTATACTATGTAGTGATATTGAAGTATTGATGGGAAGGAAGGATTATGTGAACTGTGATACCATGTAGATTTATATATCGTAAACAAAGCGGCACCTGCCCGCAGACATGTCGCAGGTAAGCAAATAAGTGAATCACCTGTGGACATTGCATGTGCAGTCGGCGCGGAGTCACGCGAGACGCGGGTATTTTGTATGAATCACTATAAATCATCGGTAGGGTGATTGCTTTGGTGATTTAGTTAGGGTGGGTCAGTAGACTCATCCTGTAAAAGTATGAATTCGAATTCACTCAAGTAAACAAATTAGATCACTCCTTTTTTGACGAGTAGGTAAATTCGATTCTATTGACGATCGATTTGGCGCTGTGGGCGAAGGTCTGCCTGCGACATAGGAGGTTGCGGGTTCGATTCCCGCCTCGGGTCAAATGAGAGTACGATCTGCAGACATTTGTTCAGGGTGTTCTGGTTGTTTTCTATGTACCTATGATAAAAAACATCCAGGTATGTATTATATTACATTATGTAAGTATATCAGTTATCTAGTACCCTTATCTCAAGCTCTGCTTGGCTTAGGGCTAGATAATGCTGTGTGAATTGACCAGCATTATTTATTTATCTATGTAGGTTTTTGTACCTATTATAGTGCGTAAGCCCTCGTACTTTGGGTTATCTCTAAGAAATTAAATAAGTTCCCAAAAAGCAGGTTGCAGTTCTGCCGAAATTAAAACAACTTGGGAATTTATTTAATTTCTTAGGTAAGTTCGAGCCTCAAGTAGGTATCGATTCATTTCTCTGACTAGTTTATAGTGATCTGAGCTTCATTATAAAGAGAGCGCAGGCGTACTTATGTTTATGTATAGTCTGAAATATTCAACAAAACTCGCGAAAGCCTCCACTGCAATACACATATTAACTGCATAGATTACCCAGATAGTTAGCGCAAGCATGATGAATGTTCACAACCACCTTGATAATTATTTTAAAGGTTCAAAAATAATTACCCAGTCATAAAACGTCGCCTCAAGCGCCATATGGCTGCATGACCAGCGTGGGCCGTCATTGCACAGTACCCACTGCTCCGTCATCTATGGCGGTGACGTCATGGTCCATTCACCAAGAGGCTGTGGCTTGGCTGTACTCACGCTGTTCGCACTACATTTGGTTCTAGTGATTGTGAATGGTAAACATAGCTTTGTTTTGACGTTGGGAATGCTTTTATGGAGTGTTGCTGTGTTTCTGAGTAGGGTATCTAATCTTGAGCTTGGATGATTGTTTTATGCTTTGTTTATGGAGGTCCTACTTCCTATTATAACGGTTATGATGAAACTGGGTCCTGACTTCGGAGAAAGATTTCGAAACATTTAGAATATAGAGTTATTTATTATAGTACAAGCCGATTTGGAACGATACAAGGCTATCATTAATAGAGACCTCTACGTTATTTTTTTTAATTATTTCAGGTAGTTCGGTAAGTCGTCCATTTACATCCATGTACAAATGTAGGCTGTAACCTAAAAGTTCTTTGTTTACCTACACCCCAGAGTTGACAGGTTTATCTCTACAGAAAACTTCGATCAAAAATAAGTAATTCGCGGGGCCGGCAAAGCCGGAAATTTTTGATCGAAGACAGAAAACTACAAAATTATTTGTTGTGAATTTCACATGCACATTTCTATAATATTTCAATATCATGATTCTGTGAACGAAGGTGCGAAGTGAAGGTGAATCAGCTGGCAGGAGTGGAAGTCACGTACGAGAACGTGATGAGTGGACCAACTGCATATTGTAAGGAGGAAAGTTTAAATTGTAAATAACCTACTACAGGATATAATGACATTCGCTGGATTCCAGCGAATGTTCATAATGATGATCGACTCGAGTTTGACATTAAGTTTGATAATTATTTGTATTCATATAAATTTAAGATTTGACTTAGGTACATAAGTTTCTATCAGTTTATTCTTGAGTAAGTCCCTGACACTTGGACGTTTTGGTTGTAAAGTCCTGTAGTAAAATATATAAAAGAAATTGAAAATGAGTTCGCTGATATAACACAAGGTTAATAACTTACTTCAAGAGTAAGAACCGCACTTGAAGCAGAACAGTAGTTTGGACTAATTTTAAAGAAAATTACAAGTAGGTACCTTGGGATCTTATTCATATTCATATTCATTTTTTTATTGTCATTTTATGCATACATATTTTTCTTAGGTGTAGGTAGTGTTAGTAGGTACACAATGCATAAAAACCCTGTTAGGGCGCAACAATTACAAAGATTATTACAAAGATCTTTTAAAATATTAAAAAGTTATGTCTAAAATTATGAATGGTATTCAGTTCAGGAAACTTATGCCTGGCGTAAATCCGGCTAAGGATTTACTATCGTATTGTTATGTAGGTAGGTCTCGTATAATCAGTGAAAATCAACATCAAAGCCTACCTGGTCTCAATTTAATAGACAATCGAATTCTATCGGCTTCCAAGTCCAAAAACGTTCATGAATCTGTCGTAGGCGCTGCCCACGCGCATGCGACGGGATGACGTAACGCCATATGGCCGTCACCAACCGTGACCGCAAGCTCGAGCCTACACCTTGGAGACTGTTTGCTGATTGCCAACTTAGAGGTATGCAACGGAAGTTGGCCTAAAAAGGTGAAGTAATTTGGGAAGTTTGTCTAGAACGCGTATCAGTTTTACAGAGAACCTACTGCGATTACCAATGAAGAGTTCAAATAATTTGGAATAATAATAGGTTCATCATCATCATCATTAGCCTGTATTAGTCCACTGCTGGACATAGGCCTCCCCTAATGAGCGCCATAGCGCCCTGTCTTCTGCTTGCCGCATCCAGCATCTGCCAGCAGCCTTTCGCAAATCGTCATCCCACCTCGTTGGATGGCGTCCTACACTACGTTAGCGAGTCGCGGTCTCCACTCAAGATAGGTTAAAGAAGATAAAACATCAAACGGTTCGGTTACATGTTAGCCAAGGTTTGCCTTTTCATTGTTTCGTTGAGCCGTGAACCGCTTTCACAACCTGTCAAAACTCTAACCTACAATTTTACAGAATCACGTATTCATCATCATCATCATGTTGGCCTTTTCGGGATCCACTCTTGGATGTAGGCTTCTTCCCTCATTTTCGATTCCTCGCGATCTTGGGCCGTCGCATCCAGTCTTGGCCTCCGTGTCTGATATCGTCCACCCAACGGTTCGGCGGTCGCTCTCGTCCTCGAGTGTCTGGTCTGGGCCTCCACTCCAGGACTCTCCTGGTCCAACATGACTCATCCATTCGGGCGATGTTCCCTGCCCAGCTCTAGTTTCTCGCTGCTATGCTTTTCATCACATCCCTCACTTTGGTCTGCCACAGTATTACAGGTTTTTAAAGCTTTTTATTGGAATAGAGTGTTAACTACCCATATATGTAAGAGATTTCATCGTATAACATATTTCAAAACTATAAAACGAATCAAAATAACCTTACAACGACAGGTATCCGCTACCGGCCCGGTGGTCTCGCGTCCACTGAAACCTGAGCGCGTGCGATACTTGACACCGCCAGTTGAACCATTCCACTCACCAGCTGTTGTTGGATCAGACTTGTAGTTTGGCGAAATAACTGTTTTAGTTTTTGGTGGTAACTAATAACGATAAGGTACAATACCTTTGAATTATTTTTATATTTGAAGTTTGTAACTCGCACAAAAAGGCCCCAATCCTGCTAACCAATCGCTATAGCTATGTACCTATATGTACTTTGACAACAGCATCGTCACAATAGCATGAATCCTCCTTAGATGAAAGAAACGCTAGATAGTGCGTGCGGTGCTAAGTAAAAGTTCATAAGCAGTACCTATTAGGTATTGCTTGATATTCTTTGAATAAAATACTTTATTTTAACAAAGAAAATTACAATCAACTAAATTAAAACTAGTATTTACAATTGAAACAATTGAGCTAACTGATGCAGACTGTTGCAAACAATATACAGGTAGCTCAACTGATCCAATCAAAACCAGTCGCGCGCGTCTCCAAGACGCTAGCTGCATTGCTCCGCATGTACCTATAGCAATGCTGATGCGCTGTGCCAGATACTCACCAGCTCTCGGGTCACGAGTCGCTTCGACCAGACGCTCAGATAACTTTTTGAATAAAATAATTATGACTGTAGGAAAAAAGTATCTACGTTACCAATAAAAAATGAATTATCTCAACATTAATCAAATGAAAAACTACTGCAGCTCCAATAAAACCAGTGTAAAATAAAAACAGTACGTAGTATCAGTGCACGCGGGCATCCCTTCCGATAAGACGCTCGCCTCGGGGTCGGTGCCCGGCTATCTCTGTTGACGGATTAATGTTCTACTAGGATGAACTAATTGTTTAAGTTATGAGACCGTTTGTCGGCTTATCGGTGCTAGGAGACATTTTGATTTTACTTATAAGTAACACCGGCTTTTTTTCTCTTGCTACTTGCAATGACGTCTCCACGAGCGAGAGATTCGTAGCGCGTCAAATTATCGCGGTAGCGATGACACAAACCTCTGCCGTTTGAGAAAAATACACTCATTGCCTAATTATTCTAAGCTCATAGCAGATTATTTATGAAGATTTTGTTCTTTTGAAATTCGTACTAATGGTTTGGAAGTGAAAATGGATGTTCTTTCGTTTAAAGAACTCTCTAATTGAAGAGGAGATACATAAAGTCATAGATACTTAAATACACCGTCTGTCTGAGCTGCTTGCTTTAATCGACTATCGTTAGAAACCCAAAGACCAATATATTTCATGTATAATCGTAACCTGCAAAATTTCACCTATCATAGTGATATATTATGTGTGTTTGTTTCTTTGTCACGCTAAAACTAGGTGCATAACGGATCTGCCTGAAATTTTGCATTGATGTAGGTCAAGCCCTGGAATAACATATATACTACTTTTAACAAAGTCAGTCGCATAAAAATTTGCCATCTCATGGCTTGATGAGAAAAGTATCCTTTATACGCGTGAACTATTTCGGTAGCGCAGAAACTAGTTTACCATATTTCCAGAATAATTGTGCTCCGTTGGTCCGAGATGTTCCTTCAGAAAGCACAGTTTCTTGTTAACCATCAGCAGTTGAGTATGAATGAGTGTACAATTCGCACGTAGATACTTGCAGTGTCTGGGTTCACGTGGGCGGCTTCACCTCGACACGGATACAAGCTTAATTTAGACTATTACGTACGACGTGAGGAGGTACGAGGAGTCTGCTGATGTATGATATTTCATGTGAATTCTGACGTGGTCAGCTTGATAATATTGAAAAATCTAAAAACCTATTATTTTAGAGTTTTATGAGACAAATACTAATCAATCGGGAATAAAATTGGACAATCTTGGGATTATGCTGATTTTTTTGCTATCGCAAAAGTATCATCAAAATCGGTTCATAATTCTCGGAGTTATCGAAATTCATACATAAAACAACATACGTACAGCCGAACATGGAACATCCTCCTTTGAAGTCGGTTAAAAAGTAAACATTATTATTTAATTGGAGAAAACAGCCCATTAAGCAGAGCAATATCTTGCAGCGCACACACGCTAGAAATGCCTCTACTCTACCAACCATGCGCTGATTGCACTTGTAGCATTTTCAACAGACGACGGTGATCTAAATTATTTTAGAGGTTATGGTAGGTAGGTAAATATCCAGCAGTCTAACCAACAGTGAATGGTATTAATGGTAGGTAATGCTGTTTCGAGAATGCACAATATTTTATAAACTGATGTAGAATAATAATAATAATAATGCTGGACAATTCACACAGCATTATCTAGCCCCAAGCGAAGCAGAGTTTTTGTTATGGGTACTAGATAACTGATATACTAATACAATAGTACATAGATATATATTTTTTATTATACATAGAAAAACGACCAGAACACCCTGAACAAATGTCTGCAGATCGTACACACATTTATCCCGAGGCGGGGATCGAACCCGCAACGTCCTGCGTCGCAGGCCACCTTCGCCCACCGCGCCACAGAGGTCGTCTAAAAAGCTGTACGATGTGCAAAACCAACATCATTTTCCACAAAACATCTTATTATACCGAACGGCAAGCAAACTACTTAGTTTTGCATGCAAACGCTCCAAACGGCTCTAACCGCAGTTAGCGTCGTCGTGACAACGGGCCGATTAGCACCTTTCACTGATTTACAACGTTAACGGCCCTTGTACGGAACTCTGCTCTTCGCAGGTACAGTCAGTGGCAGGTTAACATTAACACCTTGACTCTAAGCGCTAAACAAAACAGCCAAATCCAAGGCTATTTATGATCTGCTCTTTATAAAGTACGTGCGGCTGCAACGCATTTATGCCAGATGGACCTACGGTTTGCGCCTTCATATATTTAGGCGTTTTCCCTGAAAATAAGCTCTAAAACAACTCATTGTGACAAATTTCAGCCCGATCCGGTCAGTGGGTAGTTTTGACGAGAAGAGGTTAAAACTTCTATCCATCCATCAATTTTCTTCTAAATTTAATAGGTATTTACTAACAAAATTAAATGCACTCGACTGTACTTCCAAAAGTATTATTAACATGTTCTAATTATTAGAAAGATGTGAAAAATTCGATCACTTTCTTTTTCTTGTCTTCATTATGCACTTTCCAAACCTTGTGAAGCAGATGTTAATGGCTCCAAGGGCGATCAATCTTTGTTAGTTTAGAAAACAACATGGTATCTTTTGTGTTTCTCAAAATTTTAGAGAATGCTGGTCTTTCCCACCACATCATCTACCAGAAAGTAAGCTTATGTTATGGGAACCCAATGCGCTCGAAATACTTACACCATTAAATAAATCGTAAAAAATACATAATAGAGAGAAAGGAAACGTTAGGTAGTTATAGGTACATTACAATTATCCTAGAACGTCCCACTGTTGGACAAAAGCCGCTTCGTGATTCCTTTTTATAATGACAAAATACGAGAATAATCAAAAAGTTTTCCAATACAATCTTCTTTCAATAGATATATTTTCACAGAAATTCCCCTCTACTACGATTGGTAAGCACTTTCCACTGAGTTCAAGTAAAAATACTGCTCCTGTTTCCCGATATATCCTCCCAACTCGGGTAGGTATTTCCGTGCCTAAATATAAACGTGATTTGTTAACTGCACGAGTACTTAGGATTATTGCCCTGAGTGTTATTTCTGTAGACAAGGTATACTTACTCGAAGTGTGTAGCTTCCAAAATACCTACGCGCTAAATTTGAAGTAGTTAAGTTCAATAGTAACTTAGACGCAGGGTAGGTGTTAATCTTTATGAAAACTTATAAAGGACTTACTCGGATATAGCGACTAAGCGAACCTTAATCGAGTAAGAGAATACGCACATCTGGTTGCCAATAACCAGAAAGGACAGAGGATAGGTCACTAGTGACAGGACTAAACGATAATATTGATAAAAATTATAAGGAGGAAATCGCACATCTGGTTGCCAATAACCAGAAAGGACAGAGGTGGTCACTAGTGACAGGACTGAATGATAATATTGATACTGATAATAAGGAGAAAATTTTGGTTCCGAAGTTGAATCTAACTAGGTACGTAGTACCTACGTAGGTGTTTAAAGTTAACTTAAAGTGTATTTAATTCAACTAGGTGAATTAGCTTAGGTGAATTAAGTTTACGTCACCGTAGAAGTCTGCAACCTATGATAAGATAACCTACCTACCGAATCTAGGTAACAATTTTAATACGTTTATTTTAACATATCTTGTAATAGAATCGTTAACCTTTCGACCCTCTCGTTCGGCTTTATGATAAAACGTAAAAACGAGATAATCTAAATGATTCGATGGCCGCGCAGGCGATATCGTAATAAAGGGCCGGCACGTGCGCGCGCGCATCGCGCACGCTCAGGGCAGGTAGGGCTGACACCTGTCAGGGAACTTGTTTTATTGTGATGTAACGGGCTTTGGTCGAGGAATAAAGGGGTGAATCAGTGGCCTAATATCATTACGTTGGAAAGACAACCGATGTTTGTGCGATAAGTCAAAACATAGGCAATTTAATGCAAAATCTGACTATCGCACCTCCAAGCAGGACAAAAAATTGAAGTGAACAAAATCAATAACATTTTCTTTCTTATTTGATGTATAAAATTTGATTTGTCTTAGTGCTTTTTTGTAAGCCTAAAGAAATAAAGTTATTGACTTTAGACTTTTGACATGAACAGAACCCCTTGGCGACGACTGCTGCTTCAGGAAGTAACTTGCCTTTCTTATAAATCCTCTCGGTAAAGTACTCTACTCAAGTATAAACTCTGACAAATCCATAAATAACTATAAGCATATCCAAGCACTGATTTCACAAGACTTACAAGCTAAATCCTTGCGCTTAAAGCTGTAAACCGGAAGGATGTGAAGCAGGAAGGCCAGCCGACAGCCCTGGCCGACGCCGACAGCCGGCAGGGCAGGTGTGGACATATTAATTAAACCAACGAAAACACCGCGAGTCCGTTAGCGGCCCGTAATGAACATATCCTGTGGATATTTCTGGACTAGTTATGGTTTATGGACCGAATCTAGGGGTGATGAGGATAGATGAAAGATCTGGGTGATTAAAATGTGAGATATTTGGACGAGCCTTGCGCGAACACGTAGGGAGTAGGATCCTTTTAGATGTAGATACAAAGCATCTAGCTGTAGGTACCTATATCACTGATACCTACTAAAATGATGAGCAGTATGCATAAAAGAAACTATGTCTCCTTCGGTCTCATAGGATTAAAGTAAGTTAATCAAAAACGTTATATTAGCAAAGCGCATAGGAATATTCATGAAACTTCATTCATTCTATGTCCAGCAGTGGCATAATATACTCTGATGATGATGATGATAGGAAAATTCAACAATTTTTTTCCTGCCAGTTAGCTCCCGTAAAACCGTCGCAAAGCTACATGCAGCTAAATCATCTAGGCCAGTAAAGTCATTGTAAAGCCACCATAAACTCTCCCTAATCACCGTGTAATAAGCCTTACGCACAAATTCCGTGAAGCCTCTATAACTCTATGGATCACTGCCTTATGGCGCGCTACTCAAAGGCCCACGGGTGGTCCGGCTATGACGGCTATAGCTCACCATAAACAAAGCCTTACTATAAATTTCCATAAGAGTAAGTAAAAGGGTGAATGGTTAACTAGTGTAGGGGTTAGAGCGCTAATTTTTTTAAAAGCTGTGCTATCCCATTTAATTTTTTGTATTTAGGAAGCACAGATATAATAATATTCTACCTACTAGCTAGACGACGTCATGCGTTAGCGTGAATAATTATATGAGAAAACAAAAATCACGCCAGCTTTTAAAAAATACGTCTATAAGTGTTTTACTAGATCGTTTACTTACCGGAATCCGTTTGTACACGGTTACAAGCCAGTTCCAGGAGGTAAGGGTTAAGCATTGTGGCGATCTTTGGGGTAGAGCATCTTCTTCAAGTGATCTTATCTTCAGGAAGATTCACTATATCCTTTTGATGATGTACGCACTTTCAGAGTTTATTGTCTGAGTTAGGGAAACGCATTTTATTTTAGCAGTACATAGTTCGTTTCGTAAAAGAATGCGTCCCAGAATGACCATTGGCCTTCGGATCAAAAGTCGGAATACCTATCACTATGCACATAGCTCTTCTTTTCTTGTTGTTACATTTCTTCGAGACTTGGTTTTCAATGAATGCTTGTTCATTGTATATAATACGTAGGTATTTACATTTGCTTTGCATGCTCTTGTTCATGTCGTTGGAATTCTAAAATAAATATTCTCTTATCAAGATGGAATAACGATAATGCGTCTTTGAATACGTTCAGTTATTTTTACTACATAATAGAATGGGCCTACGAGGTTCAGAGGATACGAAAATTTAGTACGGTCCCAAAAATTTTCGATTTCGGCAGGATTCGAACCCCTCTCACCTTATTTCAGAGGATCACTCAAACTGTGCTGAAAGTAAAACAATTGTAAAAAGGAAACAAGAACAAGGATAGACTATGGAAATTATTGAAAATCCATAAACGGCTGGACGGATCTTAATGAAATTTGGTACCTAGGGAGGTAAATTAATGGTATCCCGGGGACGGACATAGGCTACTTGAAGAGCGCGTGAGAAGCCGCGGGCTGCTGCTAGTAATACTATACATATAATAATTGTCTGTCTATCTGTTACCTTTTCACACCTTAATGGCTGAACGGATCTGAATGAAATTTGGCAGGAACGTAAATGGTATCCCGGGGACGGACTTGGCTTGACTAGGCTACTTTTTATCCCGGACAAGCGCAAGCGAATCCACGGGTAGAAGCTAGTACTATCACACTGGAACCCGCTAAGCAGTTTCCTAACGGGTTCCAAATATAGGTGCATAGGTATGTAACAATTTATACAAAATTTCTGGCTCTGAATCAAAGGCTCGATCTTGTTGTCTTACGATCATGCAATGTTAACCACACAAACATTTCTTGGCCAGAAACCTCTTGGTATTCGGCCAACCAGCCACTTTCAATTGTTAATCTTAAGGTCATCTGCACACCCACGACGGCGCTGATATTTCAATTATGTCGTTAGTGTACACTCCTACGCATGTTTCTTATTGGTTGGAAGAATCCGGCGATATCTGAAGAACATTTTATGACGTTTTCTACCAAAGTTCTTGGTTCTTACAACAACAAAATCTATTCAAAAGCTATGCATGGGACATTTATTTGCTCATAATCGTAAACATAATAATGCAGTTTATTTTACAATAAAACTAAACAAAGGACAATTTCAACAGCTTTAACAACTTCGTCTCCGATTTCATATCACTAGGTTGTGCGCGCGTAAACTCATGGTAAAAGATAAGGTTCGAACAAAGCTGCTACAATTACTACAATAAAGGTAAGATTTGCTTTTCATTTATTTCACAAACAGTAATCATTGTCTCGGAATAAAAGTACATACATTAAAATAAAAATGATGGGTTTCTTGGATCGGAGACTGTAGGAGGAAAGAGTACATAGGGGACTGTAAATAACAGAGAGGCCTCCAGGTCTCTGCTTCTATCCAGCAGTAAATTGAAAGATGCTGACGAAGATTAAGAGAGATTATTAGGACAAACTGAATCCTCAAGTAAGACTCCGTGTGTTAATAACACAACTGAGTACGTGATGTACCGCCCTCGCAAAACCTCGAGGCTCCTAATAAAAATGTCCCTAAGACGCTCTCTCCGTGATTTGCATTACGACAGATTAGGGCTGGCTGAGTTTTAAAATAACGCTGATGCCAAGCATTTATATGAAATAAAAATAAAAGTTAAGGAGATCAGCCCCCCTAGCACGGGGATTGTTGTCTAGGGTAGAATAGACAATAATGGTATTGCATCGCTATACATTGCGTACATTATTGAAGTTGATGGAATGCATTTCAAGTAATTTACGCATTGGACGACGAAGTGACGTAATTTTTCTCTATTCTACCCTAGACGCACGTATCCCCGTGCTAGGGGGGCAGCGGTAAACTGTATCAGACCATATAAATTATTTTATCATAATCCATATTTGGATTGTTGATAAGGAAAACAAGACAATCGTGATTATTACACCTAGGTATGCCTTTGCCTACCAAATTGTTCTCTAATAGCCGTTGTGATGGTTCGCTAGCCGAAATCCTTTGTGACGAAACAAATCCTGGTGTCATGTGGCATTTATGGCAAATAATTGATCAGTCAAAAGCATGTTAGCCAGCCCTATGGAGCCGAAAAGCCTCGTTTGCGCAACACCACGCGATACCGTGCGCCCGCGCATGTCATTGTTTTGATCATCGATTGTTTGAATGCGTGTGTTTATTAGAGTAATTCTGTGGGAACGAAACTATTTTATTGATGCTTTGTGATTGCTTCGATGACTTGATGAGATAGGCGTGTCTCTGCCTACGTGGCTATCTTGTGTTGAAACAAATGGACGTGATCTATGGTTCGTGGGATGGAATTTGATCAATCAGCCATCATAAAGATACAAGACGAATCTTTTTATCGGGCCTTTAGGGTACAAAACCTAGCAGTTTTTTATGTGCGTCTTATCGCAGCCGCCACCAATATTTCTTACAGAAATATTGGTCAAACGTCTTAACGTCAAAAACAGTAAAAATACAGATATCATCTTCACCATCCATCAGCATCATCTACTACGCTATCCACGAGACGAATCACAGCGAACGGGCTGACAAATCTAACCAAAAATGATGATTCTGCCAACTTGTGGTAGGTATCTGTACTGACTGACGTTTTGATGCAGGTCTAGCTGGGCACTAGGTATCGCCGTATCGCGGAAGCTCAGGCCCGCACCCTAAACACTGCTGATTGTCTCAATGAAATGATTGTGCTCCGTCGCCACTACGAGAATAGCTCGACGCACGCGAATTGTGAATAAACTTCGCGAAATGCGTTCGGTTAGATTTGGAATCAGAGATTCGTGAAGGTTGTTTGTTTAGGTCTGCAGAATATATGTTATTGAAGTTAACAATCTCAAAAAAAGGTCAGAAATAGCGACAAAGAAAGCGTTGGTACCTAAGTTTTGAAAAGAATACTATAAGATAAACAATAGAAGGCGAAAGAACTAGTGTCCACTTACTATATTTGTTGTAGACGCTATTGTAAGGGTAAAAGAGTTGCAAGGAACTCTGTGATTAAAATGTCAGGGAAGACCACACGATTTAATACAAGGAAGCCAAACATGGGAGGGGTCGGACGATACAACCTCAGTCAATGTTTGGTTATCCGTAACCACAAGTCGTTAACTTGCGCTTAGGGCGGTGACACGTTCATGTTTACAAATGGGATCAAAAAACTTTAATTTGTGTACGTAGGTAGAGGTGAATAGTTAATTACACGGTACCTGAAGTTGCATTTATTTTCGGTGAACAGCGTTAACCGAAGTTTAAGCACATTTTCATAGCTTCCAAAAGCCTTAGGACATCGTAAGCATTTCATTGAAAACTATCAGAACCAGGCTCTTGCTGCTTTCCGAAAACGAATCCATTATTCGGGCTTTAGGTAGGTAGTAGGTATATGTCATTTCTCCGTCAATGTAGTCCATCTCCAGCCCAGCGAGATCTGAATATCTACAATAACCAATAAAATGAGTGAGATCATCAGTGCCTCCACACGACGTTATGAACGCGGCGATAATGTCAACATTAAAGTCGCGAGACGATCGCCCATGTGGCGGCCGGTGGTCCACGAGACTAAACATCTTCCCAGATGTCTCAATGTTCATTGTTACAAGAACAAAATACAGCGCCTTTTTGTTCGTGCACATGTTTCTAAAACGGCACGAATCATGCAAAGCGACTGACATCGCAACATGACAACAATGACGACAGTTTAGCGATGCGAGCATGACATTTATTTTATGCGCATTTCGCAATATATGCGCGGGCGCATCCGTGCATCTCGCTATATAGGGCACCTGTCCGAGAACCTACATTTTGCATAACGCTGGTATAATGCTGGGTACGGTCTTTCTCCAGCAAGAGAAGAGAGTCACAAACCTATATTATTTCTATAGCCTACTGTAGCGGTGGTTCATCGCAGATGTACACTTCGCTTTTTTAATACCTAAGGTTTTAGTATCTATCTCTGAAAGATGTTTATCTCGAATAGTGTTAGATTTTAGTTACGTGTGAGACTTTACCATAGAATCTATGGCATAAACAATTTTGTCAGCCTTAACAACTTAAGGTGATGATATAAGTCGCAAGATTCTGCTTCTGACTCAAGGATATAGTTGTAGATGACCAGCCTCTCTCTCGCTGGCAACCTGCCCGAATGTAAAACAGCGTGGTTCAAAGCCGGCGGCGCGATTGCTATGCAAATCGCGCCAGCGCGTACGAGTTTGTTTATGTTCCGTGCTATCTCGTCCTGAATATGTGATGCAGATAGCCGTTACACGAAATAAAGCAAAACACTTTCAAATGCTGTTTTTGCAGTGAACCTACAAAGTGTTTCTTTGATGCGAATCCAACGGGGGCCGTGGGTCGAGTTTCCCGGATTTCCAATTTTTTTGAAAATTAACTGACGCACGAATCTGAAGCGTTCACGGATATTCTCTTTATAACGTTCCGCATAAATAAAACAAGTCTTGTGATTAAGCTACTCTTCTCAAAGAAATTATCACACCCGCTAAAATAGGCTATGTAAGCGAATGAGGGCGTTATCTAAGTAATTTGTTGTTTGAATTCAGATACGTTGACTGCTCAGCGTTGCATCACTCTGACACTATTAAAAGACGATTAGGTGCTGGCCTATTGTGTGCAGTTCATACTGACAGAATTACTTCTCTAGCAAGGTTGACTGTTCATTGACCATACTAGAGTAACTGCTCACACTGTATGTAAACATACAGAATAATTTTATAAATCCTGAACAATAACTTTGACCAGTCTTTTGTTTTTTATTCTTAAAGCTATTCCTGGTTTCCAAATGAAACGAAATGTATGAATTTTAAACGTTTGTTCAGTGTTTGATTGGGGTTGCGAGATGAAAAGGTTGACAAATAGGAAGAAGCCAGTTTTCCTTTTTTTTCTCAGACATCTTTTTGGAATGTAGCATCATTGATGACAGGTTCCATAGTATAAAATGTGATCATTCTATGACCACGGCCGCTTGCATTTGGCACATTAGTCAATTCACTGCGCTAATTGTGTCCGTTTAACGTCCACTAGGTAGAACCGCTATAGTTGATTAAGTTAGTTACACTTATGAATTATGATGCTGTTAATTAAATTTGAAACTTTTTATTGCCAACGTTTATGCTCTGTTGAAACATATACGGTGATATTTCAATTAATTTTTTTTCTTCAATTTTCTTTTAGTTAATATTTTTTCGCAGTATTTCTGTGGTTTCCAACCACAAACCAATAAGACATAATTAATGTAAAATTTACATTAATTATGTCTTATTGGTTTGTGGTTAATATAAATAATAATTAAGTTGCTCAGTTTCCTTCTGTCTTTTTTAGGGTTCGGTACCCGAAGGGTAAAAAACGGGACCTATTACTAAGACTCCGCTGTTCGTTGTCTATCTGTCTGCCATCTGATGAACCGTGATAGTTAGACGTAGTTGACGACAAATGTGATTTTTTTGCTCGTTTTTGCTCGATATTGATAACGGCAACAGGTAGACGCTTCAAATATACACAGAATATTGAGTTACATTATCCACACTGTAAATAAATAATTAAATTAAAATCAATTTAATATTTAAGAGGGGCTACTATACCACAAATATAATTTCTTTTTTGTTTTTTTTTAGATAATGGTACGGAACTGTAATTGCAATAAATATACTTTTACTTTAACTCTTCGTGCGCGAGCCTGACTCGCACTTGGCCGGTTTTATTTGAAATCATACTCTAAATGAAGCATTTGTAGTATTGTTGTTTTTTGCCTAAGTAAAAACAAACTATTTTAGTAAAAATAAAATTTATTTTAGTAAAAACAAACAAAATATGTTTCTGAAACCATAATTAGATAGAGACATGATAATATCATATTTTGTAATAATACCTAAATTAAACACTAATTCTATTATCCAGACGTCATTACGTATTGTTCAGAGTTCATAATTGTACCAACGTGCACTTATGGAGTTGCATGGAGGTTCCGATTGCATTGTGTCAGACAATGGCGAGCTGATGAGTTCAACGACTCTACCTCACAATTTACACGAATACACGTAGATCATCGATCGCTTCAGTAAACTTAAACTATTAACGTTTGGTGGCAGCTCCATCGAGAACTGTCAAAAATCTCTGCGCCCCATCATAAGCGGAATTTCATTTGTTACGTTGGTAATCAAGCCATGATTTGTTATGATATGTTTTGTCTGGAACTCAATTTTAGGCCCGTATTATGAAAGCTTCCCCAAGCATTACTTAAGCAGTCATTACGTGATCTCTACTCAAGCGTTAATTACTCAAGTAATGCTTGGTAACCGTTCAATAATATGTCTAAGCAGTTACTCGAAGGCGTGGACGGAGGAAATCCGCTCTTGACGGCTACTTGAGTAAGTGTAGATTTTGACATGAGCTCCCAAGCATTGTTTGAAAATTAGTATTCACTCAAAACTAGACATAAGCATCACTCAAGCAGAGCTCGATGACTGAGCATGCTTTCATAATACGGGCCTTAGAATGCGACCTATTGTGATGGACAATTTCTAAACCTTCCAGCCGACTCTACACGTTGAGTGTTCTGTAGTGAAATCCACTATTTTATCTAACCATTCGTTAGTTACATGTACCTACAAATTCGAGGTACCTTCCTTCCATAATAAAATAATACATCCCACCATTTATTGACTCAGTGTTGGAACTCTAGTACAAATTAGGTCTTAGACCAGCCATACTCAACCTTTTTTTCTCCTGGGCTACATAATCGCGCTGCTATGCACTTACCTTGTGGGCCGCAATAATCTAACCCAAACTGTATAACCAAACTGCTCAGTTGTAGTCTTATCATAACAAGAAAACGCAACATTTGTAAATTAATCATACATTTTAAAATATATGTAATTTTTGTTACCAAGGTTTTTGTTTTTTTAAACAAAAGTTATGTTTCAAAAAATGACTAATTGAGTGAATTGATGGTATAAATATGACTGAACTAAACACTGACCAGAAGTAGTTTATTTAAAGTCTAATAAGCAGATTAAATAATTAACTGGGCTTTGGGCCGCATAAAAAAGACTAGTGAGCCGCAAGCGGCCCGCGAACCGCGCAGGTTGAGTATGGCTGACTTAGACCATCTGTGCTTGCTCAGTGCATGTCGACTGCATTCAAGGAGTGGCTCCTACAAATGACTGGCGGCACAACTGGCATTCAGCGGAGTAGTCGCTACTGCCATTTATGTGCAAGCTACTTATGATCACACTTCGCACTAAATTTAGATAGCGAAGCGAAATCAACTCTATATTTACGGCTCTACATCTAGTCTACTCCAGTCTATACTAGTCCACTGCTGGACGCAGGCCTGCCCCTGATAAGGGCCTTATTAGCTTTTATCATATGGGAGGTAGTTTCCATAATCCCAACGCTGGGCATTCGGGTTGGGGATCGCTGTTCGGTGGTAGAATTATTGTTCTGCAGGACGTGCTGCTGTCTGGCCCCCGGTGGATATCCTTTAGTCATCTATTACGACACCCCGTGTGAATAGTTGGGGTGGTACAAATTCTAAGCCGGCACGACGACATGGCGTATTTACGGATCTAAGTAGGCTATTCGCTACGCTATAAACATGAATATAGACGGTTTAGTTATTAATAGATAATATAACAAGCGTAATACTAAATTACACTTGTTATATTGGACCTAAAGCTCTGATCAAAGCCCCTATAAGCGAAATCATTAGAAAGTGCACGGGTTGTAAAATTGTAAAGTATTTCCTTCCGTGTGGGTATTAGCCTGACGGCGTTACTTAGTTGTTTTTATACTCTATAGCTAGTGAATTCTGTGTTTTGCTGATTTTGAATTAACTTGAATGGAAAGGTGCAAGTATCTTTATGTATTATATATTTATGAGTTCAAAAGTTGTAAATTAATTTCCAAATGATTAACTTCATGGAAACTGGCATCCAAACACCGCTAACTCTATCGATTTTGGAAAAAATTATGATTCGAATTTCGAACGCATTTCTTTTGACATCCGTAAGGAGGTTGTAGACTCATTTTTTGAGAAACGTGGACTCCTTTCTATCGTCCATTTCGATCCTTGTAGACTTTAGTTTCTATCTGTTTGAAGTTCGTCTAAAGTTTAATAATGTGATCCGTTTATATTACTTCGTAGACTATCGGATGCACGTTGCGACGGCTATGACGTTTATTTCTGTCCCCGGATGGGGGACTATTTCTGTCCTTCACCACACCTATGTGCGAACATTTTAGAGCTTTCACGGAGCTCCAGAGAACTCCAGTTAATGTTCTGACTATTAGGTACATGACATATTACAAGTAAAAGTGCCTAAGAGCTTCGGTCCATTAGATCCTCGTTTTGTGTTGTTATGACTCTTTTTATATTGTTTATAGTTTTCTATTGACTAAGATGAGGCGTGAATTCCTACTAACGTCTATACCATAATCTACATGTCGATATATCGATACTAGAATATACATACATAATTTTCTTCTATTTTGTGACAAAGCTATGAAGGCAGTATCGAAATCTGAATTAAAAAAATAGTAACCGATCTTACGAAATCTTACTCATGTAAAACAACATACATATATCTAGAAGTTATTATGCGAAAATCGATCATTATCGTCACCTGAAATGATTAGTACCTAAACATGAAAATGAGTAATTTTATTTTAAGCTGAAAACATTGAAAGCTTTCTTACACATGATTCAAAGTCATCACAGGTGAGTCAGCAATATAGAAATACGATTTGGCGTGTAACCGACCGGGAATGAACCCGCACTATTTGCGTGTTGGCGCCGTGCCAGCCGGCTGACTGTTGACCCGCTTCCTCCATGGCGATGGTCGCTATCATAGCCATGGTAAACAGGGGCATCATTGTTGCACAAGAGTTATCTGGTACATTGTAGGTAGGTATGGTTTCGTCAAATGTTCTCGATTTAGTAGATTATTTTCATTATGGACTCATTTGAACTGAGGCACTACATTACAGTGGGTAGATGCCTTGACCTAGGTAGTCTTTTTAGGATGGCGATAGATGGGATAATGATTTCAAATAAATAAAGTATCACATAATATTCGCATAGACTCAACAGAAAAGACAGAACCAATGGCACTTTGAGATATTTTATAGTTTTCGTAAAATATGAAGAGTTCCTCATAGTTGAGATGAGTTCATCGTGAGGCCTCTTTACCTGCGGCCCGCGGTAAAGAGGCTTAAGGTGGAATCTATTTTATTTAGATGTCTGTGGTCGCACCTGTAGGTGAATGCCTTAAGGTGAGTGCGAACGTACTTTTCGATTCATTCGCAGACTACACCTGAATTACTACAATGAAATCTTACATACTAGCTAGGTAGCACATCTCTAAACGTCTCCTTTCTTCCCCAGGATCCTAGTGGGTGCTCCGGAGGACGACCCCTCGTTACGGATGGCCAATGTGACCCGTCCCGGGGCCGTCTACAGCTGCGCCCCCGGGTACAGGGACTACGCGGGCGAAGCACGGGGTTTAGCGCCGCTGAGGCACTGCCAGCAGATGGTGTTCGACAGAAAGAATGGTGAGTGGGGTTCTTATTCGACTTCGGAAGCGCCTGCGTGGATCCTGTTTGACGTTGCGGACGTGTGTAATATTGTCTTTGGAATTGGACTACAATAACACAGGACTGTTTTTGCACACTCAAATGTTGAATGTTCTAGGTCTTTAACTGGAAGAGCGTACGAACGCATTGCGTTGCGGGAGCGTGTTTTTTTAGATATCGTGAGTGATTTCCTAAAAAAATTGTCTTTGATTTTATTCTTGCTGTTCACCAAAATATTTATCCGGCCCAAAGTATTTCTCAGAGATGGTATGAGTTTCCAGACTCGTCCCACTTTGAGCCGAATCCAGTGGGACGAGTCCGGAATAACTCAATAAAATTTGTAGTGCTATTTGTTACTGCACTCACAGGTGACATTTCGACCCTGAAAAGGGCACTGGTCCATCCCATAGAGTCTACTTACATACTCTATGGGTCCCACCCTAGAATATGTTGGTACCTATCCCTTGACATTCTTTATGGGCCTGACCTGTATCCTGCTTTTCCGTACAATTTGTGACATGTCTCTAAACTTATTCACTTTACAAGAACAAGCTCGATTGCGCGCGCGCATGCTCCAAACCAGATCTATTTCCATTAGAACCAGCGCTAAAACAATATTTCTATTAGCTCCAATAAATATTGCAGTTATCGACATGAGGCAGTAAAGCTGCCACATATGGAATGGAGTGACACACGACCAATAAATATGATTATTAATAAATAGCAGCTGGCGAATGGTCAATAAAGGTACATAATGGCGACAGTCGGTTATGATGGATAGCTTCTGTTTCCTCGATGATGATGGAGTGCTTTCTACGGTAGTTTTATGAGGGCGAGGAACTGTCTTGCTGCCTACTTCGGAGTATGAAACAACTTTGTAGTCTGTATAGACAATACACTGGCTACGGCGGGAGTTTCCTTCTTTATGGGTCACGGTGTAGTAATGTGAGTAATTTTCTTTAACTGTGAAACTGGCAACTTTGTTGACTCCGGAATTTACTTTCTCGATTCTGATTTGAATTCTCTCTAAATCTGCTCTCATTATTCAAATAAACAGATAAACATTTTATTAATAATTTGTCAAAATATCAATTTATAATATTATTTTGTAGTCTTTATAAATGCAGTCATCATCTTGTGCAGTTATAACCTTATTTAACTGAGTCACTGCGTTTGGTGTCTTTCTCTTTTTATGTGTTTTGAGTTTTGACACAAGACGAATGCAAATTATCCAAGCCTATCCCAAGATTTATAGTAACGGGCCAACTCCTGCCATTATGCCGCGACTAATGTACATAATGGATGTACATGTTCGTTTCTACTAAGACAAAAAACCTTGTCGTCCACAACAAAGCAAGCTTTATATCATTTGCATCGCTTGCATCTATCTGCAGGAGCTGCAACATGTCCAGGGATGGGCCTAAGGGTTTGTGTACAAGCCTATTAAAATTTTATCTAATGTTTGGGTCATGTAAGCATTACCTAGCAAAAAACAGTGTTGGATGGCACAAACTTGGCTGTGGATAACGTTATTGAAGGTAGGAAGGTTTCGTCTTGAATTAATCAGGGTTGTAGTTCAAGAGAATGACTTTCCTATTCTCAGTTATGGATGAGTTTGAGCCCGCTAAAACATAAAAAAATGGTCTGCCTGTGACCATGGAAGCTGAAAAGCCTCCGAAACGTCAGGTTATAAACAAAATATAAAATGTACGCGATCAATCCGGTTAAAACAGTGTTTTATTATGAGTTCTCGCGAAAATAACCTTAGAATATACTATAAAAAAATAGATTACGGATTTGATACGATTCCAAATTGCAACTAAGCTATTGAAAGCACGACTTTTTAAATATATGTACTTACTAATTTTAACGTTTAGATTTCCTGTCAGTCTGGGTAAAAACTTGAACCACAGATCGTCCGTGCATAGAAATCAGAAAAGAATATTTTTTTATTTATTTCCAAAGAAATACAAACTATGCTTACAAAATAACTTTAAACTCTTGGAAAAGTCAAATTTTATTTTATAAAATATTATAAAACAAGTCTAAAATAAAAAATAAAAAGTATTATTGATTATAATCTTCATCAGCCTATATTAGTCCACTACTGGACATAGGCCTCGCCTAATGATTTATTGTTAATAATCGTGATTGATTATCTTGATAAATTGATTTTAATGAAGAGATTATCTCTTCACTTAATTTTTTGGTCCACTCGTGGAAGAAGATTATAACTGGGTATTCCTAGATGCGTCTCTGTCTACAATGGCACATGAGAATAAATCACGTCGCGTGCGCATGACGTCACGCTGCGCAGGTCGTGCCATCTTCTTGTCGGTTTAGGCATGTCACAGTCACCATGCCCATGGCCTTAGAAATTGAGGGTCAGCAACGGGTTGAGAATAAAAAGCTTCGACTTTATTTTCCATGGATGAATGAATACCTATATGGACCGTACTGCCTTGATAATTGAATAATGAATTAATTAGAATAAGTTTACTTTACGAATGACTTTTAAGAATGACTTTCGAAAAAAGTAGACCTCGTGAACCCAAAAATGGATTTGTAATATAGAACCTTGCCAAATATTTTATCAGATTAAAAAGAGCCGAGTTCATTTAATTTAAATTTTAAAGCCTCTTTGTCCAACAAAAAAGGAGACATTCTTAAAACGTGCCGTGGTCAGTTTAGCACCTTTTGTGTGTCCGAGCGATAAAGTGCAGCCTGATCCAAAAATGTTATTTAAATTACTTACGGAGGAAAATAAACGAGACAATGGTGGACCATGAATCAGAGTTTCGTTGTTGGCCTCATACGATTCCGTTACGGGCTTAAAAAATGTGGACCTTCAGACCGAAGAGAAATAAATAAATTCAGTATCATACGTTCTCAGACTAAGTAAGAAATATATATAAATATATATATACGTTAACAAGTAACAAAAGAAGGCCGCAGTTCAATGCTGATATTCGTAGGCTAAAGAGGAGGCTAGAATTGTGAAAATGATAGGGATCACAGGAATCCAGGGAAATACAAGGTAGGTATGATTAGTCAAATAATTGCACCCAGATTCTGGCAGCTTTTGTCGGATTTATAAGAAACTTATCAAAAACGATGCGTCGTGGACTTGTGCAGTTTCCAATTGAAACTGCCAAAATCCGCTCCCGCTCCGGCTTCCGCTGCCTACCGAAAACGCACCTATATGATCTTTAACAAACTCTAGTAAGACATAGGAGCTACAGTCCTAGTAAACGACAGGATGCAGGCCACAGAAGGTGCAATACAACAGCCGTGTCTCGACAAAACGCAAGGACAATGGACGGACGTACTACTGGCCGAACAAATTGGCGCAGGCGCGTGCAAAATGCTGATCGCTTGCGCATACGCATGTTTGCATTGCGCGTGGCTAGAAAAGTAATCAGCTGCCCGGATGCAGCCCGTTAAATTCTATTGATTTACAAGTGTATTTTAATGCCATGTCCCACACAAGTTGTGCTTTCTTTGGGGCTTGACAAAGCTGGGTGAAATATTCAGCATTAAACATGGTCTGATTATACTATTTTTATTGTTTAATTTCTAATCCTAGTGAATCCCGGTGATCAAAAGTCAATAACTTTATTTAACTAAATGTTATTGATTTTGTTCGCTTCAATTTTTGGTCCACTAGTAAAAGAACCCAAAAAAAACACTATTAAATTTATATAACACTATGTAATACAATATTATACACATGTAATACAATATTATTTGCATATCGAAGTTTAATAAATATAAATCGTTCTCTGAATTGCATCATCATTATCTAGATATCATTAGACAAAAAAATTACTCAGAATGTCGTTTACACAGGTTTTTCTTTGAGGCTAGCCTCAAAGAAAAACCTGTGTAAACGACATTCTGAGTAATTTTTTGTTTCCAAAAATTAGTTGATCGAAACAACAAACAAAAAAAAATCATAAATTTTTGAACCGTTTGCAAAACAATTCGTATGTTAGACAGAAGGGCCAAATACCTCCTACGGCTGTTGTAGAAGGGCTCGAGCAATGTCGCTACAGGTTCTGCCCACATGCGCCTACGCATTTCGTAACTCGCTAATGAACTGTCAAATACAGGTCAGTAGTGTAATCGGCGTTTATCGGCGAGGGAAAGTGGAAGATATGAGCTCATCGCGGAGTGAAGGATGTAGATTGAACACTCTATGTATCATACTAATAAATAAAAGAAGAAAGTTTGGATGTGTAATTGATGTTCGTTTTTGTGAGTTTGTCTCACTTCGGACCGCATGTTGCACCGCCCGAGCCCAAGTGAAAATTCAAAATAAATCAATACTTCTATTATATCTTCGGCCTGCACGTCGTTTGTTATACAACTTAGCTTGATTTGACTATGTACAATCTCCAACCAAATATAATTGAGAGTAGTGAAAGAAGTGATTTTTTTATTCAATTAAAAATTTAAACCAAATGTGAGAGAAAGAACAAGATATTCGCAGTTATTCCATAAAAAAAATCTGAGTTAATTCGTGGTAATTTATTTAATGGACCTATGTCCTTTAGGTACTAGTTATTTTTATCTTGATGATTCAGAAAAGATCAGAATACAAAATACAAAAATCTTTATTATTAATGATAGAACAATTGTATAGGGTACATATGTGGGCTGACTACCGCAAAAGTTATAAACTGTGTAGCGGAGATAAGTCTCAATCTTTCCTTAACGCCAAAACGCCTCAACGTTGCGTTTTTTCAATGCTCCCAGCCATCGCGACGAACAATCACGACAATCCTTCCTGAATAAAAAACATCATCATTCTGAGAGATTTGAATGGATGGATATAATTCTAGCCCTGAAACTTACACTAGGTACACATACAAGTACATTTTGGTCAGGCACAGCACGTGCGAAGCCGCGTGCCTAAGCTAGTAGTTCTATATTGTAGAGTTATGGGGACGGAGCTAATTGCATGGCATTAGATTGACTGAGTCATGGTTGTTTGCATCATGAAGATAAAATTAAATTCACACGAAAATAAGTTCTTTGATAACGAGATTACCAAAGAAATTGTAAAAGTTATCAAGGTTCTATAGGTACGAAAGAAAATGTTTCGGGTGATTTGTTGATGCAATTAATAAAATAAATGCGATTCCTACGTAGTGTATTTTATATTCAGTTTTTCTGATGAATTGTCAGGATAAGAGATTAGTGGATTTAGCGGGCAAGCCTGTCAATCCCTGAAAATTCTTCGATATCACAGAATATATGTAAACAACTTGCTTGTTTAGCTATTCATTGAACTTTGTATAGGAATATGCCTAATGCATCTTTTAATAATTAATAGATGTTGTAAGATCAGCATAATGTTATAGTGACGTTGGCAAGCACCATTATCCAGCCTAGTTTTAAAACTATCGAAACTGCGAAGAATCCATTAATATGTATATTCGTTGACTGATTTAATGTATGCACAATTTCTCGTACAGCAGTATTCGTAAGATGCCGACAAAGCTAAAGCATGCGTGTGAGGTCCCGGGGTCATGAGTCAGGAAGTGAAGATGCGATAGGAAGGTAAGCAAAAGATAAGGGATCGTTAGGTTACGAGCACGATAGGTATTTGTCAAATTCTTATTTTCCTATTTAAAAAAAATCATATTGTCCTGCTTTCGTATATGTTTTTTTTTTCTTAATCCTGTTTTCACGTTGAAGGAACCATAGAAAAATGTAGAATTTTATGTATTTCGAGTTTTTAAACACGGGAATCCCGTGAATACTGAGTACTTAGACTTGTCTAAGTGCTTATTTTGAAAGCCTAAAGAAATAAAATTATTGAAATCTGAAATCTATATTTCATTCAACTTATAATGACTAAACAAACTGGTCTATAAGGCTATACTTTGTTATACCAACCATTTATGTCTTTCTAACAAAGCGGACTGACAATAAAACACACTCGTCCTAGACAAAGCAAAGTAGCTACTTAAACTTATTTATGTTTACAATGTACACAATGAGCTACCTGCAGATAAATCTCACGTGAGGGGTGTCGAGGAGCAGAGGTGCACCAAAAGAGATCAACGGATTATTATAAAGTACTAAAAATATTTTATTTCGAATAACAAGATCCATATTTGTTAGTAAAACTGTTATAGAAAGGACTTAAAATTAAGGTTAGTAACAATTGTACACACTAACTATAAAAGCATTAATAAGACCTATTACCTATTACGGTAATAGGTACACGCACAAAACATATGCTCATATGAGAGGAGATCCCATCAGTAATAGTTTTCAGGGTGCAGTTCGTACTATCCCGGACTCTGCGCATCAGGGAGGCGGTCTTTTGGCGGAGAATACCTGCAAACCCATCTACTTGGTACTCCGCAAACATCTCCTTTTTTCATCATATTCTTTCATCCTCATTTTAGATTAAGAGGAAGTAGAAAAGTACCATTTTGGTCTTATGATTATGGTGAACAAGCCAACTGGACAAGACAAGTCGAACTTTACAAATATGTGCAAGAAGGGATACGTTTTTAATTTGTTGATCTACAGGTATTAAATATTTTGCTGCGGCTTTACTTTGCAGAAATAGATTTTATTTTAGGTGCGTAACTCACTTAAGTAATTTGAATTTTTTTACGTTTGGCACGATCAAGAGTGAGATTGAGAGGTTGTTAGGTCTAAAGGGAATAACTTGAGCTTGCAAGCTCGCGTTGTGTTTTGAAACAATTTTGATTGATAAATAAAATAATTAGAAAGAGGTGGAAATCATAGTTAAAAATTCGCAACCCACAACATATCAGCAATGTGGTTTCCTTTATGATATGAATGTTGCTCGGTCTCTCAATAAAGGTTTTGATTTTTCCAACTATTTATATTTCGTTAAAACAACTAAAAACTTAATTTCATTGGTACCTCTTTTTGTTGATAAAGGTACCTTATTCTTTATAGACCTCAAGGCTAGAGCTAGATGTGTAATTGTACCTCTGGGAGCAAATAAAGCATTTGCCTGGTGTCAGTACAGTACACGCTCGCACGACGACGCCGCCGCCACACGAGGGACAAATCCGTGCGAGATCGCCATCTGCGCCTGTGCGCCAAATACAGAGTGCATGCGCACGCGCATAGACTTCAGGATGTTAAGCTGCGCGTCACGCTTGAACGATGGGGCTGAGATTGTTTGGTGCGGTGGATTGGATTGGGATATGCTTCTTTGTTTCTAGTTTGTCTTCTTTAGACATTTGCGATTTGTGAACATTATTTTGTCAATAACTGAACTTTTGTCGTGCGAGTGAAGTATAAAATGTTTGTCATTGGGATCGCAGAGTCTGTCATTGGATTTGCATCGATTTGCAGTCGAGTAACTTTTACATAACACAAATAAAAAAAATGTAGATAAATTGAAAGTTTATAAAAGAAATGCTGGAAGAAGTTACCCATAAATTCCAAAGTTACCGACAGCGTACATTTTTGTCATGTCTTTAGTAAACACCGAAATCTACTCCACCGACACAAAGTACCTGCCTAAGTACCTCACCAGTAGTTATTAAGTCGTAGGCTTGGGCCAGATATTTGAGCCGTGTGGGTTGCAAGGCCAGCGTAGGTTTGATTCCCGTCCCGACAGTATACCACGAGTTACTACACTATTAGATTTTATTGAAATGTAATATTTTTATTGGAAACACTTTCAATGTTGACAATTTGTGAGATGGTTTGGTACCTTTTGTGTTGATAAATAATTTGTTATTTGGTTTAAATTGTTATGTTGATTCTGCTTTTGTTGGTTTCGACAGATTCCGAATTTAGCATGGGACCTCCCAAAGAGAAAGTGTGTCAATAAAAAACCGTTGCGAGATTTATTTAAGACGTAAAAAATTATAGAAAACGGATTAAGCAATAGCAGATATACTCAAATTTTGTAGGTATTCAAATGACAGGAACTAGTTTCGCCAAATATATTCGCGAAAACCGGTTTATGTTTGCGTCTTTTTCCCAAAACGGTGTGAACACGGTGTGAATTGGTTTTTTGAACTATTGCCTTGGACACATAGCAACGTGTCCTCTGACAAATCTTGTCCTTTTGATCATTACATTTGATAAAATGTTTTCTTCACAGTACATGAGTCGGACTCAACATCGCTAAGAATGGTAAAAAAATATCTGATCTCATCCAAGATTGGTGCACACCAAGGCCACCACAATGATGATGATGCTTAATATTTTTGTCATGGGATAATCTTTCACGACATAAACAATCGGTGTCTTTCAAAGCTGGTCAGCAGAACTGTTCACTATCCCTCCAAAGTACCGGAAGTAGCTTGTTCACAGATGTCTTGCCTACGCAAGTTAATTTGCCGATGGACAAACAGACAAACATTTGATGGTCGTGGGCGTCTTAAGCGACTTGTTTAGAATCTACTGGTTTAGAACAAAGTTAGCCAAATGTCGGAAGGAAACAGGTTTTCGGAATTTCGGCAAGCCTTTATTAATATGGCTTTGGGCATCGATCGCTTTTGGTATTCATTCTTATTCGTTTTGGAATCGCTGATCTTACAAGTGGGTAATCTTCGTGGTGGCGTTTTCTAACTATAGATCTAGATAGAAAACATAATGTCTAAAGAAACCTTTTGTTCTCTGGAGATTTCGGTCAAGCTAGCAATTTTCCGCAGATTCCTATCTGGAGATATCTACTTCATAAAAGAGAACCATGCTGATCGTGCTTCTCCTGTGTCATCTATTTTTATATGTACATCGTTTTTCCGAACATCGTATGTGTACATCGTTCAGAGACAGTATCAACTTTAAATTGAAATTTTCAGCTTTCACCATCAAACCACGGCCTAGATGCGGTAGACTGAAACCCTATCCTAGCCATAACGACACGTTAACCAAGCTGTCAGTTATTACGACACAGTTCTATCTAACCATCATCGATGTGGTTGTGCAGTAACTGCTTGATATTCTGCGGCTCGCGGTTTGTGGTCTACCGAAATTGCATCAACATGTGCAATGGTTTCCATGCTATTGATATTCTATGGCTTAGCACAAATAATATAAGATAAGCGCCCAACGGCTGGAACTATTCGGGTTAATTTGTGTTTTAGTTTTAGATGTAATTTTTGTTGTATTTACAGGTCTAGAATATCTGCTTGATTCTTATGATTTTACGGCCACTCTGTTTGTACCGTAGGCCTAGGCATACGGCATTTTTCGTTTCAGACATCAATGTCCAGATATCCTTTACTTTATCGTCACACTACAAACACATCAATGTAATTATTTTTAACTTATTTACTTATTCACCGATAATAAATCGTTCTTGTTCTTCTCTCCCTTCAATACTGCAGAAATGCAATAAGCATGTCTTCAGCTCAGATTTAGAGGTATTTCATGAGCCCTGACTCTGCAAAGACTTTGATAGTGTTTGGAACTAACAATTTTGATAGACGGGCAAATCTGAACCTTAAGTTAGTAGCTATCAGAGTTTCGCGTGTTAGATGCAACCTACCAAATAGCTATTGATTTATTCTTGGTTTCCACTTGAAGCTCAGAATCAGGGCCTTAAGTGCTGGTCGATGTTAGAGCCGATGAAACGGCTGTAGCGCTGTTAACGCATCGTTCTGATAAACGTAAATCAATGCGTTTGCGCAGGGATGTGTTTGTAGTGTGACGATAGAGTAAAGGATATCTGGATATTGATGTCTGACATAAAAGATAAATTATAATACCTACGGTACAAACAGAGGGGCCGTAAGAATAGATTTTTATTCGGTGGATGAAATTGCATATCCTCTTCACAAACTATTTTCAACCACATGGTTGTAATCCAATGATTCGTCGTCTGATTAAGTAATAATGATTATAATGAATAATCTAAATAGATTTGTCTTGGTTTAAAAAAAATAATAGAATTTCTTGCCAACAACGGCCTAGCTTGAGAAAGTAGGATATTAGACGGACCAAGAAAGACTCCTCAAACGCTGTGCTCAGCTTTTGTACCAGGTAGGTAGAGTCTGAGGGAAGTACATAAGTATAATACAGAGTAGAACAGAGGACTAGCTACTGGAGCACAGATCACATGGTCACCCCAGCCCCCTGTAGTAATAGTAACGCGCCTGCTCTTTCAGAAGCGCCATTTATTTCATTGGATGCGCGAGCGCAGGTCGTCGACCGCGCCACATGTTGCTGAACAATGCAGTTTTGTTTCACGGTAATAAACATAATATTTGGGTCTTATTTCTTCAATATGGCTCAGCCAATTGAAGTGTGTCTTGGCCTCCAGTAAGAGAAGTCGCATTTTTACCCGACTACCGACAGGGGAGGGTTATTGGTCATTCCGTTCGACAAACAAAATATCTACTTAGACCTTACAAATATTTAGAAAGAGAGATTAAGATTTGATTTAATTTGAAAATAACATGACAATAATTCTGGACATTTCACACACCATCATCATCATCAGCTCCTTACGTGTCGAAATTTTATTAAAATCTTTGATTACATCATTGTTTTCAAGTTTGATTTGTATATTAATTAGGAACACTTATTATAAAACTATTAGGTTCGCGTAATGGAGAGTCATCAATCTGGGACAAGAGGTCCCGCGTCTGACCACAGTCCCTTAGGGATGTCACCTTCTGCCGAGCTGCGCCCGCGCAGTAGATGATTCATTTCATCTTCATTTATTCTTGTGGCAATGCTATTCCTCACCAGCACACATAGGACCACAACTGACCTTGTCTCCCCCCACACGAGGGGGGTTATGCCATAATCATTACGCTTGGCAGGCAGATTGGTGATCGCAGTGATGATGGTGTCAAAAATACCCAGAAGGAAGCCGCTGCCTCTGGTAGGTTCTCTTCATATGTCGTATAAAAGGGTGCTTTTGGTTAACAGTCAGGTAAACTGAGGTAAGTTTACCTGACGTTGCAGATGGTAGGTGCTTTATAGTACTTTGTTAATTATGAGCAGATAAGTGCCTTCAAATGTTACATTTAAATCTTAATTTTTGCGCTGTAAGAAGTCCCTTCATGTGATTGGCAGCCCTTGCGCGAGTCCACTTGTCGCTGATTGGTCAAAGTGGTTGATAGCAGCCCGCTGATTGCTTGATTGATTCGACCACGTTCCGCAGGCTCCAGAGACTCGATCGTTTTGTGCCACTAATTCAATTGTATTTTGTTTAGCCAAAGCACCAATTTTGGGCACTCGATTCATCAAAAAACTGATGGACGTAAGAGGGTCAATTTGATAGACAAATTCTATTATGATGATTTAGAAAGGTACTTTAAATATTAATACAAATTATTTATTCATGTAAATTTAAATTAATATACATTGTACGGGTTTAGGACCCTCTTCTAGGTATAGAGATACCTGTGTTCCGCTCTTCCGTAATATACAGTTATGACATATAAGCGTAGGGTGCGTATTTGAAAAATTTAAATTAAACAACAGTTAATCAAACAATTTTCCTGAGAAACGTGGGTTTCTTACCCACGTTTCTTCCTTAGATAGGTACCTGACCTACCTACTAATTATTTTATCTGCCGTCTATCACTTTCTACCTACATAACCTCTATACATATGATACGGTACCTCTTTCCCTATCATATTACTAGCCTACCTTAGGCAGCGATAATACCGATTGCCTATCGGTTAAATACGTTGTAAATGTACGGAGCACGGCTGCACGGTGTCCATTTCATTGTCAATAACAATAAGCGACTGAAGAAGCCACTTGAGGCCACTATTACCTAATTATTTGATCACCTCCACGTATGTCCATGTTCTCTTTTACAATACAAACAATACACAGATTCGGGACCGGATTCTCAATTATTTGGATATTGGATTGATCAGTTGTAGAAAGTTTAGACTCAGAGTGGAATAAAATGGTAGAAACGTGCTATGCTACGTGTTACAGCTATCTCTAAATTGGGGATATCGGTTGTAATTAACTGACAAAAAACCAACTCTTCAAACTGCAGTTTGAAATAGCGTTATAAATGCAGTCAAAATTGCCTCATACTTCCAAACTATGTTAAGCTGTTTATTTATTGCCGAAGTTATGTTCTCTTGACAATTTTTTTCTTCCATGTACAAAATGTACTTTTTTTTAAAGATTTTTGTCCTTGTTTTGCTGTAATCTAATTCGTTACCATGTTAAAAAATAGCCCGCAAAAGTTGGCCCTATATTAAAACTAACCCTGTATAATAATATGGTGGTGGGGTCAGCTTTCTTGGCTAGTAAATAGAGTTGAAGATAGAGCGAGGTGGAAGGATCCTACACTGGCTTCACTACGCTATAACATTGACAAATATACAATTATAATGGTTTTGACTGTATTTTTGTATTTCCTTTACTCTACCTATAACTATCAGGTAGGTAATTATACAGTAGAAGGTGTGTCATATCTCCCCTTCCGTACAAACCATCGAATCGATCCCAATTAGCAACCGTTCAGCTGCTCTGTCCCACATTAATGATAATGATATACCTAATTAAACGTCGATAGTAATAAATTATATTAATTTACAATATCCTCTTTGTTTCCGATGGGTTGTAAAATGAGCTCTTGTTATTGAAATGTGTTTGATGGCACATTGTTATAATTTTGCAACCAAATGATAAACGCATTTAAATCTGACAACACATCGGGAAAATAAACGCGATCGGTGGTTTTGTTAAAAGCACAAACAATCAAAAATGTTTTTTGATATATAATATATAATACTATAATATAATGTTTTTCGTATAAATGTATAAATAATATAATGTTTTTTTTCGTCATTAAATAAAACGTGCAACTTATCAGTTGAGAGTTGTAGGTACTCGTCTTGCAATCAAAGGCCAAGCCGTCGCGTCGGAAATGCTGTTGATAAGCTTTTATGTTTTTCCTATAATTTAGGACAGGAAATGTTCGGAGCTTTGATCCAACTCTGTTAGCATAAAATTACAAACAAAAATAATAATAAGCGAATTTTATTAACACCTTTGTCATACCCAAAATTTTAGGACACTCCCTACTCCATATTGAAATAATACTCCAATATAAAGCTATAGATACGTTTGTTGCGCAAAAAGTTATGTGTTTACGTAGTGAGAAACTCATTAAAAAAAAGCTCATTCATCCATTCATCATTCGTATAGATAATAAAACTTTTATTCCAATACTCCACGGCTTCCGAAAATTTAACCATGTTCCGTGACTTTTCCCAGCGTCTCACGTGAGACGCAGCCTATTCCCAAATCACACGAAAAGTTTCACGTGAACCTATTGAAGCAGAGCTATAGGATAAGACAACTTACAGCCAAATAACAATTTTAAAACTTTTTAATTTTCTGAAAAGCTCGGTTTGAGCCGCTCCCTTCCCTGCCAGACATTTATGACTTGTCTGTCTGCATCGCCCTCAGGTTACAAAACCACTGAGGCGCATCGCCACGACACGATTTTATAATTTATTTTATTTCCAACTTTCGTAGTGTTATTATTGATGTCCCTACACATTACACCATGGGGATGCAGTGAAGCGAATAATAATGTACAGTAAAGGACAACATTTTTTAACAGAGTGTTCCTTCTAGAAATTTTATATTGACAGACAAATTGTTATGTAATTATTGGTAACTAGCGATCCGCCCCGCTTCGCACGGGTGCATGTATAAACCTTCATTTTGAATCACTCTATCTATTAAAAAACCTCATCAAAGTCCGTTGCGTTGTTTTAAAGATCTAAGCATACATAGGGACAGACAGCGGGAAGCTACTTTGTTTGATTTTTTTTTTTTGCATTAAACTATTCTATTGTTATTGTAATATTTTTTATTGTACGTGTTCACATTCATACATTTATCCGCCGTAGGAACACTTGGTTACGTCAAATTACATATCAATTACATTAAAAATATATTTAAGTACTAAGATTTTTTTTATTAAAGCAACGATAATATAGCTGCTGTATATGAGATAATATGGCACCACAAGTATGGGTTCTATGTTAGGATTTTTTATTAATACAACATTTACACGTTTTTTTTAATGTTAATTTTCACCAAATTTTGTCTAGGACTGTACTTAGTATGAATGATTTTCGGTATTATAAACAGCAAAGTGGAAACAGAGTTTTTAGTAGGGAGTGTTAAGAATTTGAGGGGTTGTGATTTGTTGAACCTGTCGGCATGTAAGTTCTTTTAGTCACGATTTGTACATTGTTGCAATGAAATATAGAGAGGGAAGTATATATCACATGTGGACTAACAAAGTCTGATGATGATGATATGAAATGTATGAAGAGAAAATTTAGGAGTCCCTACGTAACTGTATTTTGTCAACTGCCTAGTACTGTTTGTACTTAACGACCGATGTGTCGTAGTAAGCGCAGGATGTTGCGGGTTCGATTTACGCTTTGGGACAAATATTTGTACGATCTGCAAATATTTATTCTGGGTATATAAATGTTATTATGTATATTAAAAATATTCATGTTCATTCACCACTGTACTATCCATGTACTATACTATCCATATGGTATACTATGCATATCAGTCATCTAGTACCCATAACGCAAGCTCTGCTTAGCTTGGGGCTAGATAATGCTGTGTGGATTGTCCAGAATTATATATTTAATATATACCTACCCAACTGGCGGTTCAGTCGCGTAGTTTTTCATTTCAGATATTGTAGTGTTGTAATAACGAACAACAAAAAATCTACTAATAAACTGATCATTACATCCCATTTATATTCTGCTCGTTCAAGATAATTCCACATTATCGCAGGGCTCCATGAAATCTGTCCCGAGACAAACGACCATTATTGAGCAGTCAATCTTGCAAAAACTTGCCAAAAACATTTACTGCCCAATACACTTTTCCAGTTACCCATCAATTTTTTCACCGACAAGTCTTATAAGGAACCAATCATATTAGAGTTGGGGGCATTTTACGATGACCACAATGGCCACCATAAAAAGGTAGAAGCTTTATGTCTTAATGCAAATCGGTTAATTACCTATCATCCGTCAATCATTGATATGCCATGATTATCGAGCACCTTTTCATCGAGGTATCATTTCGTCGTGTACGACTATAATTTTGATTGTGATTGGTACATGGCGACGAATATGGCATGACTTATAGGCCATTAAGTGTATCGGGAGAGATAAAATCTGGCCGTACGTTTTTGGGAGGCTTTTACGCTGAGAAAACAAACACAGGGCGGGGACAACGGGGCATGATGAAATATTGTATGTGGTTATTAAAGTACATTGTACAAGCTCCGTAAAAGGATAGCTATAGGTTTCCATTATTATAATTAGACTCAAAAACAAAAACGGAGGAGGTTCTATATAAGATTTTTATTTATTTATGTTGTACAATTATGTGTAATAAATAAATTCGAACAAAGTGTCAAACGTATCCTTTGTAAAAATGCTTACTACTAAATATCAGATTATCTAGAGGATAAAAAAGCCTGGGACGAGCTTTGCTGTTAATTTTCTTGTTCGCTTCTTTACTTTACCTTAAAATGATTGAAGTGGAAAAAAATCAAAGTGATCTCATTATTTCCTAGTTTTACATAAGTAATCTGGGTTTTGTGACGTGTCCAAGAGTCTTGTAAGGTCTAGAGGAAATAAAATTTGAATTTTGTTCATTCATCCTATGTTCGGCTGTACTTTTTTGTATGTTCGTCTATTTCTATCCGTCAATCATGGGCCGATTTCGAAAATTCTTCACTATCGTATGTAAAATCTTCCCGAGATGGTTTTGTTATACGACTACAAATTCCTTACTATTCATACAGTTTTTTAAGGTTTTCTGGACAAATACTTTCTCCTAATTCCTCTGTTATTATCTTATAAAAACTGTGTGAATAGTAAGGAATTTGTAGTCGGTATTTAGTTATTATAAAACTATATTTTTTTTATATGGCATCATAGGTTTTTTATCCATTTCCATCAGAAGCTAGCTCCTTACCTTCTCAAATAGGTACCAAATTATATCGACTCAATAGTCTGAGAGTTGTATAACTTCTTAAAAAGTAGTGAGTCATATCTTGTTTTTCCTCATTCCTATTTAGAATTCCGAATTGGACCGTATTTGATAACTGGTCGAAATTCGAAATGCATTAGTAAGTGTTGTGACCATTACGGGTCCATTAGCTGGTCACATTAGTAAACGTAAAAGTAAAATAAAATGATGCCACTTTACTAGCGACAACTAGGCGCTAAATATGCTATGAAAACATCAAAACCCGCAAAATTAAGTTCCTTTTTACCTACTTCAGAATCTGGCACGGAAGAGTGTCAGCCAAGTTCGGAATTTAGTCACATTTACCTACCTAAAGTATAAAGAAATAAAATAGCAAATAAAATTTCATAACGTTCGGTTCTTTTTTCAAATGCCGGTTTAGTTTTTATATTCGTTAGAATTATGATACTTTTTATAAGAAGGTCGTTAACTCATTAACGACAATATTCATTAAGACACCACTTTCGTCACTCTGACGTTTTTTTATCTCTAATGATAGTCATTTGTCAGGTGGCTATTATTGATATGACTCTATCATCAGAATTTATTGTTGTTTATGTACTTATTTGTGTGTCGAAATAAATGCTATTCTATTCTACATTCTATTCAAAAGTGCCTTACTACGCTTATTTTCGACTATGGGTATTGTAAAACGATCTTGAACATTATGCGTGTTAGACATTCCACCCGTTGTTGCTAAAATAGTATTCGTGACCCAAAATCTACGATTAAATAACTTTTATATTATTTTACAAGCCACGGTCCAAGTCGACCATTAATCTTCGCGATGATAACTGAAATCGGCCGGGAAATAATTAAAAGTAATGGCTCTTTCTCTTTGATATTAATTACTACTGTCAAAATTGTGTTTCGCCCGGTTTTTGACATACGACGCTTTTGATGATCGTGTCCCGCCCAGTGCCTGCTCCATTGTAGCACGGCATGCTCTACCTAGCCTCTAGAGAGGATACCATTTTGTTGAGCATTCATTAAAATTTAATACTTTGTAAGTTAATTAGGTACCTACTTGAATTAAAACGATTGTATGTCGAGTGAAATCTTCCATAATTTAGATTCTATGCCATTTCTAAAATTACAAATACAAATATAGTATTAAACTTAAACAACAACATAATAAATTTTAGGGATATCTAACCTTATTTTGAAATATTACCCTGTTGTGGTAACTAGCTGGTACTAGGTAGGTATTGGCATAGGTAGCGATGTTGTAGAGATTGCCTGGGCGAATATTATCACGGGGTATAATTTCCATCGCATTATTGTCATTTTTATTCTCTGCCTTAGTATGGTCATCACAGGTGTAAAGTACCATCACTTACAGTGGCTCTGAGCTCGAATGGTTTAATGCGTTGTATCACGACTAATCTGTTTGTAATCTGATGATGGTCATTCTTTTGGATCTTGTCGGAGTCGAAAATAAACTCTAAGCATTACGATATAATTATTCGCTAATACCCGATAGTTTCGTGTACCAGAATATGAGTCTTAATGTGGTGACAATGGAAACCAAGGGACATTTGTAACATCCGCCATTATCCGGTTATAAAATTGAATCTGGTGATAAATAGCCACCGTCCAGAATTAAGCCATTACCGTCCATCTCGCTGGCAACATTGAATATTGTACATGACCATATTTTGGCCATTTTGACCGTATCAACCGTATTTGGACGATAATAATCGTTATTTATACGGCAGACGGTTATGGACATAAAAGGGAAGTCTCCTTTATTTTGAGTGATGTATTATTTTGAAGAGAAAACTGTAATTTGTCGTTTTTAATACAGTTTAAGATGTCAAGTTTCTTCGAAATGAGAATGATACGACCTCCGGGCGGGAAATGAATGATCATCGTCTCAATTACCTTCATCGTATCATATTTTTTCGTATCACATTTATTTAATGTTTAAATATTTATAATTTTATGTATCTGCTTACAGATTTTTATCCACATTTCTTTTGTTTACAGGAAATAATATAGACTCCCACGGGAATCAGGTCGACCAGAAGTCAAATCAGTGGTTCGGAGCGACTCTTGCCAGTACGGGCAGCAATGGTCCCATTGTCGTAAGTTACCCTTTCAAATATTTTTTTTTAATAAGCAACACTGGATAAAGCGTAACCATGTATAGTAGGTTATCTTTGTTCCATTAGAGCTCACCTACTTTGGCCTATACTTCCTAGTACCTACCTATCTAACACAGTGACCTATAAAGTTTACGGACGTCTTGATGGCTGGCACACCCTTCCTGCTACACCTCCATCGACATAATGTCACTGTGGACTGGAGTGAATCAACTCAGATTTAACGAATACATAAATCCAACGTAGATCTAGGCAGTGGATCTAATAAGAGTCATTCAAATAATTGGATGAAAAGAAATTTGCTGTTTCAAGTTTCAACCTAATCCAGCCAGGCTCTTGAGAAGGTCTACTTAATAAACCACAAAAAGAATTTGATGTAAAATTGGTGCACAGTTAAATTTTCTATTCTATTCTATTATTATTCTCCCTGGCAGTTTCGTTTCCTCCTTTTTATAGCCATCGTTTTTAAATTATTTTATTGAGCCTGCCAGATACAATTTAAAACGAAACTTTAAATTAAAATAAACTGTACTTTCAACAAAGTTTTTCCCAAGAAAAGCAGGGAAATCATAACAATAAATAGTGGCAACCTTTTGTAAACTAACCTTGGAATCCCCAAATTAGTTTGGCAAACATCAATTTGAGCAGTGACAGTCGAAATTTGGGGCACCAGGGTCGCCCAAGGCCTAGGGTTGAGCCCATTAGGTCAGCGGGCGCCTTTACGATGCGCGATGGACAAACTGCCGGGGAATGGGTTGATGGGGAACGTTTTTTAGGTCACGGTATTTTGCAAAGGTTACGTTCAATACCTGCAGACCTATATTCTTATGGCTATATAGGTAGTTTATAGTCTGCTTCTGCCATTTTGAAAGCCGAGGAGGGTTTAATTTGACTTTATTTATTCAATCATCATCATCATATCAGCCCATACACGTCCACTGCTGGACATAGGCCTCCCCCATACGAGGCCACAAAGTGCGGTCCTGAGCCGCCTCCAACCATGGACTCCCTGCGACCGCTACGATGTCGTCGGTCCATCGAGTTGATGGTCTCCCAACACTCCGTTTCGCGTTGCATCGCGGCCGCCACTCGAGAACCTGTACTCCCCAGCGGTTATCAGCTCTGCGAGCTATATGACCTGCCCATTGCCACTTCAGCTTACTAATTCTGAGAGCTGTGTCGGTGACTTTAGTTCGTCTACGGATTTCCGTATTCCGGATTCTATCACGTACAGAAACCCCAAGCATAGCTCTCTCCATAGCCCGCTGAGCGTCTCTAAGAACAAAATCCTCTTATGAACAAAAAGTCAATAACTTTATTTCTTTAGGCTTACAAAATAAGCACTTAGACAAGTATTATACATAAACATAAACGAGACCTATAGTTAGCGACAGGGTCTCGGATCCGTAGGTCATCACTGGTAACACACACTGATTAAAGACTTTCGTCTTGAGGCTCAATTTATTCAATGTAAACACCAAACATCCGTCTTCTATTTTGAAAGCTTGCAATCTCAGAATGTCTCCGTTCTTGTCTCAAATATGACGCAATGCTGGGATCTAATCTACGAGGAGATGAAATTCCTATCTGTATGAATTTATTTGCTGAAAATTTAATAATTTACGAGAAGAAATAAAATGATGATAAAGAATTAAAGGACTTATATCAAGGCAGGCCTATGACAAGCTGTGGACACCAGTCCACTGCTGGAAAAGGCCTCCGTCAGGCAGCCTTGAGCTTGATTTTTTTTATTAGTTACTTAACGAATTAGGATATCTTAACGTTCAAACTTAACGCGCAATGCCATGGCAATAAGCTTTCACTATCCAGTTGAGAGGCGATCAAGATTTCTGTCGTGTGCTGTTGCTTGGTATTATTATAATTTTATTGAGCCCAGCCGCCATTACTCACGCCAGTACAATGTATTCGCGTCTCAGTTTCAGAACGTTTTTCCCGCCGTTCCATATTTGAAAACACTCGACAATCCGACCTCCTTTGCTATGTTGCCAACTTTTGTCTCAATAGGTTTTATGCAACTTTGCGTACTAATGTTCATTTCAAGAATAAAAGTATATTTTGTGTAATCACAGCATATAGGTATAATGATACCTACTGCTGATCCTGTCAATTTTATTGAATTAGTACCAATTTTATTGAATTAGTAATATCTAAATAAGTTATATAAAATTTTAACAGCAAAAAAAAAGGAGATTTATAAAAAAAACTTCAACAGTACAAAAACTCAAAGTAGAAAATCAAGAATACTTTCCTCAAAACAAAATGCTTTTAGCTGGCAGCCCACATCCTTCCCCGAAGTGCGACGCGGCGACGACGGACGTTTCGAACTCGTCACTTTTTGTCGTCACCCGGTATGGAGTTGGAATTTTTATTTCGGAATGCCGAATTAGTGCAAAAAGCGAACTCTCCCAGGGCTGTTGTCTGCAATTTGTTTAGGCATTTTGTTCTCTTTGCGGAACGTGTTTGGAATCCATTATGGCTCTCGTGCATAGTGCCGATAAATGGCTGATAAATTTAATTGCGATTTTATTGAGCTGATGAATGCAGTTGCGAATAATTGCATGTAAAATGGTGCTGGTGTGTAAAACAAGGACGATAGGCTTTTTTCATACGATAAATTTATAAAATAATGCTTCATGTCGATAAGCTTCTTTGTTATCTGCCAGGATTTGTTCTTTCCTTTTGTAAGAAAAAATAGGTACCTATTTCGAATTGTTTAAAAACTAAACTTATAAACCCACTTTTGAAAATGGTAAATGATTAAACTTGTGAATTCAAAAAAAGCCCGCTTACCCAGCCATCATTTTAGCAAATTGTCAAATCACACAAATACGTCAAAATTAGACATTAATATCGTTGTGCAACTTGTGCAAGATCGATGCCAACCAATCAACAACAATCGACAAAAAAAACCAGGAGGTACCTATCCAATCGATATGCCTCAATGAGAATCTAACAATTTTATTTTATGCATTGGAAATGCACCTTTATTATAATTGCAAATAGATACGGTGGATAAATCTCGAGATATCGTGATCCGACGACGTATCTGCACTTGACATGCGTCGATGCGTATACGCAGCTCTTTGGGCCGCAGCGGTGCGTACAGAAAGGGCACTTTTGATTTTCGTGACGTGGTGAGATTGTGGTGTAAAATTGTAAATTATGGTGGTATGACTTCATCCTAGCCTACCCCCATCGGTAGGGGCTTGCAGTGGTAGGGCGGGACCGTAGTGAAAATAACAATTTTAAAAAAATGCACGAAAATAGATTCTCGACGTTACAGCAACCGTTTTTCTACGGGGTTGGTTTTTCATTATAAATGGTTTATGATCATGAATTGGACTTTAAATCACGAATTTATATCTATGAAACGCTATTTTTTTTAAAATAACTACTTACTTTTAGTTCTTTGCGCAATATCATCAGCAGTCTGTAAAGTTTTATAAGAAAACGTACCTAAGGCATAATTACATTTTCTGTCAAGTGACAAAAATAAGATTTCACTTATAACAAAAACATCTTTGACTTAATGTAATAAGTTTCAACCGACAAAAACTAATGTGTAAAAGACACTGCAATATTATTAGTCATAGGTTATCATTATCATGCGCCTCATCTGTTTTGTAGCTTATCTACGTCGGCTTCTATGTAAGGAAAGATTGATGCCATGATAGGTACATGAGACTGTTGTCTATTCTGGACACTATTTCTTAGGGTATTTTCTTCATTGTCCAAGTCCAATATGGTGGTTGTGAATATTTATTACTTGATGGTATGCTTGCGAGGAATTTGCTAGATTTAGACGTAAAAAGTTGGCGCTACGTTTCTTTTACAATAGTTTATTGAAAATATAGTACTGCGAGGTATAATATTTATTTTCTAATGCTACTTACATAGCGTATACAGGGTGTCTCGAAACTCAGCGTCAAGCCAAAAGTGCAGGGCAGGTGGGTTCATGACAACCTAGAAAAACCTTTTAGGCTTTTTACTGAACGACGCCAAACTTTTCTATGGCAAAGTTTGGCGCCGGGCAGATTTATAATTTTTAGTACAAAGCCAACTATACAAAGATAACTGAGATACCATTGGAGATAGACCTATGTGTTTGTGGTGGTTCTGGGTCTTCATGAACCCACCTGGCATTCGCTTTCAGCTTGACGTTGAGTTTCGGGACACCCTGTATATTAATTCTGCTAATGTTAGTGTTGACGTCGAAGTCAAAATAGCTAATCGTTAGGTCTTACAACAATGAAAAAAGAGATCCTCTTCCGTCCGTCTTACAAAAATATAAAATGACGCCTTCGAAAAATAAAATAAAAGTTATCGAAGTGGGACGGTTAATGCGATGATAAACCTCAATAACACTTACATAAGTACGGTAAACAACATCTACACCATCCAGAAATAGAATAGAAATACATTTATTTGGACAAATATAAAATAAAGCGGAAAACAAGAACAATTTAACATGGAGGTAAGGTAAGTGACACAAAAGGGTGGTAGCAAAAATAAGGTGCCTCCATGACCCTGCGCTGAAATAGGGGTTGGCTCAGCGTGTGCTGAACATTTTCTGCTCAGAGCTGTTTTTCAGCCTTAAACCTGAAATCCGATTGACGTAACGGACATCGATTCGGTGACGAAAGAAAAACATAAAATAAATACATAGTAGATATTAAGCAAAAACAAAAAAATGATTGAAAAGTTACACGGAATAAAATTACTAACAGGTAAATATGTTGTTGTAGTGTAAACAGGTAATTGTTAAGATAGCCGATGGTACAGTAGGTGCGGTAATAGTAGGTGAGACAGCGAGGAGTTGCAGTAGTGCTGTGAAGTTTTATGTGTATAATAGTAAAGTATTAAATGATACTGGTGTGAGCTACCCGATATGCATCAAAAAGTTAAAAAAAAACCAGTAAAAATAAGTATAAACAAAAAACATAAAACGCTAAGCCACCAAGCCAAGAAACAAAACATCCCATTTTACCTCCATCCTGTGAATTTCAGCTAAATAACAAATTGTCTGGCGATTTGTCAGCGTCGCGAAACTTTCGTTTTTGTTGCGCCCGCGCACCCTACATGGCCGCGGGCACTTGACAGCTACACCACAGATTAAATAAGCTGCTCCCGCCTTTGGTTCTACCTCCTTTTATGAGCCGTAGCCTTTATTGTCTCCATTTGTACGGTATTTGTTTTTTGGCGGCACATTTTTGGCGTTCCACGTTTATTGGGCGACAGGTAACAGAATATGAGACGTGTGGCGGTATTGGTTAGCGGCCATTTTGGGGAAATGGCGGATTGTTTGACTTTTTGGGGTAATTGAGGTATAGTATATTCTAAGGTTATTTTCGCGAGAACTCATAATAAAACACTGTTTTTACCGGATTGATCGCGTATATTTTATATTTGTTTATAACCTGACGTTTCGGAGGCTTTTCAGCTTCCATGGTCACAGGCAGACTGAGGTGACATTTGTCTTTACAAGTAATTTGAATTTTACATATCTACCGTCAATTATACAAATTTAATTATAACGTTCCGTATGTACGCAGTAATCACTAACAGTGTCTTGATGGGTTGTAGCTATGGATTGCTGGGTGTGGGACCTGACTCGATGTAGGACTGGATCCCAAGCGGCAGGTACTCTCCAACCATCTTCTCTATTGAAATTATTCGGATGTTTTTGAATTTCAATTGCTTCTCGGAGCATTCTAGGAATGAAACGGTTTTCTCTAGCTAGTATTTGAGCTTTGTCGAAGCGAAGAAAATGACCGGCGTCCAGTGAATGTTCATAGACTACAGACTTTGACGACCGTTTGTGTTTGACGTCAGCTATGTGCTCTTTTAATCGAGTGGCTATACTTCTTTTTGTTTGCCCTATGTAACATGAGCCACATTCACAGTCAATTTTATAAACACCAGCATCTTCAAAGGGGACTTTACACTTGACTGGTCTTAGAAATTGTTGAATCTTCTTGTGCGGCTTGAAATAAGATTTAATCGAAGCTCGTTTTAGGATTCCTTCAATTTTGTCTGTGATTCCCTTGATGTAAGGAAGGATAGCTGGGGCTCGCTCAACTGTGTGTGGCTTTGGGCGGCTTCTGTGAGGATGGCGTGGAGTTTGAAGTTTATTACTCCGGAGAACTTCATGGATGTGCTTCAGCTCTCCTGCTAGATGGTGCTCGTCACAGATGCCGTGGGCTCTCTGCAATAAAGATTTACCAACAGTAGCTAACTGACATGGGTGGTGATGAGAATCACCATTGAGGTACCTATCTGTATGGGTTGGTTTTCTATAAACTGAATGTCCAAGTGATTTATCCAGGTTTTTTATTATTAAAGTGTCTAAGAAAGCTAATTTATTGTTTTTCTCAATTTCTATTGTAAATTTTATTTTAGAGTGGATGGAATTTAAATGGGAAAGAAATTCAGTTACTTTATTTTTTGGTAATATTACAAAGGTGTCATCAACGTACCTTTTGTAGATCTTCGGTGCTACCGGAGCACTAAGCAGGGCTTTCTCCTCAAAGTCTTCCATGAAAATATCGGCGACTACTGGAGAGACTGGTGAACCCATAGCAATACCGTCGATCTGATTATAGAAATCATTATCCCACATTAAGTAACCACTGGTGAGACAATGTTCTAATAGGTCCGCATATTCTATTGGTAAGTCTTTTTTTAAAAAGAAAGCTAACAGAAAAAGACTTACCAATAGAATATGCGGACCTATTAGAACATTGTCTCACCAGTGGTTACTTAATGTGGGATAATGATTTCTATAATCAGATCGACGGTATTGCTATGGGTTCACCAGTCTCTCCAGTAGTCGCCGATATTTTCATGGAAGACTTTGAGGAGAAAGCCCTGCTTAGTGCTCCGGTAGCACCGAAGATCTACAAAAGGTACGTTGATGACACCTTTGTAATATTACCAAAAAATAAAGTAACTGAATTTCTTTCCCATTTAAATTCCATCCACTCTAAAATAAAATTTACAATAGAAATTGAGAAAAACAATAAATTAGCTTTCTTAGACACTTTAATAATAAAAAACCTGGATAAATCACTTGGACATTCAGTTTATAGAAAACCAACCCATACAGATAGGTACCTCAATGGTGATTCTCATCACCACCCATGTCAGTTAGCTACTGTTGGTAAATCTTTATTGCAGAGAGCCCACGGCATCTGTGACGAGCACCATCTAGCAGGAGAGCTGAAGCACATCCATGAAGTTCTCCGGAGTAATAAACTTCAAACTCCACGCCATCCTCACAGAAGCCGCCCAAAGCCACACACAGTTGAGCGAGCCCCAGCTATCCTTCCTTACATCAAGGGAATCACAGACAAAATTGAAGGAATCCTAAAACGAGCTTCGATTAAATCTTATTTCAAGCCGCACAAGAAGATTCAACAATTTCTAAGACCAGTCAAGTGTAAAGTCCCCTTTGAAGATGCTGGTGTTTATAAAATTGACTGTGAATGTGGCTCATGTTACATAGGGCAAACAAAAAGAAGTATAGCCACTCGATTAAAAGAGCACATAGCTGACGTCAAACACAAACGGTCGTCAAAGTCTGTAGTCTATGAACATTCACTGGACGCCGGTCATTTTCTTCGCTTCGACAAAGCTCAAATACTAGCTAGAGAAAACCGTTTCATTCCTAGAATGCTCCGAGAAGCAATTGAAATTCAAAAACATCCGAATAATTTCAATAGAGAAGATGGTTGGAGAGTACCTGCCGCTTGGGATCCAGTCCTACATCGAGTCAGGTCCCACACCCAGCAATCCATAGCTACAACCCATCAAGACACTGTTAGTGATTACTGCGTACATACGGAACGTTATAATTAAATTTGTATAATTGACGGTAGATATGTAAAATTCAAATTACTTGTAAAGACAAATGTCACCTCAGTCTGCCTGTGACCATGGAAGCTGAAAAGCCTCCGAAACGTCAGGTTATAAACAAATATAAAATATACGCGATCAATCCGGTAAAAACAGTGTTTTATTGTAATTGAGGTAATTTGGAATACCGACGTTATTTCAAAATGACAGTAGCGCCTGCGTGTTTAAAACATTTACTTAATGAACCCTCTACGTTTTCTTTTCTAAAAGCATCATCATCAATCGCTAAGGGATTTTAAACTCGATTCCATGGACACAAAACATTTTACCTAATTTATTTATTTTGTTTTTTGGGACCATAATGAAGATAAATGTTCCCAATTAAAAGAATAGTTAAAAAGTCCAAGTTCACATCTTGTTGTGAGGCAGACATTAATAACACGGTCCTTAATATCCCATTATCGTTAAAGTAAAGCAGAGCAATTATCTGGAATCAGTCACGCACGAGCTATAAGACCGCCGTTTGGAGCAGATGTGGAGACAGATGCGAGGTTCTGTACACAGGCTATAAACTTCTCAGCTAAACTGAAATAAAACTAAAAATTTAAAACGTTAAACAGTAGTTATAAGGGTAAACAACAGTTGGTTTCCATACCTACATAAATATCTACTTCTAATCGATTAAACGATAAGTAAGTTTGACGAAAGCTCAACCCATTTGGATGCGTTAAAAGTGCCTTTTATTATACCAGTTTTTCATTACGCTTTTACTGTAAGCTTCAAAATTTCAAGATTTTTCAGTAAATATAAAGCAATCTATTGTATTTTAAAAAAGCTTGGGCCATAGATATACACATTTCTACATAGATTAAGTTACAATATAAAAAGTTATTCTTTTTTTGCGATGTAATTATCTCACACAAACACATGAACTAATTGCTTAGGTCGCGTATAATATTCAAATAACACTTTAATATTTAATAAAATTATAGAATCTTATTTTTTAGTTGGAGATCAGAATACAAAATACAAATACAAATCATTTACAATACAAATCATTTATTTGATACAATTTACATAGTTTTAAACTAAAACATAATGCAACGATACTGACGCTAAAAGTATAAAACTGTGTTGCGTTCAGTATCGCCCTCCTCTGGACAGGATTAAAGGAACATTATTCACAATAAGATAGGCATAATTTCTCTAAGTTAGGTAATACTAATATTAAAGTTAGTAAACATACACAATCAATTGAAAAAGTACTTATGACTAATTTGAATAATTCAACTTAATTTGCTATGACTGTAGTTGGGGAAAATAATAAATAAATAAATGTAGGAGTGAAAATTTCAGTACCCTCGAGGACACCTGTCTCATGAGAGTCAGGGCAACGATTAGGTACCAATCGATGAGGAGTACAGAGTTGTAGTTGTAGTAGACAATATTAATAAATTTAAGATAAATAAAAAAGAAAAAGTGTGGGCAATTTAATGAGAATTTAATTTATTTTCGTAATAAGGAGTTCTGTATCATCATAAGAAAGGGTTAAAAGCCAGGCAGATAATTTAAATTTACAATTACGCAGAGGCAAGGGATAAATATTAAGTATTCTATTAACTGTATTATAGAGCATCGAGCTGATGTGAAGATACTGTCGACTGGCTGTAGCAGTCCTGTGTGAAACTATTTCACAGACTCTGTGGAAGCGTCGTTTAGTCTTGCTAGGTATAGGGTCGTACGGCACTTGGCCATGTTTACGTATTAGGGTGTTGAGAATGAACAGTTGTCGTACAGTGTGAACTTGACAGAGTGAGTAAAGGTCATTAGTTGGAAACAGTCTAGGTTTGCAGCTTAGAACCTTTAGGACTGCTCTTTGAGCCCTTTCCAATCGCAGTAGGCGCGTTTTTGCAGCCCCACCCCAAGATGTTATACAGTACGATATTATTGACTGTCCAAGGGCGAAATAAACCATTTTAAGACACTGAAAGTCAGCTAAGTGTCGCAGGTTTTTGAAAACATAGATCAGTTTCCTAACCTTTTTTACTGTTTGTGTTATGTGATCGTCCCAAGATAAACAACTGTCAATCATAACACCTAAGTATTTAATAGAAGCTACTCTGGTGACGAATTGACAGTCACATGAATCTGCATTAACGCATGTATGGGCGGGTAACCTAGTGATGGAGAGCGGTTGACCAGATGAATTTAGCGAAAACGTTACAAATTTGGTTTTGTCGACATTTAAAGTAAGCAGGTTAGCTGACATCCAGATCATCACTATACGCAGCGAAGAAACAGCAGCCTGATAAGTCTCTTCCCAAGTTTGACCCCGGATGAGTAAAGCTGTGTCGTCAGCATAGGTTAAGATTTTGCAGTTAGGGAGACGGAGATTGCACAGGTCATTGACGTAAATCAGAAACAGCGTCGGCCCCAATACACTTCCTTGAGGGACACCATAACAAACCGCTTCATCGCTGCTAACATGTCCATCAATAATCACGCATTGTGAGCGGAGAGTCAGGTAGCTAGTAAAAAGATCCAGAACCGTTCCACGAATGCCCATGGCCTCCAGCTTCGAAAGCAGTAAGGGGATAGAAACAGTATCGAAGGCTTTGGAAAGGTCAATGAAAATACCAATGGTTTTATATCGGTCATTGAAGTTACCAGCGATGTTATTTGTCAGTTCCAGAACAGCATCCTCCGTCGACTTACCCCGTCTGAAACCATACTGATTGGGAGACAAGATATTATTAGAATGTAAGAAATTAATTAGCCTACTATTTAGGATTTTTTCAAAGATTTTTGACAAAACTGTGAGGACAGATATGGGCCTATAATTAGATATATTATTTTTATCCCCAGACTTGAAAATTGGAAGAACGATCGCCTTTTTAAAAGACTTGGGGAAGACACCTTGAATCAGACAGTTATTGAAAATATGAGCCAGGATTGGTATCAGGACATGGCGGGCAGATTTAATGACAGTATTTGGGATACCATCCCAGCCGACGGCGCAGTTATCTTTAAGATTAGTAATAATTCGTTCTAGTTCTAAGTGTTCAACATTAAACAGAGCCATAGAAGATACTGGGGGTTGAGATATAGAAGTAATGTTGGCAGCTGAAAGAATCCATCAATAACCCTTTAAGTTCAATCATTAATTCGAAAAGTATAAGTGACGATGCAATAGTTCCGGTTGTTAGCCCACAAAAGGCGGGAGAAAAAGTAGATTTATTACCTACGGAACCCTGAATAAAACTATTAACATTTTTGGATCCCTCTCATTAGAGCCCATTCATTATTTCACTATAAAACCTTTTTTTTCACGGTTCACTTCAAATTTAATTATTGTGTTGTGTTTTGTTGTGATTAATACTTTTTGTAATCAAAATGTAACAAAGCTCATGCTATGTAGCTATGAAAAACACTGGTAATACATAATAAATACCATGTAGCAGAGTCTCATTTTGCAGAATTTACAGTCGCATTTGCTGCTCATAGAATTAGTTTTATTAGTTTATTATTGTATATATATATATTTTTTTCGTGCAATAAAAAATAAAAAAACTTTGGTAAGTATAAAGTTGAGTACTGGAAATAAGACCCTAGGTTTCTTTAGTAGCTAAGATATCGATAGCTTAAAAGTACCTTGAGATGGTTCGAGAAAAAGTGTTCCCGTTGCACCGGCCGTCGCGTCGACTCGGTGTATACCCCAAGTAAATAATACCATGCTCCACCAAATCGTATATATATATCGAATATTCAAGTATACCGTCAGACATAAAGCTTAATGTTTAAAACTAGATTCAGGAAATGGCTTGTAAATAGCGTACACTATCCTAAAGGAGTTTTTTGATAAAGTTTTTTGATATAGTAGTAACGGTAGATCTATTTTAGACTAGGTATTTGAAAAATAAAAAGTCAAAAGTCAAAAAAACCTACTTTAATTAGATTTAAGACCTTACATGTTTTTTACATGAAAAAATTATTATTCTTCCTTTATAATATTAAAAAAGTATATGTACTCCTAGTTAAGTAGGTAGATACAGTCAACACGTACACATACTCACTTAAACTAGTTATGTTAAGAGAAAAAAATTATACACACACCAAGATTTCGCATCAGAAACTAAATGTACGTACATACCATCTGGGAAGCTAACATATATAAAACTAGAAACCAAGCATTTTTTAAGTTTTAAACCTAAATAAAGGTAGTTATTTTCCATCATGGTCATAAAGTGTGGAACTTCACTGAAACCATTCATCATTTGGTCAACCTATATTGGTCAATATGCGTAATAAGAAGATTGGTCAATATGCAAATTAGAGATAGGTCAATTTACGTATAGGCTATTTTGCTTATTGGTCATTACGAGTTTTGATCCTTTTGCGTTATTTTCTCAAAATATATTGGTCATAATTCGTCTAAACCCTCCGTCATCGAGTCATCGTTGTACCAAATTTATAAGAGTTACTAAATAGTAGGTATTTGTAGATGAACAGTACGAAAAAGGATACATTAAACTCTAATGGACCGTCCTTTGTACTTTACATCCAGTATCGGACATTCCATCGATGTCCGTCCATTTGCGGCGCGCGCGCAAACACTGATACAGATCTGATATCGCTCTATCATCACCGCGGTTACTGAGAGGATGATAGCTCTTGCCCGTGGTTTTATTCGTCATTATCAAATGTTAATTTTAGGTTAGATAAACAACAGCTAAAATGGAAACTAAATATGGAAACCTATTAAAAAAATTATTGAAGGAAATCTTTTGTTCAATTTAAAATATTCCAATGCTTTTAGATTAAAACACTTTATACTACAGTTCAAATAAAATAGTAAAACAGAAAAAATAGCGAAACTATAAAATTAAGTAGCTTGGGGCTAAATGATGATATTTGGATTGTCCAGTATTTTTCATGATTTATTTATTTATTACTTCTCACAATAATAATTGAGCATTCAATTTAATCTAATGTAATCTAATCAAAGCTAAGCAATACGATAAAATAGTAACAAAATCTAAAAATGTTTTGTTCATTATCATATTCTCATACAAAAGATTTCAACGCGCTTATTTCAATATCCTGAAATCTGTAATTCACGTACCAACCTACCGGAAAATAATAATAGAATGCAATACAGTGAGATGAAAGCGATCCAGTAAGAAGGGAGCAGCTGTAAAACGCTCACTAAGAGTATTCGCAAATAGATTTTAGTATTTCATAAGATCAGATCGTTTCCTGTCTGTACAACGAAATTATAAATAGCGAATGAGATGCATTTCCTGCGAATTGTTTGGTATATGTTAAAAGGATTTGAGATATTATACATTTAGTAATTGTAATTGGTAGCAACAGTCTGCACTTAGCTCAATTCTTTCAATTGTAAATATTAGTTCTAATTTGTTTCTATTATTTGATTGTAATTTTCTGACATCACAAACATTCTTTGTTAAAAAAGATGAAAAAAAGGTATTAACTACAACAATACTTCATTTTGCTACGCTAAAAGAAAAAGAAAGACAAACGTCATGTCAAATGATAAACAAATAATATAAAACAAATTACCCAAAAAAAGAGCTATAGAAGCTATTTTTAGTTGCACGATAGGTGCATGAGTAAATTTGATTTTGAGCTTGATATATATGTTGTTGTGTAACTACCTATTATTTTACTGTTGACTTGACCCTATGTCCGAATCCTTAATCTTTTTACCCTGCTCAACCAAATGGTTTGTTTTGCTGTTTTCGGCAAACCTACCTAATTGCAACTTCAGTTCTATGAAAAATCACTTTTCTAGTACACCATCATCATAGATTAGATCCGCCCAGACAACCAAACACAACATGCAGCCGGATTTTAGGCACAAGTTTGTGCCATCCACCACGGTCCTCGCTTAGCCACATATATGTATTTATACTTGGACCATACAAAGGGCTCGTGGGGGCTCTAGACGTGGCGAATGCTGTAACTAATAAACACCCTATTGTCCTCGGGCGTACATCGGCACACGGCAAATTGCTGATACCATCGCACTTGATTTAGCTATTGTAGCTGGAGCTAAAGGGCACGATATTATATCGATATTCAAAGCGATAGGCGATAGCATATTGTATGGTACCTAGAACAGAAGAGATCTGATTTGAATTTTATTGGTCTTTATGAATGTGCTACCACCATTAACTCTACGTTTGGTAAATTCAGGTAATTCCAGAATTCAGAGATATTAAGTTTAATTTAATAAATTTTTGATCCTATAAAATAAAACAAAACTCCAAAAACACCACAAACATCTGGTCAACATAAAAAGTCAGAATCGAATATCACGTGTAGTAGGCAAAGCTTTGAAAACTGTATAAAATGCACTGGTGCTGTCGCTGCCCGCAAAAAAACCAGCACCATAGAGACTACGAGTATGTAATAAGTTAGTACAGTTAGTCTTATACTATATTTGTTAGTTCTATTTAACCAAAGACCGCGCATTGAACGGTAACTCCGAACATAGAGCTAAAAAACTTAAGTAGGCTTCCCTTAAGAGATCTTCTACGAGGCTTAACGGGATCACGTACAATTAGATGTGGCGGTGTGGGTAAATGTAGCCAATGAAGTTAATCGAGCCGACGTTATACGATCCTAAAAGACTCTTTCAAACCCTTTGCGTTACGTGGATTTAGTTTTACATACTCGGTAAATATGTTTTTTGATATAAAAATTTATAACTTCCAACGATACTCCTTCTAAAGTCTTCTCAGGAGGATATATTTACCTATATTGTTAGCTCGTTTATTCCGGATTTACAATCCATAAAACATACAAAATAAGTACTTAATAGAAATGTCACACTAAATCAATATAAAGCCAAAGTGGCCGATGACGTGTGAGAGCTGTTGTGTAAAAAAATATTCTGAAAATTTGCACAGTAGCGCAGTGCACTAGTTTCAAAGCAGGCAGAGCTTGCGTTATGGATTTTTTCTTTTATTCCTCTTATTAGGGTCAGTGCGTCACTAGGCTACAAAGGTCGTCAATAACTCACGATCTATCAGAAGCAAGATAAATCTCAAGACCTTTGCAAATCTTTAAAATAGCTCGCCCAATTCCAATAAAACTTTCACGCACCGATAACTCAACATATTGGCGTAATTCAATGGCGAAAGTGGCAACATTTAAATCGATTTGGATGCGCGCGCGCATAAGGGCCTATTTACGCGGGGTGTAAAGTGGAATGCGATGTTCCCGCTCCGATTTATGGAGTGTTTTTATTGGATTCGTGGTTTATCGAATATGTTTGCAGATAATGCTTCCCAGGGTTTTGATAAGCACTGCTGAAGAGGGAAATGTAAAATTGCGATCGAATTACTTTTAAGCTTTGACTCTACTAAGTAGATACAGTTAATTCAACTGAATCAAATCAAATAATTTGTTCATAAGAATGTAGGTACAAAAGCCCTCAATAATAATGGTAACTCCAATACATTTAGCCTAGTCGAAACGTGCAAAATTAATTTTTTATGGCTTATACATATAATGGCTTTATAAAGTACTACGAGTATGTCAAAAATTAAACTATTCAGCTATCTAAAGCAAGTATACATATATGTGTGTCATAAAATTATGTAAAATAGTTACTACAATATGTCATAAAAAGTGTTTATATCAAAATATTCCTTCATGTCATAAAACATCTCTTTTAACGAATTGGTTTAGCTTTAAGTTTATTTGGCAATTTTCTGTAATTTTTTATTGCCTGGTGAAAGGCATGCTTAGTTACAAGTTTTACTTTGTGTTTCGGAACATAGAGCCGAAGAGAAGTGGTCGAAACTATTTCAGAGCACGATTTTTTTTTGTGTCAGTTTCCCTGTAGTTGTTTTCCAAGACTGTTAGTGTCAACCAAACAAAATTTAACATGAATAATTAGTTCATCCACTTTATAAAATTGTCATTAGTACCCGCGAAGGTTGTTGCTTACCTTGGCAATCACTATCTCTACATTCAACAGCTATATAGACCTAACACGTAGATTTTTACCGCTACCAGTTATCAGGTCAATCCGACTCAATCCGCCTCCCTTATAAGCGCTCACGCAGTAATTGCGAGTTTTTCTGCGCACCCCTAAATAGACACGCGTATTTCTAGAACCAACTGCACTTGCCGTGAGCCTGCATAGTGCACATTCAGGACCGTTGGATGGGAATGGGTCAGTTCTTGTTAACATTTGAATCAAGTCATAGCATAAGTCCAACAGAAAGCCGGGATTTCACTATCTTGAAAACCATTCAACCAACAACGGGCTAACTGACGCATCCATCCTGCGGTATCAGATACCTATAAGTATATATGTTACTTTCGGTATAGTAATAGAGCGTCTTGTCCCTACACACCACCATAAATAAAATTATTCCCCCCATGTAAAAGGTTCAGATCTAAAAATGTCCATTCCTATCTGGGTTAGGAACACGCTCCCTGCTGCTGTTTTTCCAGTCAATTACAACTTGGGTCTGTTCAAGATTTGAGTGAATAGGTCACTCGAGATCTTCTAGGCTAGACCTTTGTGATACATCGTTGGCCTCATCTTCACATTCCATCAGGTGAGATTGTGGTCGTACGGAACTTTACAGTTCCAATACGCTCGTGGCCTTACTGAGCCATAGGTACATAAGTGTGCCATGACATCTTGGCCCAAAATGATCGACAGTACTCAATACTACAATTCAAACATACAAACATGATGCGAAACGTTTAACACTCTGTCCCCTAGTTCCGTAATGTCCACATAATAGATCGTCCACACCACTAATCGGAGAGCTAGACATTGATTTCCCACGTCGTAAACTGAAGATAACGATGCGGTTCTCAAAAAGGTGCCATAAAGCTGACGATTCTGTAAAGATCTCCTCTAATATGAAGGTTTTGGAAAATTTGTAATTAAATTTGTATTTTTTAATACATCTTTGATGGGCAGAGAGAAATTCTGTTAAGTTAGGTACTCCGAATCCGTTAGCCTGATTGTAGCGAACGGCTTTACGATTTACCTCTAAGGTAGAATTGCGCTACATGTATTGAATCCAAATTTTTAAGCTCTATCAATAAGCGATTTGCCATTAACTTAAGAGACTCGGCAATCATTATCTATATCAACCACAAAAAAAAAACTGCAAAAAATATGCCTACCTCTGTACAATTCTGATGTGCAATAAATACCTTTTAGTATCGTAGAACCGCGTGAATGGGCTATCTCACTAAGAGATTGACCGATCATTCCCCTGTACTAAATGATGGCTTTAATGTTTACTGTTACTATGTTATTATAAGTAAAATATTATATATTTTACTAGCGGTCCACTCCGGCTTCGCACGGGTATATTCTATAGCTATGTTACTCAGTGATAATGTAGCTTCCTAAAGGCAATAGAATTTTTGAAATCGCTCCAGTGTAGTTTGAAAGTTTATTTGTTACATACAAAAATGCAAATCTTTCCTCTTTATAACATTAATATAAATTTTTAATCCCATATGATTGTACATGTTATTAATTAATAAATGTAATTGGATTAATTTATATTTTTTAATAGTAGTTTATCGGCCACAACACTTGGTATGATGGACCTCTCAGCTTAACGTAGAAAACTACCCGTTGGCTCCATAACTCGTCGCAGTCGACTGTCACGGCGCGTGTCGTAAATCAAACAACAATGCATCCAAATAAAGTTGTTTGACATTTTCCATTTCGACTGATTTACTATACAACCAAGTACCCACTTGTATTTTGGGCGAGTGTCGTCCGAAGGTCTAGCTGGTTTATGGGGAGAGCGATGTGTGTAAAACTAATAAGGGTTATTGTGTGACCAGGTTACGGGCCCTAAAATAGTTTATACGTTCTTTTTTATCTACTTATACATACTTATACAATTTCCGGAAATTAATGATTATAAAATATGTACGAACATGAAGATCTCGAAGTTGAGGGCCTGTGACGCAGGTGGTTGCGGGTTCGATTGTTGTAGCTGGTCGGGATAAATACTAATCCCTCGGGAATATTTTTCATGGGACCAGTTTGGAATCATTCTCTTTAACGTGTATAATGGCGAAAGAGTTTTTAAAGTAATTGACGGCGACATCGACGAAAATAAATACCTACATTAAAAAAAAACATAGCCGAATATCTTCCTCCTGAAGTCGGTTAAAATATCTTTTTATCTTATGTTAGGTACCTATTGTATTAAGTGTATGAATTATCTAGTATCCATAACACAAGCTAGAAAATGCGGTGTGAATTATCCAGCACTCTTCATTAATACTGTTTAGTGTCACACACATCAAATTATTTTATTGGCTGCATTCTGCCTGAGTGCCACGGCAGCGAAACCTCAGACTGAGAGAGACAGAACCACAGCGCTTTTTAGTCACATTGTGCTGCCATCTGTTACAACGATAAACACTGTTTCATGAAAAACAAACCCTTTGTAGGCCACGTTACGTTACACAATAGTAATTTCCTTTCCCCGACGCCCAGTGACCGATATTCCTCACCGTTCTGGCAGCGTGGCTATTCTTGTAAGTAGGCCGCTGGCCATTCCTACAGACATCATGATTCTCCTGATTGTAGGTCGAGTAATTGAACACCAAAAGAAACTTTGCGATCGAGTCCCTTATTGATTTATGCTTGAGAAACATGGTTTTCGCAAATTTAGAAGTCTTTGAATCTACTAGTACTAATCTGATCATACAGAGACTTTACCGACAGAGCAGAGACTGTCTCAAGACCTCCATTAATGACTAAGAGGCTATTTTCTCAAGAACTCTTTGTTGACCAATCTCTTGATCGAGTGAACTGAGTGACTCAGGCGCATGACAAACTGGGTGAATCATCTCACCTGCCCGTGACACGCTAATTTTATGAAGACTCATATCTTTCCGCTGCTTCACTCACGGGGTAGGTACTTTCATAAAACTCAGTGGAATGGATTTTACTCCAAAATGACTTACCTTCCATAATATGGGACCTTACATTTCTGCCCCCCAAGCACGGGGATTGTTGTCTAGGGTAGAATAGAGAACAAATTTTAGTATAGAGTAATTTCTACCGACATTATAGTTAAATTATAACCTTACAAGAGTATTTATAAAAAACCCATGTTACCCTGTTCCTTTCTAATAAATAAGGCTATCGAACAACGGCAGCTGTCATACAGTAACTGTCATAATAAAAGTAAAATTATTTTTTGTTGTCATTTTTGACAGCAAACGTCAAAAATTTGTGAACTGTACCACGGATTGGAACAGTTTTGAATTCTTTTTTGAACTCTTTATTTATTATTTATTTATTTAGTTATTGTCGAAACTACATCACTAGAAAGTTCTTCTTGGCAGGTGCTCCTATTGGGAATAAAATCGGTGCTCCTAAATCGGTGCTTTACTGGGAATACTTCTTTAATAGGTCTACGGCAAATCACTCAAATATCAACCATCTAGATAGGACGCAATAACTTAAAAGCTAAATCAACGTTAACCAAAAAGCACATGATTCACTAAGCGGCTTGTACACTAATAACTTTGGTTTACGACCTCAATGTTTTTCGTTATGGTCATCGTCGTCATGACTCAGGCTTTAAACACTAATCAGGTTTGGTCATTGATCTCAGACAGAATGATCTTAATGTATCACTGCCATAAAAATAATGCATTATATTAAACTAATTAACACCTACCATACCGGCCTTTTGAATTTCGAGAACTTTTTAGTTAGGTAGGTATATAATAATAGGCTACTTGACTACTAAGGAAATAATTCTAACGTATTGTCTGATGAAAATAATACAAAATGTAATTAATATTTATTCGAGGCCAGTCGTATTAGTAATAAAAACGAATTTTAAAGTTTGAATAATGGCGCGCAAAAACGATAATATCTGTCATCTCCGGTGACATGACTCGATGACGTCACACTATTCACACTACACCTACAAGAATAACAACACGCATAATCTTTGATTCATGTGACGTCACTGATTCCCGTCACAAACCAATTCCCACATATCTCATTTGATATTCAATAACATGTGTTCTTATATTGTTTTTGGTAAACTTTGTTAATTAAAACAAGTAGGTTCGTAACCACAAAATGTAATTTCATAGATTTCCGGCAGATGGCATGTGTTGTCTCTGGCAGATTATCTCCACCTTCGTTAACCCCGGTGCGGTGCGCGGGCGCATACGACTGTTTTCTTTCCATATTTGATTTGAGGGGTTTTTGTTAGGGTTGTCACTGCTGTATTATTTTACCACTACAGTAAATTATTGATCTAGTGGTCCCGACACACGTTGTACTGTCTTAACGGTGGCGTGATCACGACGCCAACTACCGGGTTCAACTGTATTTTCAAATCATCCAGGGACCCACTTAAATATACCTACACACAATATTTCATCCAAAACGGTCCAGCCATTGCAGGATGAGTTAGGTGACAGACACACGTATGGAAGAATTATATCTACACTATCTTTATTCATATTATAAAGTGGAAAGATTTGTGTTTTTGTATTTAACGAGTAAACTTAAAAAACTACTGGACCGAACTCTTTTGCCTTTAGAAAGCTACATTATCACTGAGTAACATAGGCTATAGAATATACCCGTGCGAAGCCGGGGCGGACCGCTAGTGAATAGATAAAGATAAATTAGGTTTTCAAATACGTATGTACGTGTACTATGTATTCTAGTCTAGTTATTGTGGGTACTAAGCCCACAATAACTAGATAATACATAGATCGAAAATACCTAATCATGGAGATTATTTTCCATAAATCAACAGTTATTTAGCATAATTGACTGTCCAAAGTACTCCAGTCAATGTTTTTTAATAATTTTTTTTCCTTTTTTTTATTTTTTGTCTAAATTTGCATATGAGATTGATTTCGATTTGAGCTCATTTCGACAATGCATAATGTTTACAATTATCTTACATACTCGACGCCAATTAAAATAATAAAGGGTGTTGATGGTGTTGTGGGTTGTTTAGAAACATTGTAGGTATAGAATGGCTTGAGTAAAGGTTAGGACGTGGTTAAGATTATGCAAGTCCTCATACCTAATTTGTTATTCCGGTGACCATTCTCAAAGTTTATTGGGTTGTTATTAGAGTGTGCCAACCCTAAGTCGGGCTAAACTAAACTTTGGCGCGTGTTATGTTATAACGTCGGTTAAAATTAACTGACGAACGGTTTTCAAGTTCATTTACACCATATTTACTACAGTTTATTTTAGTAAGCCTCACGACTCTGACATTCTTTGAAACGCGTAGTAAATCAGAGTAGATTTTGTTTGTTTTATAGAGATTTGTTTTATAAATTTTCTGCTGTTTTGACTTTCACGGACATGAAGCAAAAGCAGAAAGGTTTTATTTATCACGTCATACCTTTTTTTGATAAAAAGAGGTTCTATTGTAGATTGTAGAGTTCTTTAAATAAGTATATTAATAACGCTGGACCATCCACAATCCACACTGCATCATCTAGCCTTTTCTGTGTAGATAGTAGTAGGTAGGCATTTTGTATGCACAACTAAGTTCTCTGAATTTTGTCCATAGGCCTGCGCCCCCCGCTACGTATCCTTCGTGTCTGCAAGGCTGAACCTGCGGGACCCAGTGGGCACCTGCTTCGTGGCCAAGTCTTCCAACCTGCAGGATATCACCGAGTTCTCGCCTTGCAGAACATGTAAGTTCAAAAACATTAGTTTTAAATTAAACTTTTGGAAAGAGAAGGCATTGCCTTAGGTACAGATTTTTACTATATTTAGTGAGGCCACCTTCCTTGGCTGCTCTTTAAAGGCTTACCCCATAATATCGGGTAATGATGCCTGAATTCATTATTATCCTTCTTAGGTATCATCAAAATGTTATTTTCATCAATGTTAGAAATGTATCTGTGAAATAAATCTTGACATCCGCCAGAACTGAGCCTGTAAAAGCTGATTTGACAGCTTTCATAAAGCCACAATGGCGGACAACAATGCCGTCCGTAAAAGCGCGCGAAACCGGTACTTCCGGCGGTAATGGCGCGCGCGGGAAAATTGCCGTGACGGCCGCAGTAAACTTTGATTTACGATTGTAAAACGATATTTTTAAAATGTAGGGTTACAGAAGTTCCAGTTTTGTTACGTAATGAACGTACAGCTGCTTTCTGAGATATGAACTAACAGTATTTGACCGCATTCTTACAAAAGTACAGTAATCACAATGATACACAAAAGTTGACAACATGTACCATACCGTATGTACATATTGTCAACTTTTGGGAATCTGTGTATCACAGTACATACCGTATGTACATGACTGTAGTCAATTTTTGTGTATCATCACATCACTTAGGTTGTAGAAGTTTTTCTACAGGTAGGCCTGAAAAGCTTAATGGTTTTGAATTTTAATGGGTTGTTCTTTAATAAATTGTTTAGTATTTCCCACACCGGACGATGGTGAGTTTAGTTGAGTGTGAAAACAATAACACTGGTAGTAATACTAGACTAGCAATAAGCACTTGTGTCAGTCTCACAAAAAACTTTGTAAATAATTACAAACTGTACTCTGATTCAAAGACCTGGATATTTTTATATACGAAGGCGTTACAAAACTCAAGGATAATTGGTGGAAATAGTTAACGACATTATCGAAGCAAAGTACAGAGGCTCCAAACAATTTTAGGTTTATAAAGCTTTGATTCATCATTTATTTTATTTCTCGTTCGTTATGGAATTTCTTTTTTACTGCTCATTTAAGATTATCCGTTGTCAAAGTTTGTACTCAGTTTTTAGTGATAACTTAGCTTTTTTCCGTTATCTTTTTTTTTTAAGTTTTAGGTCTTCAATGTGTGACTTAAATATCTTGGATTTTTAATTGGAGTATAGGCACTTAGTGAATTAGTGATAAATCTAGCTGAAGAACACCATAAAACGTGTCTGAGATAATACAGCATTTTTGAAAGTGAAAAACCTACATATTTCACTCTCTGCATCAATATATCGCCAGTTTTGTTGCCGAGAGTGCAATATAATCGGTGCCGAATGTTTTGTGCTGATAATTTATTAAAACAGCATTACTCTTTTGTTTTCAGCAAGTTATGGTCAACGAAAGACTGGAGTCTGCCAGGCCGGCTTCTCAGCAACTATGTCAAAGGTTTGTAATCTAGTTGTTGGAAATGTTATGTATAAACAAATGATTCGCAATTACCGTGAACACGTTAAGCATTTAATATAGTGGTCCATACATTAATTAAATCGAATGCTGAATTTAATGTTTTCTTTTGGACAGATTTTGTAAAATGATGAAGTAGTAGGTAATTTATATAATGCACATGCTCATTATACGACGCTTCGAAAGTTCGATTGATTACGCTAATCTTTTAAAAATTACCATAATTGCCGCTTTTATGAAATGATTATTCCTCAAAAACAACAATTTGTAAGTGTTTATTAATTTCCATTTCCACTTAAACTGATGGTGGTCCATCATTATGTGAAGAAACACTTGGTGCTTTTTAGGTTTAAGTATTTTCTGGAAAGATCTTACTTCGCTTAAATCAGACACAGATTAAAGCAATTTAAAATGAGCTACACGGTCTTTATTGATTTAGGTGTGAAACTTTTATTTTATTTCACTCTAGTTTCTTTCCGCGGCTTTGCACGCATTGTTTCTATAGAATACTTTTAAAGGTATTTCTATCCGATGTGAAATGATTTTTTTGGAATGGGATACCTACAAAGCTTATGTTTGATTCCAGGTTTACCATGCAAATTTCAGCTCAATTTGCTTGGTAGCTTTCATGTGAAAAAGTAATAAACATCCATACATCCAAACTTTCTCATTTATAATATTAACGTGATTCCAGTTTTACCAATGGGTCATGTCCAGCCTCAAGGGCATAATACCTACTGGCAATTCACGTAATCTCGTCAATTGAAATCGACACAAAAAGAAGGCATTTATCATTTCTGCCACGCCAATTATGATTCGATACGCATCTCGAGAAATCGTAATCGCTTAAAAGCTATTTTGATGACACTCAACGGTACATAATTTGACTTGTGAAATGCATTTGACTTCGTTCGTTTTATCATTTACGTAAGATAAAATAACTGATCAGTGCCAGTACAATTGTTTTGGTGTTCATCAAGGTGCTATATTGGGACCCTTTCTGTTAATTCTATATGTGAATGGCAAGATAGATTATCACATGGAATGGAACCATCTACAAGTTTTAGGTCTTAAGATCCGTCAATTACTCAGACAGAATGTCGATTTTCAGTATAGACAGGAAACTTCTTTCTTTCTTTGGCTGTTACCTGTTTCGCACTCCGTAATTTTTACACTGATTGATTTTGATTGATATTAATTTGCGTTAATTGGGATGATGATTACGTAAAAGGCATCTTAAATTTCGTTGATAATGTGAAAGCAAAAATTGTTCATACTTATCGGCACGGTTTTTTTGCGCTTGTTGACATAATTTTGAACAAACAATTTTAATTTGTGTTTTTAAAACTATTATTAGCTACGTCCACATAGTAAAAAAACATCTATTAATTTTCATTGATGGCACTCAGCTCCCCACAAAAAAATGCGAAAAGAGGTTCTATACCCTAGAACTGACGTGATTTTACAATCGTGGGAAAGAATAATAGCCAGGCCACGGGCGCGGTAGGAGCTATCTGCCCGATCGCATCGGGCGCGTGATCCGAATGCGCGCGCAGAGCCTTATGAATTATTAAAAACTTTTATTGTTCCGCGCGCAAAAAACAAAAATAAAATGGCGCACGGTATTCCTATTTTGAAAATAGTAACTGATTTTATTGCTGTTTTATTTGTGGCTTTATTTGGGAGACAATTGAGGATGCAACCTGATATAGTGTTGCCGTTTCAGTAAACGTTCGTTGCCGATTAAATGAAAAGCTTTTATCGAGCTGTCCTTTAGTTTTTTCTTAACAAAAACCACTGAATAATTTTATAGTTCTACATCAAACTATGAGTTTTATACACCTAATAAATAATTAAGTGTTGAATTTTGAAATAAGTAGATCATATTTTTACCCAGCAATTTTCCCCAATTTTTTAAACTCGTATTCATCGTAAAAGTGGGATGCCACACAGGCCTAATTTTTTTTTTATTTTACGCCCATCCCTTGACACTTTTTTCGGGTGACATTATTAAAAACGAGAATAAAGCCGATAAACTCTGAGCAAAATACTGTCGAGATGAATCTTTCCACGAACAGGGACCGTATTGTGTTAATCGAGATGTGAAATCTTGTACGTGTCCAGATTTTTAATTGAGCTGTTATAGAGGAGTTTGAGCTGTTAGGTCTGAGGTTGGCGACAATCTTCTACGCAAGAAAGAGATACATATACCTACGTAACCTACTAAATGGCATTGTTTTATTTTTTCTTTATCATTATAGCCCTAAAGTTCGGGTGTTCTGGGTGTTTTCTATTATAAAATATAAACAAACTCGGCTTAGTTTGAGGCAAGATACTGTGTGAATCGTGAGTACAGCATTTTTTTTAATTCATCCCACTGCTGAGTACAGAGTGGGCAGAGAGTAGGTACTTACCTAGAGGTCCCCCTTTTACTTACCCATGTAATTGTTTTCCAGTCTCAGTATTCCAGTCCTTATGTTTTATAGAAAGTTGTAAAATACTTACCTTCTTAATAATAATTTAAGTTGCAAAATCGTGCCGACATAACACTTACTTGTAAATCAATATCGTTCAGCGTATAGCAATTATAGCGAGTAGCAAATTGCAATTTGATTTAATTGAAGTGTCAATCGGCAACCCTACTCAAATAATTTGTCCGGTATCTTATTAGCACCGTCGGGTGTGAACAGTCATTATTGCGAATTCATTGGTGGTTGGATCGGCCGATTCAGCTATTATGGCAACCAGTAAACTACAACTTTCTTTAGCTGACGTGATAAATTTCTGTTGGTTTAGAACGGAGCGTCGGCTACTGGGATCTTTAGTTTAGAAAGATTGATATAATACAGGAATATAGGACTTTATTCGAAATTCGAATCTGCATTAGGTATCTCTCAGGTGGCCAAATCATGAAGTTGTTTTTTTTCGAAAATACTGTAACTCTACGAAAAAAATATTAAAGAGGTTACAAGGGACTTGAATCTATTTTGTATCACCCTCCTTTGAACCAAATTCTTAGGCTCTATGGCGTTGAATTCCAAAAGT